>JAJJWX010001695.1:0-546847 GCA_023529315.1 Papaver bracteatum | reverse complement strand
AGTTTCGAAATCCGGCAACTCGGCCTATGCTCACCGTCTCGCCATTTCTGCTCACTTTTCGCACTGTTTCTGCAGTTCTGGAATTCTGTCACTTCTCGCTGCCTTTGTATTCATCTGGAATGTCCTGGAAAGCACAGACCCATTACAACTAACCAGTCACAGCTGAACTGCATTCACCATTTAATAATTCATTACACTTCCAAGCACTCATCTACCCACATCAACAGCTTCTCGAATGCAGCAACCATTGCAGCTGCAGCTGCACCATCAAGACAGCAAGAACTGTCAATCAAACATCCATGCCCATGCTCATTTTCTTCATATCTTCACCTGCAATCATGAACCCATTTCTGTAGTTCAGCTTCAGCTACAACTCCATGCTTGCACAACACCATCTGTCTAGTACACCATCTTCAAAACCACTTCAGCTGCCATTTCAGCTCCAGTTGTCTCCTCGCAGCTCCTCAGTCTCAGCCCTGCAGCATCACCTGCACCTGCGGCTTTACTTCTTAACCAATTCCACCAGTCTAAACCATAACACGTACTAGCCCCATCTCTTGAATTACAACCGCGATACACTTTCCTTCGGCAGCAACCAACAACACCAGTTGATAGTCCACCTTCTTGACAGCACCAGATTCTCCCTGCTACAGCTGCGCCAACAACTACTCCTGGCATTACCAGTTACTCGTACATCTCAAAGGGCCCATTAAAGTTCATTCTTAGCTGCACATCCATATCCTGCATCAAATACATTACATTGCAGCTTCATACGACTGCGATCATTTCCTTGAGCCACTTCCCAGCAGCACCTACTTATAGCAGTCACAACTATTGCCACCTGCGATACCATATGTTCAGCACCACACTTGCATGCCATTTCTGCATCTCAGTACCACAAATTCCTCTTTAATCCCTGAATTCATAACCACCAACACTTGCATCTCAGTTACAGCTGCTCACCTAAATCCATCACCAGTTCACTTCACCACTGCAAACCTCAACTTCATCTCCTCCATTCCACTCAGTTCAGCTCCACTGCCTTTTGCAATTTCACTCCAATATGTACTCTTGAACCCTGCCATTGCGAACTCTGTAGTTCACACATCACCAATTTCAGTAAGTCTTCATTCCATTACATTGGCAAGCATCTTTGCAAACCCTGCTCTTTCACCATCTCATTCAACTTGCTCTTGCTGCAATCACCATTGCAATAACAAAAACCAAACAACCATGGACCTGAAATTCCCTGCCACAAGAATAACCACCAGTATAACCTAGTTCACCTCAAGTCATTACAAACCAGAAACTGCCTATCCATCACCTCCTGTGTCATCTCCAACAGCAACCACAGTAACACCCAAACATCTAGGCACCACTGATCCAACAGCTGCACTCCCAACTCAGCTTCCATTGTAGCTGCAGCTACACCCACCGAACCAATTACTCATGGCTAGCTACGGCAAGAGATAATGTAATCGAACAGCCGCAATTGGTGGCTTCATTGTAGCCTGAAATGGCTAAACCCCCATCTGATTGGCAGCAACAACAACCCATTTCTTAGATCTTTAATTTTGCCCAAAACTCGCTGTAACTTGAATTCCCTGCAAACCAAATCATCTGAACCTTCTCTAACACTCAACAGAACTGTATGTACCATGAACATTAGACGCAGCAGAACTCAGTGAAGCGTTGGTAGATCAGGTCTTCAAACAAACAGGTAATATGCATTTTCTGGCTGGGAAAGGGACATGAACACACTGTTGTTTCTTATCCTCATTCAATCTCCTTCCTTGCACATACGATTACAACTCAAACCCATCAATTCAAAACTCTGAAACATCTCAATTCATAGCCTATATCAATTGGCAGTAACCGTTATCTTCCCTGACTTGTGGCTTGAATCTCCATGATTTGAAAACACTTAATCTTCCTCCTTATTGAATGTGAGAAGAACTCTGAACCCTGATAAATACCCATGGATTGCAACAACAAGCTTGCTCGATCTCTATCTTGTCCCCCTTTTGTTCAACAGCCGCCAGCTTCCTCTCTTGATTTCAGGTGAGGAAGAGAAATAGCAGCTAATGATGGGAGGAACTGATTTCTAGGTTTTGTGTAGGAAATGAAAATGGATTTATGCACCCCAGGTGAAGTGGATAAGGGGTAACTAAGGATGTTAAATTGCTTGTCGGTTCCAGAGAACTGACACGCCCATCCTCTTTCTTGCTCAACCGTGGCTAGCTTCGCTTGCCTGTGAATTGAAGTGTTTGCCTTTACGCTCCAAATGGCAATTTTCCTACTTTTGCCCCCAAGTGCTCCATTGCACCTAATAATCTCAAATTCACACATAAGATACATATTTCACAAAATAAATAGCAAAGAAAGCATAAATACTAGATATAAAACTAGGTGTTTTCAACACCTATCATCATAGAGGTGTTTTCTGTAGCTTTTCCTGACGCCGAGAGTCTCAACTTGATTCAAGGCATTAAAGTAGGGATCAATGCACCCTCTATATCCCATATCCTCTTCGCGAATGACCTTCTGGTCTTCACTAAAGCGGACATTGAGCATGGTCAAAACATTTTGAACCTTTTTACTGAATTTAGTAAGGCCTCGGGCCAGCTCATAATTTTTGAAATGTCTGGGATTTTCTTTAGTTCAAACACTCACTGAACAGTCATTGATGGGGTTGTTAACACCTTGTGGGTGAAAAGAATCTCCATCAATGATAGATATCTTGGCAACCCTCTTTTCACACACACATCCAAAATAAAGTCTTTTTAGCATGTGGTTGATAGAGTGGAATCAAAACTCCAAAGTTGGAGTCCTACTCTTTCTTCTGCTGGGAAAAAAACACTTATTCACACCTCCTCTTCCACTGTGCCTATTTATCAAATGAATTGTTTTAAAATGCCACAAGCTGTGATTAAAAAGATTGATAGTCTCCAGAGAGATTTTTTTTCGGGAAAGGATAAAGAAAGGAGTAGAGGTTTATATATGAAAGCTTGGGTTTGTATTTGTAAACCTCATAGTTTAGGGGGGATGGGTTTCCTTAACCTGAGGAAATTTAATTTGGCTATGTTAGCTAAGATGCGTTGGTGCCTCTTAACTGAACCGACTTCATTATTGGCTCAAATAATGGAACATAAGTACTTCGTGGGTCAAAGCATACTGGCAGAAAGTTTCAAAGAGTGGAATACTGATTCCTGGGTTTGGAAGAACATAATTATGGAAATGGGAAAGATCATAGAAAATTTTGTGGGTAATGGATATAAAATCAGTATAATAGATGATGTTTGGTGTCCTCAAAGTTTATCTCTAAAGAATGGCCAAGACCAGATGGTGCAAGGGGAACTGGTAAATAGTCTCATGGACTGTAATAACCATCCTTGGATCTGGAATACCAACAAACTAATATTGTTATTTGACGATAATACGATTATAGACATACAAGCTATCCAAATCAACAACAAAAGGGATGATCAGCTTGTTTGGAAGCTAGAATAGAATGAGAAATTTTCTACAAAGTCTCTATACAACAAACTCATAAGAACAAGCCAAACAATCGATAGAGATCAAGAAAGGTTTTGGAGGAAGTTATGGGGTCTGAACATGCAGCCATGAATCAAAACTTTCCTATGGAAGTGTGTGCATTCGATTCTTACTTTGAACGGTAGAATTGCACAGATCCTCCCTGATGTGAATAAAATTTGCCCCAACTGTGGGAAGCAGAAAGAAACTCTCACTCATATCTTTATGTATTGTAAATTTACAATTTTTGTCTTGCTTTACATAAGTCTGGACACTTTGATGGTTAGGAATAATCACCTAGAATTTCATACTTGGTTAGTATACTGGTTCCATAGAGAAGACATATATGAATATCATGTGCATGATTGGCCTGAGATAATGACAACTTTCTTATGGGGTATATGAAAAGAGAGATGTGATTGGGTTTTCAAAAACAAAAGCTCTCAGTCACTAGGACTGGGAAGACAATTGTCTCAATGATAACTTCCAATAGAAACATGTTAAATAACAAAGAGGGAAAAGATAATATTGACATAGTTAAATCAAGTAATAATGTAATAATAACTAGCTTTCAAGTCAAAGTGAACATTGATGTTTTATTTTTTGTATGCAAGACAAAAGAAGTTGTAACTCTTATTGCTTGTGATCATGTAGGAGGTTTCCTTGGAGCGAGGAGTTTCCTAGCAGTTGATTCTACGGAAAGGAGCATAAAGCATCAGGCAGCTTCCTTCACAATCCAATGGTCACAACAGATAAACTTTCCACAGGTACAGTTTGAAAGTGACAAAGTGAAAGTGTTAGAAATAGTCCGAGAACATATTTTGGAAATGAAAGACGAGAGGAACAGATTGTATATAAGCAATTCTCTCAATTTTAAGCTTTGCATGTTGGGCGTAAATAGCTTAAGTCTTGTTCCTAGTTCTGCAAATTTTATGGCCTGTAAGCTTACAAAATATTGTATGAGTGCAGCTTATTTTAGAAAGTGGGATTGCAACTCTATCACTGCTCTTCTGATTAACTTTATCAGACAGGAAAAAAACAATGTTAGTGGTACAGTTTCTACAGGGTAATCCCCTGGTTTATTTATTAAAAAAAACCCTAGCATTAACATGATTTTTTGCCCGCGGTATCGTGAAGGTCAAATGAGATATGAAGGGGACCCACAATATAGAAAACCTTGGAGACATGATGGGGTATTCCAAATTTTGAAGATGCACTTCCGGGAATTCAATCCAGAGATTTTTGATCGTGAAACGACAACTTCACAAAGCCAAACGACAACCCAACCAAATGGTAATGATGAAAGTGTTACAATATATGAAGGATCACAATTTACCCCTGGTGAATCTTCCAATGGGTCACGAAGAAAACCATTTTTTTGACCATGATCAATATGAAAGGGGTCCAGGCAGGGATCAATCTAGACGAAATAGAAGTGAGGCTAAAGCTAGAAATGAAGGAATAAAGAAGGTGTTAGAATTTCTTGAAGAAAATAGTAAACAAAGGTTAAGTGTTCTTAAAGAAGAGAGAAAACAATGGGTTGCCAACCAAAATAAGGATGTTGAGTATCTTAGAATCTTAGCTACTAGCAAAGACATGTTAGCAAGAATCCAACAACGAGAAACATACTTGAAGATACTAGCCATTGATCTGGATATATTTTTTGAATTGGAGAAACCGATCGTCAGAGAAATGAAAAATGAGATTATGATTCGTCTTGGCCATACTCATCGTTATTGAATTACCTAAAAGTTATTTTCACTAATTTTTAATGTTATGTTAAGTTTATTTTCTACTGTTAGATTTAATTTATTTAAAATACTTCAATGTAGAAGTAAATTTTCGTTCATGCTTTAATCAATGTAATTTCCCAAAAAAATAAACATTGTAACGTACTATTCTTCAATGATAGTATACCATGTTTTCAACTTAATAATGATGGCATAAAAAGACACATCTTATTTTTATTAAGAGCCGATTACGCTTATATATTCATTCTAAATGGTAGCATGGAACTATATCCTTTAAGAGCTCGTATAACATATCATACATAAATGGTTTCTTTGTCTGAATCACATCCTGGATTGGGTCGCATTCAGAGCAAGTCTTATGGTGGAATCTATTCTATTCCAAGTGTGGAAAAATTGTGGAATGTTAAGTCTATTGGCTTCCAAATTGGTGTTTTCTATGAAAAATCCAAGCAGTGTTCCATGGTTTAGTGGGGGGTCACGTGGAATCCATATGGGCCGTAAAACGCTATTCAGAATAACGCACTAGCAGATAGAAAGTGTTAATCAGAATAGCGCACTAGAAGACGGAAAGCGCTAATCAGAATAACACTCAACGTTATTCAGAATAACGCTTTTTTTTTATCCATAGATTTAAAAAGAGCCCTTGAAAATCTAATGGCTGGAAGAAAAAAAAACGCTAATTTTAATAGCGTAAAGCGCTATTTTGAATAGCGTTTTTCTAATGCTATTCTCTTTTTTTTTAAAGAAAGGATATATTGAAGGAAAAAAAAAATTACAACTGTACAAGATGAGCAAAAGCTCTAACAAAAAAAAATGGAAAGAAGACAGATTACAAAACAACTACTGTTTCCCATTGAAACAAAACCTGCAAAATGGAAACGTTTTCAAAAGAGTTAGTACCCGTGCTCCACATATAAATAGTTTCCTTGATGTTCCTTTTAATTTCCTCAATTGATTTCAATCTTCCTCCATGCACTATTGAGTTTCTCTCTTTCCAGGTTTCCCAAAAAATAGCATAAGGTATGATCTGCCATATGGAAGCTTGTCTTTTTCCCATCCTAGTTAACCTCCAACTCTGTAAAAGAAGCTTAAAATCACCAGGCATTGTCCATCTAACTTTAAAAGAGCTGATAAAATAATTCCACAAGATTGTAACCCAAATGCATTGGATAAAAAGATGATTCATATCTTCATCAGCTTCGTTGCAAAGCACACAAGTTGTTGTTTGAAGATGCATCCCACAGTTGCGTAACATAATTCTGGAAGGAATGAAATTGTGAATAGCGGCCCAACAAAGAAACTTTACCTTAGGAGGCGTTTGCTTGCAAGTTGACAGCACTGTAAGTCTATCTCATCTGGTGCCGTTAACAGTTTTCTATAACAAGCCTTTGCGGCAAAGTCTCCTGTCACGTTATCTTCCACGCCGGTAGTAAGAACCACATTTCTTGTATCATATCTTATTCCTAAAAAATTAATTCTTTCAGACGGGTTTAACTCTCTACTGAAAATCATTCGCATATTACCTCCTAGAATTTCTGCAATCGATGCAAACTTCTGTGTACTTAGCTTAAAAAGACGCGGATACTTATCCTTGAGAGCAAACTTACCGTTCCACCAATCAAACCAAAAACGAATCCCATTTTCATCACCAATCGTAATACTTGCAACCTCATAAAACTCACGAGCTTTAACTATCTTAATCCACATGCTTCTTCCTGTAGCCTCAATAGGAATAATGGGGACTAAGTTGTTTTCATCCGAACCGGTCTTTTCACAAATAATTTTTATCCACAACGACTGCTTCTCCCTTGCATATAGCCAGTGCCATTTTGCCATCAAAAAATTGTTGACCAGCCTTAAATTCCTAATCCCCAAACCTCCGTTCTCCTTTATATTACATATTTTTAACCCACAAAACCCAACTCATCTTCCTTTGATCTCCATCCTCTCCCCATAAGAATCTTCGCATTATTGTGTTCAATTCTTTCTCAACAGCTGCAGGAAGGACCAAAAGAGACATGAAATAAGTAGCAATACTCTCCAGTGCACTTCTAATCAAAGTTATTCTCCCTGATTTATTGAGAAAGACTCTCTTCCAAGGAGCTAGTTTCTTCTTCATATTCTGAATTATGACATCCCAAACTGCCTTATTTCTTCTAGTTGATCCAATCGGCATCCCTAGATAAATAATCGGCAAAATATCCACCTTGCAACCTAGCTCCAAAGCCAAATCATACACCACCGCATATGCACCTATACTCGTCATGGAACTCTTGTCCAAATTCAGTTTAAGACCAGTGAGAACCTCAAAGACCACTAAGACAACAAGCAAATTCCTAATCTCTTCTTTAATAACGTTAATCAAAATGATCGTATCGTCCGCAAACTGCAAGTGAGTCACCATAGTACCTCCTTCCTTTACTTGAAAACCTGTGATCAAACCTCTATGCCTTGCATCTTTAATGAGCATCGATAAAACCTCTACCACCAATAGAAAAAGGAATGGCGAAAATGGATCGCCCTGTCGAACACCTTTTGGTTCCTTAATTCTATGTGTTGCTTTACCGTTAACCAAAACCGAGAACTGAGCTTCAGTTATACACAACCTAATCCGTTTAATCCATTTTTCGCCAAAACCATTTTTTGTAAGATAGTAAATAAGGATGGCCAATTAACATTGTCGAACGCCTTCTCTATGTTAATTTTACACAAAATACCCAATTTTTTAAGCGTTAGTCAACTATCTATACATTCGTTTGCCACCAAAATACCATCGAGAATCTGTTTCTGATGTACAAAATCCCCCTGAGTGCTTGAAGTAAGATTAGGCATAACCACTTTCATTCTTTTCGCCAAAACCTTAGAAACTACTTTGTAAAAACTACTGATAAGACTAAGAGGCCTAAAATCTTTTGTAGTTGAAGAATCTTATTTCTTAGGAATTAGTTTAATGAACGACATATTTAATCTCCAATCTGCCTTACCATCTGTATGAAAAACTTTTAACGCCAACATTAGACCAGCCTTCAAAATCTCCCAGCAGAACTTGTAAAATTCCATGTTGAAGCCATCTGGTCCCGGTGCTTTGTTAGCACCACAACATTTAATTGCGCGAAGTACCTCATCTTCCCCAAAATCACGTTCCAGCCAAATTCTTTGCTCCACATTAATGGTTTTAAAATAGAAGTTATCGAAACTAGGAACCACCGGTGAAGAAGCATTGAACATACTTGAATAGTAATGCTGGATTTCTTTTTTTATAGTGTCTTGATTGAAAACATCAACCCCTCCAATTTCCATCTTCGAAATGTAATTCCTTTTCTTTTTAGCTGAAGCAATTCTATGAAAGTAACCTGTGTTTTTGTCACCCTCCTGAAAGCCTCTTACTTTCACCCTTTGAAATGTCATTCTTGCTCTTGTAATCTTCAACTCATTTAAATTCATCAGGTTATGAGTTCTCTCCTCCAACTCTTCATTCGTTAAAGGAATATTCTCTTCCAATAGGTTCAATCTATTTAAATTGTTATTCAGGTCATCCTCCCTACTTTTCATTCCACCAAAAGTTGCCTTATTCCAACTTTTTAAGAAAAATTTCAAGTTTTGCAATTTTCTGAAGAACACATAGCTAGGCGTACCTGAATAGTACATAGAGTTCCACCATAACTCCACGTTCTTGTAGAAATATGGATGAGACAACCAGTGATTTTCAATTTTTAAAGATGACTAGAATCTGAAGTTTGGATCCAACTCCAAGAGAATTGGATTATGATCTGAGATCGTACGAACTAAAACAGTTTGTAAAGCCATACTAAACTTCACATCAAAAATAGAACAAAATAGGAACCTATCAAGTCGGAATAGAATAGGATCTGCCTGCTTATTTGACCACGTAAAAGCTCCTCCATTGAGAGGAAGATCCACCAGTTCCCGTGAAGTAATAAATTCATTAACAAAACCCATATTTCTAACATCCGCTTCTCCCTTATTCCTTTCTGCATCACACCTGACAGCGTTAAGATCCACCATAACACACCAAGTTGCATCACTCCAACTTCGAACTTCAACTTAATCTCTCCAGAAATCCTCCCTGAGATTGTAATCATATGGGGAGTAAACATTTGAAGCAACAAAAGTAAATCACGTGACCTTGCATCTCAAGATAACTGAGATAGAGTTAAGTCCTTTCCTGATGTATAACTTTTCAAATTTATTTGTGTCCCAAATTGTTAACAATCCCTCGCTATTACCACTTACACCTTGCGATGGCAGAAAATCCCAATCAAATCAAAACTGCCGAACGAACCACTGAGTCATGGAACTTATTTTTATCTCCTGAATTGAACAAACAGTGCACTCGTGAACAACTATTAAGTCTCTTACAGCAGTTTGTTTATCATACGCATTGAGTCCCCTAATATTCCAAAAGATGAATTTATTCCCCATTAGAACTAATTACTTCCCTTGATTTAGCTTCATCATCAGTTTCTTCGAATATCACCATCTCCCTCGAGTTTACCTCCTCCGAATCATCGCATACGTCCTTAGAGTTGTCAGATCCATCAGACTCACAACTATCTTGTACTCTTCTCCCTTCTGCAATGTCTCTATATCCATCTCTGCATTTAAATAAAATCTCATCAATAATTGCCTTAGCTTTAGCCTCATCTTTAGCAGTAGTTCCACCAAGTTTGCAGCATAACTCAAAAACCAATTTTGAAGTAGAGAAGATTACTTTAGAAGAATCAATTTTTTTGTCCTGAAGTTCTCCCAAATTAATAACAATCTGGTCTTCAAACACATTGAAAAGAACAGGAGTGGAACCCTTTTCAATTGGTAGAGTTACCTGCAGCGATTCTGGAGAGCTTAGTACTTCATTTTCCACCACAACAACTGGACTCTCATGCACCACCAATTGCAGGTTGTCATCAAATGCTGAGGAAGTAAACCTTTGGTTTGCATTCGAATCCAAATTCTCCATTGTAAGAATGGGAACTACTCCTGCACTTCCATTCTTACTAGGAGAAATTTGAACAACGGATTTTGATAAATCATCAATATGAATGGGTACCCCAACTTCACATCCAAAATCACATTGAGATCCATCAGCCTCTGCAGCCAAAATACTATCTATTAGTTCCAATCTAGATAGGAAGGAAACCCCACCTACACATCCTTCAACATCTAGAGCTTGGAACTTATTGACAGTAGAGAAAATGACTATATCCTGAGAACAAAACCTCCCACCAGAGTTCTCAAAAACAGATTCATTAATCTCTCTCTCAGAAGTTTGATTGAACTCACCGTCAACCATACCACGAGAACCACCAGAACAGTGTTCAACACCCTGAACCACTCTTACTGGAGACGAGCTTGCTGCACCAATCGAGTTAGTCATAGACTGTGACTTGTTTTCCAATCATAGGATTGAGACCGTTCCTCGATGAGTCCGATTCAACTCGCATGAGACCTTTTCATGGGTTGGCACCAATTCAGATCCTATATAAGCGGGAGTAGTAGAATTTGAATTTTAAAAGTTCCGTTGACGATCAAATTCATTAATCAATGCAATATACTCCTCCATTGGTGCCTTATTCTTATGCTTTAACTTGAAGTCCCATTCAATTGAAAATGCCCATTTTTGGTCTCCGTCTTCCACCACAGAAATCGCCGGAATATCCTCAAAATTCCCTTTGACATCAATTCTAAAAAAGTTTGAGGTTGCAGACTTCAGAGTACTTGTTGCAATCTCAATTAAACCGCCTAACAAATCACCGATGGTTCTGAATAATTTAAAGGTCCAAAATCTTCTAGGAATTCTGCGAATCTTCAACCATTTTCCAAGTTTAGTCATCTCCTGGATTGGAATAAGAAAATCCCGTGAAGTGACAGTCCCCATAGCTACTTCCTTAGATAAAAAGACTTGTTCTTTCTCATAGAATTGAGAAATGCGAACCAAAGTGTTATCCACGTAAATCTTCCTTGGCCTCCACAATTCAATCCAGTATTCCTTTTTCAGAACCACTCTAGCGTTTTGTTCATCCATAATTTCCATATCAATGAAAGAATGCCACCTCATTTGAATTCTTATTTCCTTCGCCAGCCTTTGCCATCTAACGAATCCATCGACTCTAATCCATCCCACATAATCCTTATGCACAAGGTTCAATGGTAAAACTAGAGTAAAATCTGATGTGTTAGGAATTGATTGAGGTGTTTTCCTAAGCAAGTTCTTTTCTTTCAACAGGCCAGAAATTGCCTTGCATAGAACATCCCAATAAAATCTTCCCTCCCCTCCAGGAATACACAAAGCATAAGATCGAGCACCATCTCCTCTTCTTACTCTTGAGATCCTCAAATATATCCCTGCATCATTCTCCCTTACTTCGCAAAGATATGATGATTCCCCTTCTCTTCTAGGACATCTCCTCCTTTTACATGCAAAATCTCTAGCTACCTCCAGTACCTCCACCATCCAACAAGATATATCAGCTGATAACTGTAACCACGAGTTAAATCCATTACTCTTTCGCTCCTCTAATCTGAGATCTTTGGATCCCATTGAAACCAAAAAAGTTTTCCTCTCAAAGTATAGCGTTTTTTCCGCTCTTTTTTCTCTCCATTCTGTAGTCGCCAAATCCTAATGCTATTCTGATTAGCGTAAAACGCTATTTTGATTGGCGTTTTTATTGTTCCACCATTACACTTGTATTTTCATCCATTACAAATGCTGAGGTGGCGTGGAAGATGGAACTCTTCTACCATAAGACATGCTCTCATTAGTGTTTTTGCAAACTTTACTGGCAGTTTTCGTCTGAAAAATTTATGCACCAAGTCATCACGGAATAGTTTTGGCTCATAATCAGTCGCACCATCAAACACGACAACCACACTGGAGAACATTGTCGCAGCACCAGCTACATCCCACGCCACATTTTCCTTCCAAAATGAGGGTCCCACTTAATAGTTATATATCCACGTCATTATCTTCTCGTTTTTTATTAATAAGTTTGTCGGAGTGGGAAGGTAGAAAAGAAAATCCAGATCAAAGAAGGAATTGGATTCAAGCTTTTTCCAGAAGACACAAAAAAAAATAATAATAATAATAATGAAGAAGAAAGAAAATCTGTAAGAAAGAAAGCAAGATGATGATGATTATGAGAATGAGTTGGTGGAGAAGAAAACGAACAAGATTAGTATTTCTAATCCTCTGTTCACCATTCCTAATACCTATTCTCTGCTTTACTTTCCCTTGGCTTTGTATCATCCATCTTTGTTGTAAACGTTTTAAATACACTAAAATTGATGAAAATGGGTTAATTCAAGAGATTGATCCAACGAGTATTCCTGTAGTTGATGAAGAAGAAGAAGAGAATCAAGGAGAAGGAAGATTATTACAGAGATATTTAGAAGATCAACTTGATTTAGTTGTTAGATCTCTTTATTATGATTGTGTCAACGGTGCTCCAGCTGATGATGAAGAAGATGATGATGTGAGGTTTAGTTGTGTTGTTGATGTTACTGTGACGGACCCTCCTGAAATTATAACTAATCATCGTCATCAATCACAATCACAAACAGCTCCTCTTTTGTCATGAATTTGGGATTTGATTTGGATTTCGATCAAACGGGATTTCTATTTTTAGCTTTGATCCCTTCTTTTTTATCATTATTTTCATTGTTGTCCATTTAATTTGGAGTTGTGTATTCTACTGTTTGTATTTGTTAATACAGAGTATTAATGTACAATAAGGAGTAAAAGAAAACAAAATATGAGTTAGGTAAGTAGTTTACAGTTTCTATCTAAAATCTCATTTCCGTTTTCTGTTTAATTTGAATCTAGTTTACGAACACCTTCATTTTTTGTCGTGTCACCGGCTATAAACGACCACAAATTTTTTTAGCTCCAGAACTTGTGGCAACCAATAATTTCAAAGGGGTCACTAATCTTAAGCCAAGGAAAGGCCTATGACTCTTGAGCTCATTTTGTCATAATGAACCAAGAACCAATTGGTTATTATGGTGACACTAGTTCAAAGCAACAACAAAAAAAGGCAAAACAAGGAACCAACTATGCAACTAAACTATGCTTCAAAAAAAAAAAAAAAAAAACTATGCCAACTGAAATTCTTTGTAAGTCTTCGTTGAATAAGATAAGAGGGCAAGTGAGATGTGGACAGGGTTTACAAAGCCATTCACAACCTTACTGAACAAGAAGAAAAATATAAAGGGCTGACAAAATGATACCAGCCACAAAAATTTAAAGCCATGTCACATTCACCCCTCAAGGCTTTAAACAAAAACCTACAATCTATCTGATTGTAGACAGTTGCATACATGCGGGAATTTTTTGTGTCAATGTAATGTGATGTATCTGAACAAGCAGATATTCCTACAAAGATATACACAAATCTAAGATCTCTGTGGAACTGATGAGGCAGGGATCAAAACTACAACCTCTATGCTTCTTAGAGCGGCAATCTGTCATAAAAATGTGCTTGTCTCTTTGGTATCACAGAAGTCCGAATTAAGGTTAGACCTAAATTTTCTTGCCGACAGCATGAATTGATGGAGAACCAAATTGAGATCAGTTACATAATGGCACTGAATATTAATGATGAGATACAATCATGGGATTCCACAATTGTTGTGAAAATGGACAAAAGAGAATAATACATGTGTTAGTTTAGCACTCTTGTCCGCAGAGAAGACACATGCTGGTCATAGTGAAACTTCTTTGTAGGTTGGTTCAAGTTGGGAGTTTATTTAAAATAGCCAACCAAAGAAAAACAAAACAGATAGCCAACCAAAGAAAAAGAAAACAGATTTCGGGTTCTATGTATTGTCGGGATTCCATATTTTGAAGCGGATTAGTAAGAAAACCAGCACAATATTTCAATCAACTTAATCAATAGTAAACAAAAAGAAACAAAGCTAACCCTAGAGAAGGTGACATAAAATAAGGAGAAGAAGAAGAGACAAATTCTATTCATTAGTACAATAGACAAACATTAGATCATCTATTTATAGGGCTAGACACAAGGGCATCCCAGTAATAAACGAGATTTATCCTAGATATTCTTAACATAATTACACGTTTATAACACTCCCCCTGATGACATTGTGTCTAAACTAATTGCCTCGTTAGAACCTTGTCAGGAAACCCCCAAAAGGAAAAAACCAGATCGAAGGGAAAAGAGTACAATTGTGAGTAAACCTAGAACGGTGATGGACATGTATATGTTGCCTCATTAAAACCTTGACAAGGAAAAACCCAGTGGGACAAAACCTTGACGAAGGAAAAAGAGTACAACGTGATAGTCCAATAAAATACCTTTTACTATGATGCTCCCCCTGATAAGTAATTCAGTTGAATCTTGGCTTGTAAATCTTCGAGTTGAGACTTCCCAATTTTGGTAAACGAATTTCTCGAATGCAGATGATTATTGTGCTTTTGCGATGAAAATTGCTAGTTGATGAAGTCTTCTTTTGTGTTAGTCTTCTTACACTGTGTTCTTGAGTCTTCATGCTACTTTAAATACATTCATGACTTGTGACTTGGATTGCTAGCTTCTCGGAGAAGATTTGCAGAAGTAGTTGATGTAGTCTCTTCAACAAAAGACCAAGATGTAGATACAGTACCAGAAGTGAATAAAAATGTATTTGTGGTCATGCCTCATGTGAATCGGAATGACATCCAAATTTCTAAGGGTTTTTATGTTGACTTGGTCTAACAAAATGACCAAGCTAATGGTGGGAATCCACCAAATAACCAAAATTAATACAACTCCCCCTTGGATGACCACCATGTTGAATTAAATTTCCTCACTAAAACCTTTCCAGTAAAAACCCAATGGGAAAAAAAATATCCATAGGAAGGAAAAAGAGCACAATATCAACATTTTGAATAAAATTTATCGTATGTGAGATGTTGCCTCGTTAAAACCTTGTCATGAAAACCACATGGGAAAAAACCTGAAACGAAGGGAAAAGAGTACAACTTTTGACGGTTTATGGATGCTAACCCAACTATATGAGTATTACAAAAAACAAGCATCAAAATCTTAACTCTAGTCTATATCAAAAGACGAGTTTAAGATAGCATAATTCTAACTGCAGATTTAAGGAAATTTTTTTTAGAATTTATGCTGTTAAAGCGTGGATTTTGGTGTTTTTAAGGACTCCTCAAGAGACCCATAAAGTTGATAGCATCAACTAATTAATCCGGACTCTTGCTTTTGTATCAAATTTCTAAAAACACATAGAGGATTGTTCAACCTGACATAATCGAGTCAGGTGGATGCCAGAATATAATTTGAATCTTGCAAGGATTATAAATACGAATATGTTCTATGGATGCATATGAGTCATTCAAAGACTACCACGCCAAATTCATCATATAAAGAGAACAATTATTAAACCAATCCTAGGGTTTGAGAAAAAATAAAACCCACAAATCGTTTTTACAACGAAAATATTTCTCATATGAAGACGCAATATGACTATACCAATAATTCATAGGCTTGGCATGTTTTATGTGTTAAGTTTGGATCCAAAATTGCATCAATCGAGAAATTAATCCAACAGAACTTGGATTGTATGCCAACCAATCACATATGTCGATATTCCTCTGTATAGGGGTTTAAAACCACCATCATTTATTTCAGTAGCTACTTTAAATGAATATTCGACAATATATTAATTAATTACGATCCCACATAATTCTCAAATGTATGCATATCTTGAAGAAAAAAATAATCATAAAATTGTTGGTACCAGCGCCCACGGGCATTACAATCTCCTCTTATTCAATTAAGGAGATAATAACTTTGAGAATGTGAATCGTGTTTTTGGTACACTCAATTGGAGCACTACCAGTAGCCTATTATAGAACACTACTTATTTTACTAGATGTGACTGGATTTTCCTCTTAACGAGGTAAATGCTTATGCAAAAGAAAATATGATATTTCATGCCTAGTCAATGCCAAGTTAATATACACCAACTTTTGCTCGTAGTGTATAGTCTCCCCCTGATTATGGCGGAAATATTTTCATCTTATAAAAACGAAAACAAATTTCGTAAAGTATTATCCGATTAATTCGAGGACATATACTTATAATAATTTCGGGATGTTAACAACACCAGGTGGGACAGTAGATACTGATTCCAAGAGCCATAAAAAAATTGTCCCAAAATTGTAATCTACTTTGAGATACAAACTAAACATCAACCAGGTATTTTATTAGTTACAGCCAAAATATACAAATAAAACTCCCAAATAATTTCATGACCTCAAGGATCAATGAGATAATGAACTAGAATGAAATTATGGACACTTCTTTATCAACAGAAAATTATATCAAGATCGATATAGTCACAACAAGGACTAATGATATAGCTAACAAGCCGGGTGCGCACCCATTGATCTTTTGTGTCCTATTGTATTTCAACATCAAGTTGAATGGTCTTAATTTAGGAGATTAGTATTAGGAAGAAGAAAAATTTGCTCAATATCCGTTAGGAATGCAACAATTGGTGTTTGCAATTGTGAATAATATGCTAATGACATCTCATCCGTCTAGGATTTATAGAGAAACCAATTTCAATTGGTATATATGAATCTTTTGTAAAAATAAATAAATCTTTTTCTTTATCAATTTTGAAAAAATAAATAAAAATACGTCCATTATTGGTTTAAAATGGCAAAAAAATTTAGAGAATATGCCAAATTATTTTCTTACATCTTATAATAATGATGGAGAAAAATTAATAACGATTGGTTTATATGGTACACCAAAATTATATCGACAAAAAGGAAAAATAATATGTCGCATTAGTTATCGCATATGGAAAATTCATTTTGTGTTGAGGATGGTTTCTTGTAGATATATAGAAACCAATTATAATTAAATCACATGATCTTCGTCGAATGGACGAAAATACCAAAGTTAATTGGTCGTAGGTTTTTCAACCATGCATGTAATTAATCACCGTATAGGTAATCAAATTGCGATAACACCAATTTTGGTGATTGCAGTTTCATTAGGGGAATAGAAACTGGATTTTATTTTTCTTTCCTTATGAAAAATATTAGAGAAAGAAGAAAATCAAACTTTTCGACAAAGTTGATCACTAGTTTATGATATATAACATACGTATTGCTTGAAAATTGAAATAAAAATGACCAAGCATAAACATCAGCAACTATTTAAATCAATAATACACTATAAATACACAAGTTACCATGAATCATGTAGGTTAAGATTTGTTGGTGGCCGACGAGATACAGATTAAGGTGGTGGGCGGTCACTCCATCCATATGAGTATTGTGTAATATGGATTTAATCCTCCAATAGCATGTAAAAATCAAAACATATGTTAATGTGAGAATACATCTAATGATATGATAATAAAACAAAACAACAAATCCAAAAAATAAAATAAATAATAATAATAAAAAAAAATCAGAGATTGAAAACTGTTTTGTTTCACGCTGCCAATTCTATTGCGACTCTTGAGCAAAGAAAAATCTAATATCTTCTTGTTGTCGTCTCTTAGCTTCGATTTAACTCAGCGTGAGCGTGCTGATAACGTGTTGTGAATAGAGAAGGAGACATAAAATAAGGAGAAGAAGAAGAGACAAATTCTATTCATTAGTACAATAGACAAACATTAGAGCCTCTATTTATAAGGCTAGACACAAGGGCATCCCAGTAATAAACGAGATTTACCCTATATATTCTTAACATAATTACACGTTTATAACAACCCTCAAATACTTTTTATGAAAATAGTAGTAGGTCATACTATCCCATAATCTGATGGCGCTTCATTTCATGTTGGTCACATGTTTTAAGGTAAGCATGGAGATGTTAGCTTTATACAATGAGCAAAACAAAAGTAAGATATATTCCTTAAATTATCATAAGGCGAGTTGATAAATGATAACAAACCAAAGAGAACAGACAACAGAAGTAAAATACATACCAAAAATTCATCCCTGAAGGTGCTACTCACAAGGATGGGTAGACAGGGATGGATCTAGTTTTCTTCTTTTTTTGTCAAACATATGGATGCAGAGAAATTGTGCTTCTACAAAACATGCTCCCCTCAAATATCTCCTTCTTGAAGTTTCTTCGTCAATTTATTGCCTGCTCGACATCTTCTTGGCCTGCATTACATATTGATTTAACTGAAACTAGACTACCCACGTATGTTTGCACAACTTCCAATATTTGATAACCACTTGCATCCACAAACCTAGCTCTTCGGCTCACTGGGCTATACAAGATTAAATCCCCATCATACTGGGTTAACTGAATTAAAGGCTGACCGAATAATAGGATATCACCATTCTTTAAAGATAGTACTGGCCTCAAATACTGGATATTTTCTTTCAGCCTGCAAACGCTGAAAAGTTTAGTCCACGATTCTATGACTCCATAATTATTCATAACTCATACATCCACATTCCCATCACCAAGATTCCAAGATAAGCAAAGTTTACCATCCAACAAGCCAATATTTGTCTTGAAATAATGCTCACCTTCAGGTGCACTGCAAAGAGGTAAAGGCAGTTGCATTTCCATGAATGCCTCCTCAGCAACATTGAAAGAAAGTATAACTCTTATGGGTTTGTTAACAACGTCGCAAGGATGTACCAGCCAATGAAGAACTCCATTTAAAAGCACTCCATTCGCTTTTCCATATAAAAATAATATATAAGGAATATCTTTAAGTACTCTCCATGTATCTGTTCCTAGAGTATACACTCTAACTTGAGAAAACATATCGTTCCTAGCAGTAACAATTTGGACTACTTTGTAAACCCTTGTATTGCAATCGTAACCAAAACCATATGTTGGAACATGAGCAATTGGTGGTAATAAGTTTTGAACTTGTGGGAAAAAATTTGGTATTTGTGGTAACTTCTTATACTCTTGAGCAATTGGGTTCCAAATGCAAAAAAAATCAGGATCAGACTGAAGGAAAATTAGTCCATCACAAGAACCAAGGATTTCAATAAATTTCCAGTAGACAAATGGACAATGATACTCAATAGACATATCGAATGTAAAATATCCAGTAGTAGTGCAAATGTTGTAATCAAGGGAAGGAAATGTAGCAATAGAAGAATAAATATCATCTAAATTGTATGAGGTTGATTCTTGTTTTGTAAGGATGAGACTAAAACGATTCATTTCAATAGAATGATTAAGATGCATTTTGACAAAATCAGGATTTGTAAATAGAATGCACCACTTCTTAGATACACACCTGAATATCAATATGGATTTAACTGGTAACCATGAGAGTATCTCAATCATAATCTCTACCGGAAGATATCTCCACTTCTCGATCTTCATCTTCGCAACTGCTGCAGTCTAGTGTTTTACTTTTACTCTACACTAGACTTTCTTTTGCTCCGTTGTTTTCCTCTTATACGGATTTTTACCTCTTTTACATTGGGCTATTTCTTCTCTTATTACGAAACGAGACCAGCAAAAAAGCTTATTCATATTCCATCCTTCCGTAGGAACAATGTTTCGGGGCATGCAAGAAAATTTTACAAAATGATTACCCTAACTAGGGTGTGGTGATAAAGGGTATTCACGACTAGGTAAATTACTTAGTTACCCTTGATGAATTTATTTATTTAGTTATTTATTATTTATTTTGTCATTTATTTTTTTACTTTTTTTTTATTATTTTAAAATTTTATGCTTTTCAAAAAAAAAAAATTAAATTAATTTTTTTTCTTCTATAGGTTGTACTTCACTCCTAAAGTCCTACAAGAAGCAACATGCCTCTATGACCAGCATATGTTTCAATATCTACATCACTTGAGGGACGATGCAGGCTTTGGTTCTCTTCAGTATTGACTAGTGACTTTACCTATGAAAGACATAGGTTTTGGGGTTAACAGAATGTCTGACACTAGCCATTATTGTAACCTAGCGCCTCATATCCAAACATAACAATTGCAATCTACCATCTTGAGATCCATCAACACATCATCTCCAAGCCACAACTATCAGTACGCTCTCAACAAATACATGCAGGCATGTAATCTCCCTGAGTCCGATATCAACCTTGCTGCCCCTCATCCTATGAAAACACTGGCAGCACATTTCTTTGATGTTGTTCGTAAGGAATTAGTGGCTAACTTCACACTAACAGCAAGAGACGCAATTTTGTGGCAGTGTAATAAAATGGATCATGTTCTTGACTTTTTGAAAGCAGTTCCCATTCCGGGCCTTAATCAAACACTGGGTCCTAGATAGTTTTCGGGCCATTGCACAGTACTGCATAGGCATTCCCCTCTTCCCAGTAGATGCTACATGTTCGTGTTGTGGGCGTGAAATGGATGTTTTTGGAGACCATGCTCTTCATTGCGCAAGAGAGGTAGGCCTTAAATTCAGGCACGATTAGTACGAGATGTTCTCTTAGATATTTGTTATAAATTAGGCGTGGCTGCTAGGCAAGAAGTGTTGTTGGGCTTTTTATCTGAGGATAACACTGGTCTCAAGCCAGCCGACATCTTCATCCACAATTGGGAGAATGAACATGATACTTGTTTTGACGTCACTGGAGTTTCACCTTTCTCGGGTGGAAGAATTCGCACATTTACACCTGGCCATGCGATTTATGCAGCAATTGTTCGTAAACACAACAAATATCAAGACAATTGTACTTTTCATGGGTATCGCTTTAGTGCTTTAGCATTTACAACATTAGGGGAGCTTGGAGAAGACTTCATTATTTTGTTGAAGAGACTGAAGAACTGCTTAACAAACTATGATATTAATAATAAAATAGGTGGTTCTTTTTTTCATAGGATAGGCCTGGCTATCCAAAAGGGTGTTGGTGCACAGATTTGTAGCCCGACTCCCACCCATTCAGATGTAAATAATACTTATGTTTATTTTTTTTTAAATAAAAGCCTTCGGCGGCATATTTTCATTAATAAATAAATAAATTTTTATTTTATTTTATTTTTTTTTAAATTTAAAATTTTTTAAAACGGCCCGCGAGTTATAACCCCAAAGGTGTCACTATCCATCCACAAAAAACCCATCAAAACAAAAAAAAAACACAAAAACCCCATCAAAACAAAAGTAACACAAAAACCCCAAAGAATTTGACGAAACATCATAGAATTTGATGAAACCAATTTTGAAATTTGGGGTTTTTGTATCAATTTTATTTAAGATGGAGTTTTAATGGATCCCAACATTTGAATGGGTTTTTTGTACCACAAGTTTGGTCACCTTGGGTTTTTATGACTAGTTCTATTTTTTTAAAGATTTGTTTAAAAAAAAAATTAAAGAAATTTTGAAAAATAAAAAATGTAAATAAGGGAAGTTTTGGCATTAAGGAAAATATATGGATATGGGGCTCTTAATATTACTATCAAATAACCCTTTTTTGTCTTTACATGGTATGCCCTAAAACATGGTTTTCGTAGAAAGAATTTATGTTTGTTAAAAACTTAAAACTGTTGCAGGGCTTGTAGCCCATGGATGTGCAGCCCAATATAGTGTCTAGGGTCTTCTTCCCACTTGTATATAAAAGAAGATATTTATGTAACACAGTTTACTCTGATCAATAGAAACTTCTCTGACTCTTTAGCTTCTTTATATTCTCCACTGCAATACGTTATCAGCACGATCTCTAACCCTGCTTCAAAATTTTATTTTTTTACGTCATCATCAAAATAGTGAATATTGTTTCAGAAAGGTACCATCGTTGTATGGGTTGGTACTTCTCTTTGTTTCTGTTTTCAATCCTACGCTCAAAAACGGTTGGAATCCTCTAGGGAACGAGGAGAAAGGAAATCTGAAATTTGTTATGTAAGAAACGGAAGACCTGTTCTGTGGAAAATACCCCATCCGGTCCAACCCACCCGAACAGGTCCATACAATCTGGTCTGGTCCAATAGGTCTTCTCAACCCGGTCCAGTTCACCCAACCCGAGCCGTCCGGACCAGTCCATCCTAGTTTTCTGTTATTTCTTCGGATTGTGCACTGTTTTGTTTGTTTTTTCTTTGGACTATGCGGGGCCAAAGATGTTCCGGTTCTGTCTATATATAGCGGGAACCGGAAATGGAAAAAAAGTTATGTAACCAACTAATGTGGGTTTTTACATTGAATATTTGTCGGGCTTATCTATTTATCCATTTTTAGAACATGTGTAGTTCTGTTTTTATTGTCTTAAGATAAGTGCATGTCATATAAACGGTCAACTTAAACTATAATTGTTGATCTCGACCATTAAGAATTTTGGTTTTATTGTTATTTTGTTCTCTTGAATATGATATAGGCTATAATTGAATGATGTTTATTTTTATTTTTGTTCAATTGGTTGTACCAACTCATTCCAATGTATTCATTTGGGGCTTAGAAGTACTTGAGCACCATTATTGGATACTTGATGTTTTCCCCAAATTTAAATGTTCTGTGGGATGTAATCCACTTACTGGCATAGTGAAATATGTATCATGAGATAAAAATGTACTTATGTCTTCGGTAGTAATAACATCAACACACAAGTACCAACCGAACATGGGATCAGCTAAAATGTAATTCTAGCTCCCATCATAAATAAAAGAGTTGGAAATGCACCTGGTCGTAGGTGTTGATATATACAATGTAATGTGGGTATTATAGTAGCAACCAATTTCACATGAACTTTAATGGAAAAAAGAACTTTGCCTGGACAATTGACTATCTTATTCAGTTGAACTAGATCTAATATCCGCACTTATGGAATGAAACCACAAGACATAAATTCTATAAAGCACTTGAGATATATCTGAATGAAACGTAACATATATTCGCTCTAAAGTAATTTAGTTGAATCCGACTTTTGTTACGTAATAAGGCCACACCACTTATTAAATCTATCAAGACTCAATATCTAAGCTTTGTATGTATTAAGGGCTAATCACACCAAAGCATGTTTATGCAAGAACTATTACCTACCTTTTTGTAAACTTACAGTGAAAATGAAGTTGATTGCATCTATAAACTATTACTAATGAATGTGGAAGGAAGCATATCCTTAGAAAATTAATGTGTCAATCTAGTGAATTGTAAATCATTGAAACTTGAATTACTGATTCATATTAACCCCAACAATACATTGTTTGGGATTGATTCATAAAGACTTTGACATAACCATAAGGCACATTGTTTGTGACATGATGTTCCGTTTTGAAATACTAACATGGGTATCACTTCATTTGAGTGTACGAGACAATGAACTAATAGAATCTGAAGTTACGGCATTTATCACAATCAGTGATTTCTAAAGTAAGAAAGCACGTCACTCATCTTACAAAGTATTTCTTTACTAAAACACGATTGAGACCATTAGATGCAAATGTTAAATAACTCATTTTTCAAAGAATGAAGTGTTGTTAGTGAACATATATCCATGCAGAATGCGGACCATTCAAGTGATTTATGGATCTGGTGGATGATTCGACGCATTGAATCAGTTATTGCTCACAACAAATGATGCATTTAATTTTTATAAAACTCCTAGCACATACTACACAATGCAAAGTGCAAAGGATCACCACCCTTGTTAATGCTAGAGAATTTATATCAAAAGGACTTGATGAATATTGCATGTTTAATAGGATCAATATAGATCATATTATACCCAATGGTGTCGCAGAGATTACCATCAAAGGTTACAGATGGTGTCTAAGGAATAGGTTATGCGTACTAACCTACCTTTTATTACTTTGAGGATATGCAATATTACACGCATCTTTACTTAATTAGTTTTAGAACCCAATATTAGTCAACCTATTCTGCGTATCAGTTGGTAACTGAATTTAAGCCTGACATTCATGTTCTTACGTATTTTTGGTTGCACTGTATATGTGCCATTACGACTCCGCATCGTACTATGATGGGTCTTCAAAACTGTTAAGTAGTTATGTTGAAAATGAGTTCCCAACAATTATCTGCATTTTAAAACTATTGGCAGGAGATCTCTTACCACTAGATTTGCGCGTTATCAATTTAATGATATAGTCTTCCCGACGTTTGGGGGAGATGAGAAATAGTGTTTTCAAAGGGAACGACAAGAATTTTCGTGGTGTGTTCCCACTGTGTCTCACATTAATTCTTGTACTCCACAAATGTAAATGTGAAGTGACAAAGAATAATCGATTTCATAAAGTGCACTGATATCGGCAACGTGACAAGATCACACATACCAGCTGCTAATAATCCTGCAAGGTTAGAAATCCTCAGTATGGGGTGCACCATAGACTAAGGTATTGCAACTACACTTGGTGGAAGTGTAGTTAAGGTCGTGGCTACACAAAGGAAGATGGAGAGACCACCAAGTTCGATCAATACTCACCTAGAAAGGAAGTAGATTAGTAAGGCACCACCTAATTTGTATCATTAATGAAATCATCTCATTTTATTAACTCTGACTATGTCCATGAATCAATACTGAAGGACACTCCGAAGTTTTAAATGATTCTAGAGAACCATGAAATCCTGACGGATTATGAGAATGCACATGAGTCAATAGAAGGATCATGCGTGCACAGTGATGATATAATCCATAAATAGTTGCTCCAAAAGTAGAGCACAATGAGATCAAACCATGCTTTATTTTGATTAATTTCAAATAAATATCATATTTGGCCAACACAATCCAGGTAGAACTTAGTTCTTTGGAAAATATACGGGGTATTTGGTGTGGTAGTGCTAACCAACCAAGTGTAAATCCTATGGGACATACATGATTATTTGTCATAAATCACAGTGGGAAGAATAAAGTCTCAAAGTATCAAGACTCGCCTTGTGGCGCAAGGTTTCTCACAAATCCCTGGAATTGTCCTCTTGTAATGAACGTTATAGCATTCCTCTACTTAGTTAGCTTGGTAATTTCAAAAGGACTTGAAATGTAGCATATGTATGTGGTTATTACATATCTTTGAAAAAAATCAAGAGATAAAGGATATTTACAAAAGTACTTGATAGCCTTTTGTTGGCCAAATCAAGTGACTCTACACTACAGAGTGCGTTTACCATTAGATAGAACACTCACTTATATATTAAAGCAATCAGGCGGATGTAGTATACCAGTCTAAGTGGCAATTGATTTGGATGGGATATACAAGTTAGGTATTTTTCCTTGCGTATTCACAAGCAAGTTCCTGATTTGGAATTCTAACTACCTATGTTGATGTTACAGACATGATGGGTACTCTTGATGTAATAAGATACCCTACAAGCTACTCTAAATCCAAATTTGAGATGAGAAATCTGGGGAAAGCTCGACCGAAAATTGATCTTGTGGTATATTATTCCACCAGTTTGCATATGTCTAAAGTTTTCAGGCAATTTAACCAGGACATGCATCCTTCTAGAACTCTCATGGTTAGTCGAGGTTCAAATGTAAGTAAATGACCAATTCGTCTAAAGGGAGATGACGAAGATGTGTTGGGAGATGAATTTCCCTTATCTAAGTACAATAGACGCATTATTGTACTTAGCATAATGTACTCGACCAAATGTTACATCCTCTGTGAACTTGTTAGCTAGATATAGATCAGCGCCAACGCAACGTCATTGGAATAGTATAATGAACGTAACCATATACTTAAAAGAAACCATTGACATGATTTTGTTTTATCTCTGCAGAGACATAAAAGGAATGCTAATGAAAGTGCAATCCAAAAGTTGTTGATTATGAAGGAACAATAATCTCTTCTCCAGCGAAAGTAATCAGGGGGAGATATGGTAGACTATTTTCTAGGTCATTATCGATATTCAGTTTCGAAAAGTATATGACTAAAGGAACTTTCTGGAAAAAATCTGAAAGTAATCATGGGGGGATGCCGACATCAGGGGGAGGATTCAAGGATATGATGTAGACATATTTTACTTCTAAATTGAAGCTTAGTTGTGTTTTTTTCCCTTCGCTCGAGAATAGTTTTTCCCAAAGGGTTTTGTTACTCGACAAGGTTTTTAGCGAGACAACACTAAAAACATCAAGTACGTTAAACGTTGAAGACATAAATATCCTTGTTGATATTACTGAAAAAATCTGGATCAAAGAAAAGAAACACAATATTATGTTAGGAAGCGTAACTTCCAGAATCAAAAACATGGTCTTATAAACATTCAAGTCACCAAAGTAAAGTTTGATAAACTCCTTTTGACTACATTATACTAATGAAAATTGTCTTACATCAGGGGGAGCATCTAATGGTGTGTTGAAATATTTTCCTTCACTGAGGTTACTTTTTCCCACAGGATTTTGTTACTCAACAAGGTTTTTAATGAGACAACAACAATGTAATTTCCCAGGAAAGGCTATTGTCTTTCCCACGAGGACTTTCTTCCTTAAGAGTTGTGAAGAAACTAGTCAACTTCAACGGAGCAAAGTGATCATATTCAATGGATCACCTTTACTTGCATCTATCATGTTGAACTCTTTTCCCTTCGTCAAGTTTTTATCCCACTGGGTTTTCTTTTTCAAGGTTTTAATGATGTAACATATTCGAGTCCAACTATATTCTAAGTTTGCTTAATATTGTACCCTTTTCTTTAGTTCATGTTTTGTCCCTATGGGTTTTCCTTATGAAGTTTTAACGAGGAAATTAACTTAGACTCGTCATTATTTGAAGACCATATTACATGTGATGAACTACATGTAAAGTACGAGACATCAAGTGTTACATGTGAAGAGTTGTACTAAGGTTTTGTCCCACTAGGGTTTTCCTTGTCAAAGTTTTAATGAGGCAATTGATTTCGACACAAGTCATCAAGGAGAGGATGACATTTGAAGAACTATATTCGAAGCACTAAATGTGAAGCACTGCATATGAATTTATATTGGACCGCACAAGGGGGAGTGTTGTAGGGATTATAGCCCATGGATGTTCAGCCCAACATAGTGTATAAGGTCTTCTTCCCACTTGCATATAAAAGAATATATTTATGTAATACAATTTACTCTGATTAATAAAAACTTCTCTTCCTTTTTATCCTCTCTATATTTTCCACTGCAATAAAAACCACTAGTACATGTTGTGTTAATGAATTTGCCGAATTTGTGTGTACCCACATACGTGGTTAAAAGTTAAAACCAAAATTTGGTAAGTTGTTGGAAAACCCATATGCGCCTAAATGTCATCTCCCTGTCCTTGGAAATTGGCATCTCTTTCTAACATCAATTTCATATTAAGAGCATATATCTCACTGTCATTGTCAAATGCCACATCATTGTGCTCCGCAAATTAATTTAAAGGCATGCATCACAAGGATATATATGCATCTGGTTTTCTACTTCTTTTTCCAAAAAGATGCATGCAGGCGGGGGCATTGTTCTTCAACAAAACAAAGCATACTTACATCAACCGTCCTTTATTTTAGAGTTGGAAATAAGGGACGTTTGAGAGGAGTAGGATATAAACGTTATTAGTTTCTTTGAGTATTCTCTTGATGTTATTTATTTTGTGTTAGCTTTTTGAGCTATCTTTGCAGTTGTTTTTTTGAACCCTTTGGTTTACGGGGGTGGGGTCCTTGAGCCCTCCTTATAATTTTTGTAATTACGTTTTTGTTTGCTTTAATAAATTATTGGACTTAGAGAGGGGAGGGGAAAAAAGGTTTAATATAGTTTCAGTTTTTTTTGAACTTCGTGTTGTTTAGTAGTATGAAGTTCATACTGTTTAATAAACTTTTTTTTTTTGCATTTATTTACTAGAAGTAAAAAAAAAAAAATTAGGTGCAAGTATTAAGTAGTTTGAGTTTCTATATTTTTTGTTTTCAGTTTAATTTGAATCTAGTTACTCTAGCCTTCATTTTTTTGGTATCACCTGCTATAAACGACCACAAAATTTTAGTACCAAAATATGTGGCAACCAACAATTTCAGAGTCACTATTTCTAAGCCAAGGGTGTATGGCTCTTGAGCTCATTTTGTTTACGGCATGTAGTTCTACCACATGCCGCAAGGCACCTACTATGCCAACTGAAACTCTTAGGAAGACTTCATAAAATATGAGGGGTAGGGGACTTGTAGATGGTAAAGTTAAACGGCATGTAATTCTACCACATGTCGGAAGGCACCTACTATGCCAACTGGAACTCTTAGGAAGACTTCATAAAATATGAGAGGCATGGGACTTGTAGATGGTAAAGTTAAATGGTAGTAATTCTTTTTGTGTCAGTATACTGAGTCCATGAGATATTCTTTTTGTGTCATTTGATCAAGCAGAGATTTCTGCAAAAATACACATAAGTCCAGGAGACATTTGAGATCTCTGTGGAACCGTTGAGGCATGGATCAAAACTTCAACCTTTATTCTTCTTAGCGGCAACCTATCATAAAAAATATGTTTGTTTCTCTCGTATCACAGAAGACCGAAGTAAGGTTAGACCTATATTATCTTGCCAACAACATGAATTTATGGAGAAAACCAAATTGATATCAGTTTCATAATGGCACTGAACATTAATGGTGAGACACAATCATGGGATTCCACAATTGACAAAAGAAAAAAAATGCATGTGGCAGTTTCATACTCTTGTCCGAAGATAAGACACATGCAGCCATGCAGGACATAGTGAAACTCCTTCCTAGGTTGGTTCAAGTTGAGAGTTTATTCAAATAGCCACCCAATAAAAGAGAACAGATTTTGGGTTGTACGCCGGGGTTCCATATTTCATTTTCAGAGTAACAAAATATAATGGGTCCTTTTTTGATGCGCATTAATAAGAAAACCATCACAATATTTCTATCACACTTAATCTCTAGCAAACAAAGAGAAACAAAACTAACCCCCAAATACCTTTTCTGAGAATAATAAGTCATATTGACCCATAATATGATGGTGGCTCATTTCAGGTTGGTAAAAACGTTCTATTGTAAGCATGGAGATATTAGCGAGTCTATGAAAGTAGAACTACTTTATATGATGAGAAGAACGGAAGTAACATACATTCCTTAAATTAACATAAGGTGAGTTTATAAATGATAACAAACGGAGGAGAACAAACAGCATAAGTAACACACATAACAAAAAGTCATCCATGAATGTGCTGCTCACAAGGATGGGTATACAGAGATGGATCTAGTTTTTTTCTTCTTTTGCCAAAAAGATGTACACAGGGACATTATGCTTCTAAAAATGATGCTCCCATCAAACGTCTATCAGCACAGCTTTCAATAGTCGATAACCACTTGGTTGCTCTACATCTTCTTGGCCTGCATTAAAAATTAATTTAACTGAAACCAGACTACCAATGTATGTTTCCATATCTTCCAATATTTGATAACCACTTGTATCCATGAACCTAGATGTTCGGCTCACTGGGTTATACAAGATTAAATCCCCGTCATACTGGGTTAACTGGATTAAAGGCTGACCGAATAATAAGACATCACCGTTATTTAAAGATTGTACCGGCCTCAAATACTTGATATTTTCTTTCAGCCTGCTAACTCTGAAAAGTTTAGTCCATGATTCTATAACTCCATAATTATTCATAACTCATACATCCACATTCCCATCACCAAGATTCCAAGATAAACAAAGGTTACCATCCAACAAGGAAATATTTGTCTTGAAATAATGGTCACCTTCAGGTGCACCACAAATAGGTATAGGCAGTTGCATTTCCACGAATGTCTCCTCCACAACATTGAAATAAAGTATAACTCTTATGGGTTTGTTAATACCTTTGCAGGGATGTACCAGCCAATGAAGAAATCCATTTAAAAGCACTCCATTTGCTTTTCCATATAAAAAAATAAAATAAGGAATATCCTTGAGCACTCTCCATCTATCTGTTCCTAGAGTATACACTCTAACTTGAGAAAACATATCGCACCCATCAGTAACAATTTTGATTACTTTGTAAACCCCTGTCTTGCAATCGTAACCAAACCCGTATGTTGAAATAGAAGCAATATGTGGTGATAAGTTTTGAATTTGTGGGGAAACTTTTGGTATTTGTGGTAATTTCTTATACTCTTGAGCAATTGGGTTCCAAATGCATAACAATTGAGGATCATACTGAAGGAAAAATAATCCATTACAAGAACCAAGAATTTCAATAAATTTCCAGTAGAGAAATGGACAATGATACTCAACAGACATATCAAATGTGACATCTCCAGTAGTAGTAGTGCAAATTTTGTAATCAAGGGAAGGGAATGTAGCAACAGAAGAATAAATATCATCTATATTGTATGAGGTAGATTCTTGTTTTGTAAGGAGGAGACTAAAACGATTCAATTCAATAGAATGATTAAGATGCATTTCAATAAAATCAGGGTTTGTAAATAGAATGCACAAATTCTTGCAAAAAGACCTGAATCTCAAGATGGATTTAACTGGTAACCATGTGAGAATATCGATCAGGATCCCCTCCGGAAGATATATCCACTAATCGATCATTATCTTCGCTCCTGCTCGACGCTAAGGTTTTACTTTTACTCTACACACACACTAATCTTCCTTTTTTTTTTTTTGATTCAAAAAAGAGAATTGTATTAAGTAGAAGAAGAGGTTACATGATAGTCTTGATCAACCCAGGATTGTATGTCCTAAGGAAGAACATTTGAGAATACAAAATTTCCTTTGAGAGATCTAGCTCTCTTAGCCAACTAATCTGCCATACTATTAACCTATCTTTTCACTGAAATGCATCTCCAAGTACTTATCTTACTTAACAAAAACTGAATGTCTAAAACAAAAGATTGATTCCTCCAATGAACATAATGTGATTGATCATTAATGGATCTTATTAAGACTTTACCATCTGATTAAAAAACAACCTTGATGAAATTATTTGCAACTGCCCAAGCCACAACTTCCTTCAAGGCCTTGCATTCCAGCTCCTCAACTTCAAGTGCTGCAGTCATTCCTCCATCAAAGTATTTCCCTTGAGCACCAATGCACTTGCCTGCAAAATTTCTCACAATTAGTCCAATGCCACCTTGTAAAAAAAAAATCAGAAAAGAAGCATCCAAATTTATTTTAATGAAACTAGAATCAGGAGGTTTCCATCTCAACACCTGCAAAGAGAAGCTATTAACAACAATATTAGTAATGACAGGAGCAGTAAGTCTATTAATGTTTTCTAAAGACAATATTATATTGGGATTGATGTTCTGAAACACTTTTGAACACCTATCCTTCCATATTGTCCAAATATCAACCATCGGTAACTTATTAAGATCTTGCCTATTGATTCCTGCTCCAAAAATAAGATTATTCCTTGTAGAAAACCAAGAAATGACCCAGTTCTTAAGAGAACCATGTTGCATTATAATATTACCCACATTAACATGTAAACTCAACCAAACATATCTAGCATAAGGATAATCCAGTAGCATATGATTCACAGACTCATTAGGGTGATTGCACAGACTACAGTGTAGTTCTATGTTTGGCTTATACTTAGAAAGTTTGTCTCTAGTTGGAACTATGTCCCTAATGCATTTCCAAGCAAAAAGTTTAACTTTGTGAGGCAATCTGACTTTCCATAAAGCCTTCAAAACCTGAGCTGATACAACTTGTTCACCTGTGTTAGTAATTGAATTGCTAGATAAAACATTGTAGGCACTTTTGACAGAGAATTATCCTTTTCTATCTGGCATCCAAATAAGACTTTCAGTACCAATAGCTGGAATAGTCATAGCTAGAATACTTTCAGCAGATTCAGGAGAAAATAAGTAAGAAACTAGGTGCACATTCCAAACTCTAGTTCCCTGAATAAATAAATCATAAGCATAAGTATAAGAAACAGTATTAACCAAAACTTCAGCAGGTAGAAAAGGATGATTTAGACCAATGACCCAATTATCAAGCCATATATTGACCTTAGTTCCACATCTAACAGCCCGAATGCTATTAATCTTTATGATCTCAATGCATTTATAAATATTCCTCCAAATCCAAGAATAATTATCATTAAGTTTCTGCAGATGAAGAATGCTACTATTATAAAAATACTTAGCATTAAGGATTTTCACCCATAACTCATCGTGTTCAGAAAGAATCTTCCAAACAAGCTTACAGATCAGAGCAGTATTAAAAGTTTCAAGATTCCTAAATCCTAAGCCTCCTAATTCTTTAGGTATGTTTATAGAATCCCAAGCAATAAATTTAATCCCTTTACCTATTATGTGCCCCCACCAAAAATTTCTTTGCAAAGAATCAAGTTTGCTAATCAAAGTAGTAGGAATTTTGAAACAACCCATTTTATAGGTTGGTAAAGAGTTTAGAACATACTTAATAAGAGTAGATCTACCAGCTTGATTGACAGTGGTGCCAATGTAATTGCTTAATCTAGCTTCAAAATATTACATTATAGGATCAAAAGACTTAATCTTAAAATGACCAAGAAGTAAAGGAGCACCAAAATATTTTTCAGAATCAGAAACCAAAGACATGTTAAGAGCCTGAGCAAGGGTTGCACAATCATTAGGACTAACATTGTTACTGAAATACACACAAGACTTATCAAAATTAAGTATCTGACCTGAAAGCTTCCCAAATTCCTGAAAAGTATGTAAAATATGATCAACATGTTGTATATTAGCTTGACCAAAAATAAGAATATCATCAGCAAAAAGTAAATGGGATATAGGAGGAGCTTTCCTAGAGATTTTAATTCCAGTGATAGTCTTAGTATTTTCAGCTACTAGCAAAGATCTAGATAAGTATTCCATTGACATGATAAATAGATATGGATACAGAGGGTCTCCTTGTCTAACACCTCTAGTTGGTTCAAAATGGTCACAAGGAAAACCATTAAGCAGCACACTAATACTAGTAGTAAAGACACATTGCATAACTAAGTTACAAAAATCTTTACTAAAACCAAAGCTATCAAGAACTTTAATTAAAAAATCCCATTCTAGCCTATCAAAGGCCTTAGAAAGATCTAACTTAAGAGCCGTAGTGCTAGTAAAACCTTCTTTGTGCTTCATAGAATGAATGACATCATGAGAAATGATGATATTGTCGTGAATTTCTCTCCCTGGGACAAAAGCAGCCTGATAAGGAGAAATTAGTTTCTTAAGAAAAGGCCTAATTCTATTAGCTATAATCTTAGACATAATTTTATAACAAACATTACACAAACCTATAGGTCTGAAGTCGGAGGGCTGCTTTGGACCTTTACATTTAGGAATAAGAGAAATATAAGTCATGTTCAGACTTCTTGGCATATGGACACTCTGAGAAAACCTTTGAACAACATTAATGATATCATTACCAACAAGTTGCCATTAAGTTTGGTAAAAACTTGCGTGAAAGCCATCAGGGACAGGTGCACTCCAAGCAGGCATATTCTTGACTACATTTTCAATTTCATGCTTACTAGGGACTGCAATTAACTCAATATTATCAGTATCAAGAATAATCGTTGGAAAAATATCAAAAGAAGCATCAGGAAGAATAGGATTAGAAGTGCTAGCAACATTACTAAAGTGGTTAGTAAGCAAACCACTTATGTCATGCCTATCCCTGAACCAATTACCATTAGCATCACAAAGAGCATCAATATTATTAGTATGTAATCTATTTTTAATAATAGAATGGAAATACCTAGTATTATTGTCCATTCCAAATAAGGGTTTATCCCTAGATTTTTCCTTGTAAAAATCAAATTGAATTTTATACTAATTTTCAAGATCACTAACAATAGACTTAACTCTATCATGTTGATTAGGAATGCTAATATCATTTTGGGAAGATTTTAGATCTTTTTGAAGCTTATTAATGTTCAATTGAATATCTCCAAACTCCATTCAATTCCATTGAGAAAGGGTAACTCTGGCACTATGTTGTTTCTGACTTAACCTATGAGCAGGACTGCCATTAGTTTCTAAATTCCAAGATCTTTCAAGAGTGTTTTTAAAATTTCCATGATCAATCCAAGTTCTGAAAAACTTAAAAGGTCTCCATAAATGCCTAGGAATAAGGTCAGTAATAAGCAAGACAGAACAATGATCAAAAGCAATGAAATTTAAATGTAACATCTTAGCAGTGGAGAAATTCAAGAACCAATCATTATTACCAAGAGCCATATCAATCCTAGCTTTCCTAGTACATGTACCATAGGAGTTGCTAGTCCAAGTGTAATCCTTTCCTTCATAACCAATATCCTGCAAACCAGAATCATTAACTCTATCCTTGACCCAATTGTCAGATCTATTATTGTTCTTGTCTAAGTGAAAGTTTAGATCACATAGGACTAACCAAGGATGTTGAACATCTCTACTGAAATCAGTCAAGTAATTCCATTAGATTTTTTTTTGTTTAGTGTAGGTTGAACCATACATAAAATAAATTAGAGTTTTAGGTTTACTTGGATCTAGTTTGACAAGAGCATGGATGATATTATTGACACAATTAATTATCTCAACATCAATCCCATCTTTCCACATAAGAATTAAACCTCCATCTCTCCCTACCCTCTCAGTACACAAATAATTATGGTAGTGAACAGATTGAGCAACATGTGTCTTTCTAGTTTCATCTATATTAGTCTCACAAAGGAAAATAAAATTAGGTTTCTGAGTATGAACCAAATTTTGAAACTGTTGTTTTGTAAAGTGGTTAGCTATACCTTGAACATTCCAAGAAATAATTTTCATATTTAAATCAAAACAAAAATAAAGTTTAAATTTTAAATTTTATAAGAATTACCTGATCTTCCTTTGTGCTGCAGTTTTGATTATCCCTTGTTGTGACCGTGTTAGTTGACTGTGTGTTCCCAGAATTGTCAGAACTTGAAGCAGTATGTTCAAAAATAAAACTTTCTGGAGCATGATTCCTTTGTCTCTTTCCAAGCCTTCCACCAGAGCCATTGACTTCAATAGTAATTGATTCAATTACATAACCATCCTTTGGAGGGACAAAAACAGTTGCTTTGGAAGTAATCTTTTGATTAAACTTTGGGACCTGATCACCATCTTTGATAACAACCTTTGCTCTATCTTCTTTCCTTGCTTTACCAAAGAAATGGGGTTTTGCATGAGCCTTAACAAGATAATCAGCTGCAACTTTACAAACCCCCTTGTTGTGATTTAGAATGAAACAATGAGGACAAATTTTGTGAGGTTGCTTCTCATAGAAAAAATTAATCCACCTAGTAGAACCAGCATTTGTTATAGCCATAACACCCCTTATCATAGGGAAGTTAACATCAACTTGAACACAGACTTTGACATAATATCCAGCAACTAGAATAACATCTTCAGGATCAACAGCAATGACCTCTCCCACAGTCTTTCCAATCTTAGTTACTGCCTTAACATTCATGTGTTCAGGAAGAATTCTTTTCAATTGAATCCAGAAACATTGGATACCCCAATCTAAATCCTGATAAGTGATTTCGGAATTATAGAAGTAGAGGATAACTAGCTGACCATTGATACTCCAAAAACCTTCAGATCAAAAACTTTCTTTCTAGTATCTTGGTCTTTAAACCTAAATTCCATTACATTGTTATGTATCTCAAAAACCTTCAGATCACCTTCTGGTATAAAATCCCATATTAAAGCAATGCACTTTTCCACCAACTTTAAACCCATTTTTCCTTTCATGATTATTTTACCCACAAGACTGATTTCTTCAATCTCTTCTCCTTTGTCATCAGTATTCTCATATTGATGATACACAACTTCATCAACATCACCAAGCTCAAGTGCAGCTTGCTTCAATTTTACAGCTAAATCCAAGACTGACTTCTCAGTTCCTTCTGCCATTGATTGAATTGAACTTAATCTAAAGCTAAATGGGAAGCTATTGGAAATATGAAGATTGGAAGGTTGAAGACTTACTTTATAATGATTTAGACCCAGAAAAATCAGGAATTGACTTGAATTGGGTAAGATATTCATCCGAGATTTTTGATTTAGAGAATACGAAATTGACAAGTATAATTTTGACTAAGTAAAGTTTGCTCAGCAAAGGAAACTGAACAATTGCATAGAAGAGCGATAAATCCGAGAGTAATTGAAGGGTTCTGTTTGTAACGGAATTTTTGAAATTTGAATTTCATTGAGGCGGACTTTCCGTGAGACCATTGAATCTCTGTATCAAACCGGCAGAGGAAGAACTCCAGAAATCAATTCTGACAATCTTGAAACACACCATAGCTTCAAAAAGCTTAAGAACAACTTTAGCAAACGCCTGAATCACAACTGAAAACAAGGTAAACACCATTTGGGATAGAATCAATTGCAAACACATTTGGAAGAAGAGAAATTAGTTATTCATCATATTTGAATCAAAATATAAAATTAAAAAGGACTAAAAACTGATTTTAAATGTGAGAAAACTTATCAGTACAACAACATGAGACAGATTAGAGTAAAATTTAGAAAAGAAAGAATTAAGAATTGATAGAAATCATAGATTTATAGATGAAACTAGATGACTGAGTTGACTCAATTTTTCCACCCGATCCTCAGATCTCTATTCCCCCTTGTTGTTTTACTGATTCCACGCTAGTCTTTCTTTTGCTCTGCTCATTGCTCAGTTCTACTTATATGGATTTTTACCGAACCTGTTTTAGGGCATACGTAAAACTTTCGAGGCATACAAAACAATAGTCCCATCTTGGGTGACATTATAAGGGGTAATCTATGGGTAGTTCAATTACCTATATAACCTTAATACAAAAATCTAAAATCAGTTTTCTAAAAAATCAAAATCAGTTTCCCTTAACATCTCTTCTTCTTCCTCCTCTAGCCGAACTCTTCCCCTCCTGCGAAAAAAAATAATCATCGTCGTGATTAATTGTCGATTCGTAAAAATTTGATCTTCGATTAAACTGAACTACATAATGACTCGTATAAAGAAAAGCAGGGACTAGGCAAACCAAATCGTTTTCTAATCCATCAATTGAAGAAGAAGAACCAATTGAAGATGAAGGTGTAGAAACTAAAATTCAACCACCAATTGAACCAAATGCATCTCCAACTACGAAAATGAGGATAAGAAAGTAAGTTTTACAAACTCAATCTCCTATTTGCTGTTTTTCATCAATTAAATGACGGTTACGGTGTTGGGTTCGGCTCAAAATTGAGTTACGATTTTAGCCGAACTGTTCTTCACAAAAGCTTCATGTAAGTGTATATGAACAGTTCGGTATGAAATTTCAAGCCGAACCTAGTCACATATAGAGATGCATAGGGGTTCATCGTATTCGATAATCATAATATGTGCCGAACCTAGCACATTTATGAGGTTCGACTATTTTGATATTCACATTATGTGCAGAACCAATACAAAATTCTCAACAATTCTCAGGAATATAAATGATCATGTTCAGCTTATATAATACTTATGTAAATAGCCGAACCATGTACTACCAAAAGGTTTGGTGCTTACAATTTTCTCAATATAAGCCGAACCTCACACAATTTTTCTTCCAGATCATACAGGATTAGGTTCGGCTCATTATGACATTTTTAAACAAGCCGAACTAGGGGCTACAAAGTGGGTTCGGCTCATAATAATAACACTTTCAGCTTGCCGAATTGTTCATTAGTTGTCAATATCCAGGTGGGTTCGGCTGATATATTAAGCCGAACATATTCCAGACTCGCCGAACCTAAGTGAAAAAACACAAACTTTTTATGATTTTAAGCTACAAAAGTGAGATTAAACATAAGATAGAAGTGTGCTTGTGTATTAGAAGCATTGGGTTCCTCATATATGTATTCATCATCCGGATTTGGCTCATAAAAATCATCACCTTGAGTTTGAGTTTGTGCTTGAGTTTGAGTTTGTGTAAAATCATTCTCATAATCTAGGAAATAAGCCATTTCCGGATCATTGAATCAAATACAAGCTTTTTTCTCACTTCCCCTTCTCCTTCTCCAAAAAAACCTAACTTTTTCTTTCCTAACTCAAAAATTTTCATTTACACAAATTTATAACTAAATAATCTTAAAACTAATCACTAATCAATAATTATTAATCACTAATCAGAATTATTTTAACTAATCATTAGTATTAACACTAATCCTAAAAGGGCAGATTTGCCATTACCAAAAATATTTGGTTAAGGGGCTTCTGATTTTGCTATTTACATTCCTTTTTTGTCTTTATTCGGTATGTCCTGAAAGTTTTACGTATGCCCTAAAACAGGGTTCTTTTCACTTCTTCTCATTGGGCCATATTTTCTTATTGTGAAACGGGCCCAAGAAAAAAGCTCATTCATATTCCGCGCCTCCTGCGCAAGCGCAATACATTTTGGTAGAAAGCACTTTATGTTTTGATTTAACTCACTCGTTGTTAAAACCACTAGTGCATGATGAAGAATTTGCTTCAAAGTCTAAAGCAAATTTGTGTTTACACATACGTTGTTAAAACCAAAATTTGCTTAACTCGTTCTTGGATAAGCAATTTCGTATTGGTAGCATATATAATCTCACTAATTGTCAGCTGCCACATCATTGTGCTCAGTAAATTCATCTATGAAGGTGAATAGGCGACGCATCACAAGGATATAGAGATGGATCTAGTTTCCTGCTTCTTTTGCCAAAATGATGCATGCAGGAACATTGTGCTTCAACAAAACAAAGCATACTTCCATCAACCGTCTCCTTCTTGAAGTTTCTTTGTGTAATATTGTCCTAGACATACTGATCTACCTTCAATGCTGTTTGTCAATTTTTTGGAACTTCATATTTATTTTTGTATTTATGTACTACGAGTGAAAAAGGAACAAAATATGAGTTGGGTATAAGTAGTTCGAGTTTCTATCTGGGCCTTCTATCTATAATCTCATTTTATATTCTCACTTCTCAGTTTAATATGAATCCAGTACTCTGGCCTTCACTATTTTGATATCACCGGCCATAAACGACCATAAAATTTCAGTCAAAAAACAAGTGGAAATGTGGAATCCAACATTTTCAAAGGAGTCACTAGTTTTAAGCCAAGGGTTTATGACTCTTGAGCTCAGTTAGATATGAGCAAGCAACAATCAATTGAGCTCCGACACTAGTTTAAAAAGCAACAGTAAAAAAAAAAGAAAAAAAAAAGGGAGGTATGTCATCTTCCACATATGCCTCAAGGCACCTACTATGCCAACTGAAACTCGTTGGAAGTCTTCATAAATTAACATATGAGGGGCAAGTTAATTGTGCCCAGGGTTTACTACAGCCATTCATTCACCTTACTGAAGAATAAAGAATATGATGCCAGCCACAAAAGGTATTAACCAAATACAATCTACCATCTATTTGTTCGGTATCCGTCAGTACGTCATATCAAGAACCTCAAACTCTAGATAGCAAACATATAACGAGATGCAGTACTTTTTTGTGTCAGGGTACTAAGTTATATTTGAGCAAGCAGGGATTCATGTGAAAATACAGACAAGCTGAGATTCCTGAAAAAAAATACACAATAATCCAGTTGACAGTTGAGATCTCAGTGGAGCAGTTGAGGCAAAGATCAGAACTTCAACCTCTATACTTCTTTATAAAAAAAAAAGGTACTCGTTTCACAGAAGACCGAAGTAAGGTCAGACCTATATTTTCTTGCCAACAGCATAAATTGATGAAGAAAACCAAATTGAGATTAGTTGCATGATGGCACAGTATATTAATGATGAGACACAATTATGGGATTCCACGGTTGGGAAAAATACATGTGGAAGTTTCACACTCTTGTCTGCAGAGAAGACAAATGCTGGCCATAGTGAAACTTCTTTGTAGATTGGCTCAGGTTGGGAGCTTATTTAAAATAGCCAACCAAAGAAAGAAAAAAAACAGATTTTGGGTTGTATGTCAGGATTCCATATTTTATTGTCAGGGTAAGAAAATACAATGAGACTTGTTTTGAAGAGAATTAATAAGAAAGCCAACACAATATTTTAATCACACTAAATCTCGAGTGAACAAAGAGAAACAAAGCTAACCCCCAAATACTTCTATGAGAACAGTAGGCCATATTGCCCCATAATCTGATGGTGGTTCATTTCAAGTTGGTAACATGTTTCACAGTAAGCATGGAGATGTTAGCGAGTCTATGAAAGTAGAACTACTTTATACAATGAGCAGAACAGAAGTCAGATACATTCCTTAAATAACATAAGGAGAGTTGATAAATGATAACAAACCAAAAAGAAAAGACAGCAGAAGTAACATACATACCAAAAATACATCCATGAGGGTGCTGCTCAAAGGATGGGCATAGAGAGATGGATCTAGTTTCCTGCTTCTTTTGCCAAAAAGATGTACGCAGGGACATTGTGCTTCTACAAAACATGCTCCCATCAAACATCTCCTTCTTGAAGTTTCTTTGTTAATTTATTGTAATATTGCCTGTTCTACATCTTCTTGGCCTGCATTACAAATTGATTTCACTGAAACCAGACTACCAACGTAAGTTTCCACAGCTTCCAATATTTGATAACCACTTGTATCCACAAACCTAGCTCTTCGGCTCATTGGGCTATACAAGATTAAATCTCCGTCATACTGGGTTAACGGGACTATAGGCTGACCGAATAACAAGATATCACCATTTTTTAAAGATTGTACTGGCCTCAAATACTCGATATCTTCTTTCAGCCTGCTAACGCTGAAAAGTTTAGTCCAAGATTCTATGACTCCATAATTATTCATAACCCATACATCAACATTATCACCAAGATTCCAAAACAAGCAAAGTTTACCATCCGACAAGCCAATATTTGTCTTATAATAATCGTCATCACCTTCAGGTACACCCCACAGAGGTTTAGGTAGTTGCATTTCCCCGAATTTCTCATCCCCAACATTGAATGTAAGTACAACTCTAGTGAGTTTTTTTAAAATCTTTGCCGTCGTTATGTACCAGCCAATGAAGAACTCCATTCAGAAGCACTCCATTTGCTCTTCCATATATACAAAATATATAAGGAATATCCTTAAGCACTCTCCATGAATCTGTTCCTAGAGTATACACTGTAACTTGAGAAAACATATCGCACCTACCAGTATAAATTTGGACTACTTTGTAAACCCCGGTCTTGCAATCGTAACCAAACCCAAATGTTGGAACAGAATTGGACGGCTCTAATTCAGGAACTTGTGGGAATAATTTTGGTATTTGTGGCAACTTCTTATACTCTTCAGAAATCGGGTTCCAAATACATAACAGTTCAGGATCAGACTTGAGGCAAAACAATCCATTGCAAGAACCAAAGATTTCAAGACATCGTTTCCAGTAAGGAAATGGACAATGATACTCAACAGACAAATGAAATGTAACATCTCCAGTGGTAGAGCAAATGTTGTAATCAAGGGAAGGGAATGTAGCACTATCAGAATGAGGATCATCTGAATGGTATAAGGTTGGCTCTTGTTTTGTAAGAATGAGACTAAAATGATTCATTTCATTAGAATGATTAAGATGCATTTTGACAAAATCAGGGTTTGTAAATAGAATGCACCACTTCTTAGATACACACCTGAATCTCAAGATGGATTTCACCGGTAACCATGTGAGTATCTCACTCATAATCTCTTCTGGAAGATATCTCCACTTCTCGATCATCATCTTCTTGGCTGGCTACTGCTAGAGGCTTGGGTTTCATTTTTACTAAACTACAGTCTTTCTTTTGCTTTGTTCTGTTCTTATATATGGATTTTTATGGGCCATTTCTTCTCTTATCTTATCATGAAACGAGCCCAAGAAAAAAGCTCATTCATTTTGTTGTGTTGATGAGTTTGCTTCAAAGTCTTGAGCAAATTTGTGTTTGCACTGTTAAAACCAAAATTTGCTAACTACTCTGGTTCTTGGAAAACCAATAAATTTCCATCACACTGGGGAAAACTTTGTGTGTGTGTGGATCTAGTTTTCAGCTTCTTTTGCCAAAAAGAAGTATGCAGCCAGGGACACTGCTTCAACAAAACATACTCCTCGAGTTACTTTGCCAATTTATGGTAATATTGCCCTTCACCTTCAATGTGGTCTGCCTCCTGTGCAATGTGGTCCGAGTCCATGTACAGTTTGAGATTCGTGGAAGGAAGATTTCGAATTTCGACTTGTACAGCAATAGGCTGATTTTTACAGGTATAAGCACAAAATGTGAACGTTTTCGTTACATCAACAACACATGCTGTAAGAAACACATCTTTTTGTTGTATGCAAGGATTCCAGATTTCGTTGTCAGGGTAAGAAAATGTAGTGAGACTTGTTATAAAGCGGGTTAATTCGGGAACAATTTTTATCACACCAGATCTCAAGTAAACAAAGAAATACAAACACAATCTCACAATACAATACTCCCTCCCTTACTTTTTAATAGGCCAGTTTCCTAATTGTGAAAGTCAAATGTTACTTTAATTTTCTGGTACCACTTTTCTTTTAACTTCTTTGGCTGACAAGTGTTATGTGATCATTTCACTTATTTCTTTTGCTGACAAGTGTCATGGGGACCATTTCACTTCACTTTTTTTATTGACAAGTGTCTAGAGGACCACTTTCAATAATTAGTTCTCTTAATTTCCTTAATTTTCTCAAAAAAAAAAACTGGCCTATTAAAAAGAAACGGAGGGAGTATACAGTAACAAAAGTAGCACACATTCCTTAGATTAACATGAGTTGATAAACAATAACATACCAAGAGTGAACAGACAGCCAAACTTCATAACAAACACACCAAAGGTCATCCATAAGGTGCTGCATCACAATTCACAAGGATGTGCATATAGAGATGCATCTAGTTTTCCGTTTCTTTTGACAAAAAGATTTACTATGCAAATGCAGGGTCATGTGCTTCTAATAAAAAAAATAAAAATTAACTGTCTCCTACTTGAAGTTTCTTTATCCGCTTACTGTAATATTGCCCGCTCTACATAATCTTAGCCTGCATTACAAACTGATTTAACTGAAAGCAGACTACCAACATAAGAGTGCGCATCTTCAAGTATTTGGTAACCGATTGTATCCAAGAACCTAGCATTTCCACTTATTGGGTTATACAAGATTAAATCCCCATTATACCGAGTTAACTGGTTTAACGGCTGACCAAGTAATAAGATATCACCATTCTTTAAAGATAGCACTGGCCTCAAATACTCAATATCTTCTTTCAGCCTGCTAACGCTGAAAAGTTTAGTCCAGGACTCTATGACTCCATAATTATTCATAACCCATACATCCGCATTCCCATCACCAAGATTCCAAGACAAGCAAAGTTTACCATCCAACAAGCCAATAGATGTCTTAAAAGCATGCTCACCTTCCCGTGAGCCACAAAGAGGTATAGGTAGTTGCATCTCCGTAAATTTCTCCTCCCCAACATCGAAAGAAAGTATAACTCTAATGGGTTTATTAACTCTGTCTTGGGGACATACCAGCCAATGAAGAACTCCATTTAAAAACACTCCATCTCCCGACCCTCCACCTAAATAAAACACATAAGGAATATCCTCGAGTACTCTCCACGAATCAGTTCCCAAGGTATAAATCCAAACTTTGGAAACCTTACCTCTCCCCGGTGTAAGGATTTTCACTACCTTGTACTCGTCAGTCTTGCAATCATAACCAAACCCATATTTTGGAACAGGAACATCTACGATTGCTCCTCGAGGTCCCTCTTCCTCTGGTATTTCTGGTTTTTTCTTGTACTCGTCATTAATAGGGTTCCAAATGCATAACATTTTAGGATCAGATTCGAGGCAAAACAATCCATTACGGCAACCATAAATTCTAATATAACATTTCCAGTAGTCAAACGGGCAATCAAACTCAACGGACATATCAAATGTAGCAGTGGAATTGTTGTAATCAAGGGAAGGAAATGAAGCAGAATCAAGTTTACTTGAATAGAATGAGGTTAGTTCTTGTTTGGAAAGGATGAGACTACAATGATTCATTTGATTTGAATGATTAACATGCAGTTTAATAAAATCAGGGTTCGTGAAATGATTGCACCAATTCTTTGAGACACACCTGAATCGCAAGATGGATTTGACTGGTAACCATGTGAGGATGTCCATCACGATCCCCTCCGGAAGATATCTCCTGTCTCCACTTCTCCATCATCGTCATCGCTACTGCTCCAGGGTTTCTTACTTTTACTCTATTCTATTTTACTCCCTCCGTCCCACTATTAAGTGACCTAGTTTAAGTTTGCACAATTTTTAAGGCAAACAAGGAAAGTAGTACTTTTAAGTATTTTTTACAATTATAATCTTATGGATAATAACTTGTGATTGATTTATCTCTCAAACTACTCCACGGATGTTGGCAAACTTCATACCATTGAAAATCATTTTAAAACACCTACGTAACGAGTATAAACATGCCTATCAAATTATGCATATTTCTTATATTTTTTATAATGAACTAAAAAGATAATTTTAGAAATATCTCCTTGTGTAGTGATATAGGTCATTTATTAGTGGAACAAAATCTAAAATCAAATAGGTCATTTAATAGTGGGACGGAGGGAGTATTATTTAGTGTATAATATATGGATTTTTACCCTAATTCTTAAGACATTTTTAATGGACCTTTTCTTCTCTTATAATGAAATGAGCCCAAGAAGAAAGCTCACTTAGTCCACTTAAGAATTCAAGTGTGTTTGGTGGTGTAAGGGGTATCCGGTGTAATATCCTGAGTGCTGTGAAGGTTAAATATGTGCTTTGGCACACAAGTTGTTAAAGCAGTTCCCATGAACTCAACAATTTTTGTTAGAGCAGTTCCCGTGGACTCAATAATTTTTTGATTTGTTTATTTTGATCCCATGGACTAAATAAAAAAGAAAAATTGTTGAGCAAATGGGCAAATTTAATGGTTTTCCCATTGCAATTTTTGAGTTGCCACGCATCTCGTTTTAGACCGTACCGTTCATCATTAGCCGCCAGCGGATTTAGTTTCGCGGTCTTAGTAAATCCACCAGAAGGTCATTTGAACCCGTGCCTTTGTTGTTCATCCGCCAATGGCTACATCTGATATTAGTCGTCCAATGACTAGTTTTTTTTCCTGGCGTCATTACGGACGACCCTGAAAGAATTAGGGGTGCTTTTTTTGTTCCCAACCCATAGACACGGTTATGGGATGTCTTAATTTTTAGAGATTACGTAAGTGCCCTTACACAATCGGTAGTTAGTATAGTGGTAATATCTACCGATTGTTAAAAGTATAAAACTAGAAATGGAACTTGTGGCCGTTAGCAATCGGTAGATATGTGAAGTTCATAAATAACTTCATAAACTGCCGATTACTCTGACCCAATTTCGAAATTTTTGCCAACTTATTAATCGGACGTTTGGTGAAGTTCGTATAGTGTCGATTATTATAGTTCCCAAATCCGAAAAAATTAGAGATTTTGGCAAAAACAAAATTTGGGAAAACTTCATAATCGGAGGTTACGTTAACTTATTAACCTACCGATTATTGTAGTTCACAAATGCGAAAAATTAGAGATTTCGGCAAAAACAAAATTTGGTGCAACTTTATGATCGAAGTTAGATTAACTTATTAACTTACCGATTATTGTAGTTCCCAAATTTAAAATATTAGAGATTTCGGCAAAAACAAAATTTGGGGCAACTTTATAATCGAAAGTTAGGTTAACTTATTAATCTACCGATTATGTAATCGGTCATCTACAAAAATAGAGCCATTGGTGTTCTAAACTATATAAGGATGGTATTATTTTACTCCTAGTCTACCGATTATGGTAGTTCCCAAATTCGAAAAATTAGAGATTTTTTCAAATTTCAATTTTGGGAGAACTTCATAATCGGGAGCAATATTAACTCCTAGTCTACCGATTATGTTAGTTCCCAAATTCGAAAAACTTGAGATTTTTTCAAATTTCAATTTTGGGCAAATTCATAATCGGGAGACATGGTAAATAATTACCTTCCGATTGTAGGTTGTTTCAAAATAACAAAACTTTCAAACTACATATGTACACATTACCCTCCGATTATCCTAACATCTACCGATTACTAAAATAAACTACCGATTGTGGAGAGTATATTTGCCATTTCAAAAATTCGGAGATAAGGGATGGCTTCATTTTAGGTTTGGGTGACACTATTTTGTCTTATTAGTCTCCCCTAATTCTCTCAGGGGTCGTCCCTAATGACACCAAGTTTTTTTTTTTAAATAAATTCATCTCATTTCAAACTTAAAATTCACATCTTTTACACCCTCTACGTCTAAATTTACCAGTTTCATACCATCTCAGTATTCATTTTTTTCCTAATTTCAGACACGGTACTCGTAGCATCTCAATCTATCAGAAAATTTTTCAAATATTCATTTCTACAATAAACATGACATCCCCTCACAACAATCACAACAACAAACTTAACTATCACAACAATAAACGCAACAACAATTACAACAACAAACTTAACTATCACAACAATAAACGCAACAATCATAGCAACAAACGCAACAAAGATCCAGTCGAGTACGTGGTGCCAAGTTTACGATGAACGGAGATGAATCAATTTGTAGAAATTATGTATTATTTACAATAGATCTAATCAATGGTTGCCAACAGGAAACGGATAATGTAAAGATTTTTTAAAATTTTGTTGAAAAAACCGGTAACATCCATAATCGCGATCCCGAAGGGTTGTCTCGTCGTTTTCATGCAATTAGCAAGGATGTTACTATTGGTAGTCCATCTCATTGTCATTGTCAACTACCACATCACTGTGGTCACAATTATGTGGCCAGCAATTGTGATCAGTAAATGGTGAGACTAACATACACCCTCCTGGGAGATAATTTCCAAGCAATGAACAAAATAAACAGACAGCGAATAATAAAAGCAAGTTATGCCTTGCAGATTACATGTTTTTAACTTAGATTGATGGTACAAATAATACAGCTAAACAATCCTAACTCGAACAGTTAAGACAAAAAAGAACAAATTCATGTGTTGAAACAATGATAGCTATGATGCCCTAAATTTCTTTTATTTTATTGGACGGATAAAAGAACAAATTATGGATTACATTATGTTAATGTCTAGACATGCCAGCATTGAATGACACATAAATGCCTGTACATAGAATATTCTAATATTACTTACAAACTATTGGCATGTTTGTATACTTCCATCTTTATTATTCAAATCATGTCACAATCTTTGACCGGCTTTCCTTTTTTAGGCAGAGTATGACATCCCAATGGAATCAACACAAAAATCATCAGCCTGTAAGGAAGTTGCAAAACTTTGTTCGCCCTGCCAATCAAGGCTACCATGCGTCGAGATGGCCAACAATGCTAGGCCCAGAGACGGCCAGCTTTATGAAGCCAACGGAGACCTTTTCATATCTTGAAGATCTTAATGTTTGATCAAACGTAGCTCCCATTTTCCCTCACCATCAATTAGCCGCAACTCCATAGAATGGAATGGTATAAGAGCGGGTCTCTGACATAATAGTCGTTTGTGAGGTGAGAAAGCAGTAAACAAACAGTTCAAACCTAAGATACCTCAGCAAAATTCCATTTCACTGTTAAACTCAAGTTTAAAAGAGCATCCTAAATTTCCAGCAGAGCTAACCTACATTTGCTTACTTTTAACTTGTTATGCATGCAACTCTAGTTTTTAGGGTGGCAAAAATGAGACTTCAGGTCTTTTTGAATAATAGTTTGCCTGGATTTGAAGAAAAAACAAACCAGAGGAAGAAAAATACAGCGGTTGCACTTACTTGTGAAGAGGTAACAACGGTAATGCCCATATCAGTTGCTACCCTGTACAGGTGTTCTTCAACATCAATACTGGTGGCGCTGCAATAAGAAAAGAACATATGATTAGTCTAGAATTAGGCATTTTTGTAAGAGAACAAAAGGGGTATTTGTGAGGCGTACTTTGTGCACTCGTCGAGGATGCCAAATTTAGGATTGTGAAAGAACAAGCGAGCCTGGATGAACAGAATCACGGGACCAAATCAGAAATGATTATGAACATGAATGATTAAGCTTTCAAGTCTAGGTAAAACAAATGAGAAGAGTTTTCACTTGATAATAAGAATTACCATGCCCAGTCTTTGTTGTTCTCCAAGAGATAGTATGTCTTCCCAATTAAGATCCGCATCCCAACCTCCCTCCTCCCTTTCAAGAAGGTATACTAATCTAACATTTTCGAGAATAGATCTCAATCGCTCATTCAACACATCTGTTCCATCTTCAGACTTTTCACCTACAACACACCATCATTCCCTCAGAAGAAAGCAACAAATACAGAAAATAAAGTTCAAATAAGTTTTCCAGATATTACAGTGTAGGAGATCAATATGTTTGAATAATAAATCATTCTGCACCGATAAAGTTAAGCAAAACAACAGCTTTTCACCTTCAGTGCTCTGTTTTAATTACCTCTTTGAGACATTTGCAATGCCTTAAGCACTGCTTCCTCATAAGAGAGCGGGTAAATTATTTGGTCCCTTAAAGTTCCCAAGCAGGTGTATGGCCGTTGAGGAACATAGAATACCCCACAACTTGAGCCATTCCTTTCATTCACGCTTTGGCGAGGTTTAGTCAGTTTTCCACTGACAACTGGCCATAGACCACGAAGAACTCTGAAAACAGAACTTTTTCCACTACCATTCGGACCTAAGAGATTCAATTAAATGAGTTACTAAATCAGATCATAACAAGAGAAGGAATGCAAACTCCAGCAAAGAATGAAATGATACTATTCACTAACCAGTAAGAAGAAGGCTTTTTCCTGGCGTTATATCACATGTCAACTTCCTAGCCAGCAATTTCTGGCCGGGAGTTATTATATCAACCTCAGAGAAAGATATCTCATCTTCGACAGTTGCCTCACTCATCTCTAACGAGGACGCAGTATTCGGTAGAGAAACCTCTGTATCACAAATCATTAATTAATGTGAGTTCAATAGGAGGCAGAGACATAAGTTCATGAGTACGTGACTGTCCATGATACGACTTCCCTTAACCAAACCAAAACATATGTAGCACTTGCAGAAAAATGCTTCTGTCTAAATAGTCCATGCTTGTTAACAACTAAACAGGAAATTTTCTTTAAATTACCTTTTTGAGAAACCTCAAGTAGCTCTTCAAGCTCAAAGATTCGATTGATACCACCAGAAAGTTCAACAAATTTCCTATTCAACTCTAGGATGTCACCAAAAGCTAGGAAGCTCTGTGACACTACAGAAGCTAGGAACCGCAAAGCATGTGCCAACTCACCTGCGCACAATTAAGCATGATGAGGAGCTCAAAACAACTTACTTAAAAATCAACAATATTTTCAGTACTCACTATACCTTGCGTAGATGTCAATGCCCTATCTCCTTTGTGGTCCATGGCATACAACAAACTCAAACCCCAAGTGACGTTGTGCGGCAGCTGCTTTGTGACAAAATCATCTAGTATACCAAAGAGCCACTTCTTCTTCAGAAGTAGCTTAGAGTGATTAAGAAGGTCCTTGAATTTTGCATTTACCATCTGTTCCAGGTGTCAATTATCAAATTACTCGGATATGCAATAAGCCAATAACTAGTATGAACAAAAATAGACTGACGAAGGAAGTTAGGAAACATACAATGAGAAAGAACAGTTTCATACTCAAAGATTTCAAGTGGGTAGCTACAACTAGACATTCATATACAACAAAGCTTCCCACAACTAATCATGCTAGATGGAACCGGAAAGAAAATAATGACAAGGCTGGCTAAATGCTGGCATAAAGTTTATAAAGCAGTACATAAGCAATTACTCAAATTAACAGACCTCATATCAACAAACAGAAAAGCTAAAGGAATGCCCCCTTCAGACCAGTACACATGGTATGAACCTTAGGACCAGATATTTTTAAAGTGCAAGTCAACTAATTATTGCAGAAATCTAAAAGACAACTACAAAAGGGGCTTGTGAGAACAGGTGACAGTTAGAAATCTGATCACAGCGCATGAAACTTTAATCACTACATGATATTTGTTCAAATATTATGAATCTAATCTGTTTTCAGTTATGTCGATCTCTGGAAGCTAGTTCTAACTTTCAGATTACTTGATTTTGAATGCACATATACTAAATGCTATTTCAGAAGCAACAGCAGTGGAGAATAATGTTAATATCTAATTTCCGTTGGACGGTGTTTTAAGATAATTGTGGTAAGCAAAATCAACTGAAGTAGATTCCCTCCCAACACTGATGACGGATCTGAATTCAAGTCCATCACAGCACGGAATTTTATATAGCATGGTGTATGAAACAAAACTCAAGGTGAAAATGGTGTATACTTTCGAAACATGTGCAGACGCAAGATTCTTCGTAATGGACTACAACAGTAAAAGTATCTTACAGCTTTTTCTCGAGAACCACCACCAAAGAATGCAACAGATTCAGCATGCGTACGGAGTCTTGAATGCATGAACCTGATAATGAAAAATGGAACAGATTTTTAGGCAGTGTATCTCTTAAGTGGTTATAATTCAGCAAAATGATTTCAGAACCATGTGGTTTGATGATATTTTCAGATGATAAGAAAAAAGATGCGTAGAATAAACCTGAAGGTTCCTTCAAGTTGTTGCTCTCGACTTGCTAAATCACCGAATTCAGGTGTTACACTCCTCAGAAAACCCAGACCAAGTAACATGTAAGCGTATAGTATAGCAACTCCTCTTTGGCCAGTTAACAATTTCATTCTCCAAGTAAACCTGAAAATATCCATTACCAAAATGAAGGAAGAATAAAATCTTGAAAAATTATAAGATCGGTATTTAAATAACATTAATATCAGCATAATGCACTTACCAGAGTATATCAACAGAAGGCTTCACCATTCCAGTGACAAGACTTGCTAAATCAGAAGTTAACTTTTCCACATCATGTGTTATTCTCTGATCTGCATCAACATTTTCTCCTGACATATTGAATACCTGGAGAGAGAAAAAATGACATTTAACAAATATTTGGAACTGGGAGTTGTTTGACGACCACGACGAATAGATTTACATTGAAGTCCACCTCACGAGTTTGTATGCAAGAAACTCTAAGATTTGGCTCAATATCCTCATTGTATGCAAGAAGTCCACCTCATTGCATGTTAATACTTGATACAGATCAAAAGAATATATAGATGGACCAGTATTTAAAATATACTGTATTTGCAATAGTTTCCAATAGCATTAAAATTTAACATTAAAAAGCATTCTTTCTCAAATAGTTTGAACTATCTCATATGTTTGAACTATCCAAGAATCTTGATCAATTACCTTGTAAAAAGCGTTCTTTCTCAAATAGTTTTTCAGCAAATGTTGAGTCAAACGAATTCTCCACCCAAGAGCCAGTCTAGCTGTCAAGTACCTGAATAAATAATACAGAAGTTTCACTCTCAAAAAACACAGAACGAATAACATCTAATAAAGCCCAGATGCATATGGTTTCACTTCAGGTACGTGAATGACGACCTAAGGCAGAATGCCTGACACTTATCCCTCTTCCCATTGTAATAACCAATACAACAAATCCACTATTCCACGTACGTAAACAACTCCGCTAGAAGCCTAAAGCATGCTAGTACTGCTATTTAAGCAAAACAGTGTTCAACAACTGAAATTTCCATATTAAAAATATTTCCTCATTTTTCATGTGGTTCCCGGAGGATATGATTGTTAGAGATCTCCAAGAAGGTTTAGATATCCTGAATTACCTCAAGGAAGGAGCAACTATAGATGATGCCGCACTCTGAAGAACACTGATGCCAGTTAATCGAATAAAGGCTGCCTTATCCTGTTCAAGAACGTACTTTACACTGGTTCCTGTAAAATCAAAAGTGATGGAAACTAATTAGGGAGGCAAAAAGAATATAATGCACTTTCACTAGTAGATCAGACCAACAATAATAAGCTCTGGACTACCGTTCAAGGAAGCAATTCGGTCTGAAATCCATGTCCTCGATATAACAAGTAAAGCTACCGCAAAAAGTTGAGCCCCCTGTTTATCAAGCAATGCAGGTACCTAGAATGATGCAGAGAAAATGAAAACCAGAGCCAAGTCATACCACATCCAGTCAATATAATACCATGGTAAACTACACCGAATTTTTAAATTTGAAGACAGACAAGTTACAGCAGTAAATAAAGACTGTTTATACAAAAAACATGTGTGCATTGGTTAAATTTACGGCATGAGAACACAGAACACTCCTGTACCATTTCATGCCAGGTCTTTTACAATACATGCATTCAAATACTACGATGCAGATCAACAGCAAAAGAGAACCCGAGCAGAAGGCGTAGCAGCAGTTATACACTTAAATGATGATAACGCAACAAAAGAAGAAAAGGATGAAGAAGCAGAAGTGTGAACCTGCTTTAGTAGTTACATGCCTATACTGCATATATTATTGCATATTTATTTTTAAGAAAGAAGAAAGGTGGTATAAGCTTCTTCAAGACTCACAGATGAACCCAAGCCAAAAGGAGTTGATGCCCACTTAACTTTAGGTAAGCTGGTATTATCTTGAGCAGTCCTATCTTAATTCCAATACGTATTTAGGTATTGTGTTATGGATAAACTCAAAAACTAAGATGGATCAATAAAACGGACTAAATGACTCTAACCTTCAACGAATAGCAACCAAAAGCTATGGGAAAGGTTCAGATCTTTACCAGTATTTTAAACATTGCAGCAACTCTTAATGGCAGTGCCCTTGGAGTGTTTTTCATTTGGGGGACCACAGGCAAAGGAACCTCATGATCAACAACAGGAGATTTTCTCAATACCTCTGGAACATAGGATTGTGCCTTGGTACCCGTAAATGCAGTATCCTGGTAAAAACAGGGACCACAAAAACAGCCAGTAAGAGAATTAACAATGTCGGTGCAAGTAATACATTATCAATTACATGCTCAGAAGAAATGTGAACTCTTAAGACCTTTTTAGCGGGAGCAAAGGCTCGTTGAACAGTCATGGCATCACTTTGTCGGTGCTTATCAGATGACTTTATCATATTGCTATCAACTTCAGTAATCTCCGAAGATTCATCATCCCTATAGTCGTAAAAGTAGTTTAGAATTGGAATTTCATGAACACTTTGAAGAACAGATGCGAGAACCAGAAATCAAACCTCTTATGGTGAACTCTCCACCCCCCTTCCCCATCCAGAGACAAAACAATATCATGAAAAGCAACGAGTGCAGGACGGTGTGATATAGTTATGCATGATGTCCCCATAGCCCGAACTTTAGCACAGAAACGTTCTTCCATGTCAGTAGTAACAGCACTTGTGCATTCATCGAGAATAGCAAACTTGGGTTTATGGTAAAATAGCCTGGCCATCCCTAATCTTTGCTGCTCACCTAGAGAGAGTTCATCACCCCAGTTTATCTCCTCTTCGGAAGGATAACGATCTAACAAATACTCAAGGTCAACCTAGCAAAGAAAAAAAAATTCAAGACGATCTCAAATGGAGTTACTTTAGGATGTGTGTGTGTGTGTGTGTGTGTGTGTGTGAGAGAGAGAGAGAGAGAGAGAGAGAGAGAGAGAGATTACATTTTTCAAAAGCTCTGCCATCTCGCTACGAGTGAGTAGTTCAATCCCTTCACTTGCTGTAAGAGGATAAATTAGCTGATCACGGAGTGTTCCTACAGCTGTATACGGCCTTTGTGGCACATAAAAAATCTCCTTATTAAGATCAGATCCAACACCAGGCTTTACAATGTAACCAGATACTAGTGGCCACAGTCCTCCTAGAACTCGGAAAAGGGAACTTTTTCCGCTGCCATTTGGACCTTCACAAAAAAGACGGGCACATAAATTCGCAGTGCAAAAACATGACGAGCAAACACAAATTTGATAATTCAAATTGAAGGTAAGAATCAATGCTGGTTAGAAAACATATACACCCATAATTATGGTTCCATGAACTTTCAGATGCAGAAGTCTTGGGATCCATGGATTAGTACAACTCAAATAGCTGAAATAACAGTTTACCAAGTCACTGGACGACATCAATATGACCTATATTTTTTTACCGTGGGAATGACCAAATTAAAAGATAAATCAAGCTTAATATCTTTCATTTAGCATATGGCAACATATAAAGGGAAAGTTCTTGATATACCTAGAAGAATCTTAATAGTTAGTTCTTCTCCAACATTGAGAAAATAGTAAGTTTTCTCCAAGTTCTATAGTAATAGTAAAGACATACGAGGAACAACTATAAAAATAATAATAATAAAAAAAGAACGACCGAACATCTCAAAACATAAATAGATACTAAATTACTGATACCAATCAAAATTTTTTTAAGAGATATAAAACACAAACAATTGAAATCCTAACTGCAAAATAAAATATTACCTGTAATTAAAAGGTTAGATCCTGATTCAACCCTAAGCGTTAAATCATCCACGAGTACATTGCCCGTCGGTGTAACTACCTGAAAGCAGCATCTTTATAATCAGAACACTGAAAATAGTACATAATAGTAATGAGGGCACATTGCAGAATACTTCGATTACCTTCACACCGGAGAACTCAATGTAGTTAGCCTCACAAATATAATTCCTGCTTCCATTTCTTTGAATAACACTTTTTTTGTCATGTGCACTTAACTCCCTCGAGACAACCATTAGTTCATGAATGCGGTCAGCATAACCGCTGAAAATACAAAAGACAAAAAATATATTACATCTGACAAATTATTTTATTATTATTTACCATCCTGTAGCATTAAAACGTCTGCCTGGTTCAAGGGTCATAACACCTAAATCTGTGAAAGACTAAATGCGCCAACAATGAATAGGTAAATGCAATCACCTTAACCGGTTTAGCCGTCTTGAACTTATAGAAAGAGTCCCTAGGGACTGAAATAAAGATATTATAACACTTGTATGATATCTTAGGTTGCTCAACATCTCAGCTCTTCCCAAGGTGGAAGTGTCAGGTCTGAGATCCCCAGAAAAGAAAGGCTCAATAATAAGCACAACAGCTACTGTAGCACCAAGATACTTCAACAGGAAATCTTGAATCATTCCAAACCACCAATGATCATGAAGAACAAGTTTCATGTGCTTGACAAGATTTTTGAACTTCTGCTGAATATGTGATTCTTCTCTGTTTTCTCCTCCATAAAATGCAATACTTTCTGCATGGGTCCTTAACCGTGAATGGAGCTGTCGATAGTCCCCTTCCAATTGTTGCTCTTTGGACATCAATTTCCCAAAGGAAGGAGAGATATTTACAATCAACCCCCCTACCCCTGTTACATAAGCCTGAGAAAGTGACAAAGAATGTCAGCTTACAAAAAATTCCATATTCCATCTGAGCATGATAAAAAAGACGGAAAAAGGAGTAATTGGAAAGGATGTCGGCAGCAACTTCACAGAACTGTAGTAAAGATAAAGAAATCCAGGGGAGAAGAATTACCAATATCCAGAGAATGTATTTGGGGCTTGCGTAAGAACAAAGACGCCAACTATAAAGAAGACCATCAGTGACTGCTATAAGATCTTCATGTACAAGGTCACTTAATTCTGAACAGAACCTAGGTATGTCGCTAGCTATTCTTTGTTCAGGGTTTGTTATCCGTCCATCAACATGAGATATTTTGTAGTATGCCATATTCTGAAACCAAAGCAATGTTGGTGTAAGCAATATAAATCAATGAATATCTGTTATCATAACCCCTCTACGATGCTACACATCATAGCTGTTCTACAGATACAACTTGAGTTCACTTCGACAACCAAAAACATAAGCCGCTCATTCTTCAGACAAGGACAAACCATCTGATAACAAGAAGTGTATAACTGATAACAGGTGAAGGCAAGCAAGGAAAACATAATGTGCATCCAGTACCTCAAAATAATGTGCATGAGTAATTTCAGTCAATATTTTTCTGAACCTCAGACTTAGGCTTCCTGTTATGTATTTTGAAGTTGAAAGCAAGGTTGATTGAAGAAAACACAACAGAAGGTTTTCAATAATCAGACGCAAAAATGCCGGTATACGTCGAAGAAAAGCGGCACGAAATAGGAACCCTTGCACTTTCGCAAGTCTATTGCTCAAAGTCGTTCGCAAGGCCTGCAAAAGCATGAGATCAGTTTAAAGATTAAAAAAAAAAGATTATTGAGTATAAAGCAATATGACGCACATCAACAGTCATGTGGTGCCCTAACAAACATGGTCGAGCAGAATTTGTTACCTAGAATATTATCAGCACATGAGTAATATCTTACCCAATATGTGAAGAATTTTCTAGACAGGAACATTTCATGGTCTCCATGTATAAATTCATAAACTCCTTTTCTTTTCTTTTCTTTTCTTTTTTCTTTTCCTATTTAACGACTCAAATGACCTCTTAAACTTGCACTAAACCAAATTTCATCGTCTGTATGGAATTATATCAATGAACCTAAAAACAACCTGACTCACTGAATTTAGAAAAAATTTACTTTGCTTGGTACAAATTGTATCCATCCGATGATGACGAAGACATTTCCACTGATGTATTATTCATGCACTATTTGCACTTATCGATATTTATACTCTTGCGATAATCAACTGACAGAAACAGTCTGTACAATTGAGATGATAATCTGATAATTATGTATTTAAGAATCCCACGGAATATAATTTACTTGACTATGAATGAAAGGGCTTTGCGCTTCATCAAACATGCGGAATTCAATCCTCTTTCTTGAAGGAGTCAGCGAAGGAAGTGCAATAAGCCAATGGAACACATGCATAAAGTACTTGCCAGATTCTGCTTAAAGAGTACTAGTTACGAAATACTCTTGCATATGCGCAAACATTAAAGTAGATAAAGATTTTGATATAGTGGATACTATGAAATAGACTAAATGATAATGCTCAAGTATGCAGTCACATAGCTTACCACAATAGCAACTAGAGTAAGAAGATCCTTCGCACCCAATTTACCCATATGAGACAGCAGGATAGCTGCTAGTACCTTGAGAGATCTCAATCTCCCTTTTTTTACTGTTTTTTTAACAACTTTACCATTCTGATCAACTTCATTTGATCTTTTCTTATCAACAACTGTTTTGGTGGCACGACCAAACGAATCATCCTCACTGCACCTAATACGACTTCGTGATTGCATGTACGCAGCTGTTCCACCAACAACTAATACACTCGTAGCTATAGCCAGGATTTTCCTGATTCGAGAACAACAAACAGGTAGTTAAGGATAAGCAATATACTATCCATGAAAGGGTATCAAATGTATGATCTATTGAAGTTTAGACCATCCTAAAGTGCACAAACTCTGTAGATAAATCTGATCTTATGCTGACAGGAAATTTCAAATATTCTGATGTTGACATGTTGTTACTAGGATGATATGGGGTACATTTTAATTTCAGCAGCATGGACTTGAAATGGAAACCGTTTATTAAATAGACTGAAGATATTTTACACATCAATTTTCAGGGATAGAGATGTATCAATTTTCTGAGTTAATTTTCCCTATAACTAAAACATGAAACATGTGATAAGTTTAAGATTCATCAATGAGCACTTTTTTTTATCATGGATATAAAAACAAGAACATCAAAACTAGTGATACCTTCTTGAAGCCAAAAGATTCCGACCATGCTCAGTTAACTTCAATAACTGAAGAGAAGGCATTTTCTTAGATAGCTCTTTTCCAGCAAGGAGATGTCAGCAGATGGAAAAGGCTATATTTGCGAATTAAAGAAGCAGAAACTTTGACATGCTAAAATATAACCTTGTAACGCCATTCTTCCAGTATAACCTACAGCATAATGACAGGAATTATTAGTTGTTTGAATGCATTACAAGTTCATCTATCGTAGACCAAAACATCAAGCATGATATTATATTGAACACACAACCATTCGCGGGGAGAGTTGAACTTGTTGTGGCATCTAGAAAAGATTCCAGAAGACACTGGACTAGACGATATGTGCAAAACCTGACTGATTTAGATGGACAAAACGATCAAAACTCATGCAGAGAAGTATTAAATTACTTCAATACAAACAGTTACTTAATTTCCAAACAAAACCCTTAACTACTCTAAAGAATAGCAGTGATTAGCCACCAAAAAGTGAAGAAGTGAGCTCCTAATAGGCGCCCTATATAATTTCCCATTAGTAAATCACAGAATCCTTAGTGCAACATATAAGCGATTAAGTACCCAAAAGGCAGGGAACTGGGAAAAATAAAAGACCAAAAAAATGTATGTATAACTCCAGTGAATTTTGAGAAACTAATACTGTTGAACCTAGACCATACTGAGGTTTTTTCTTGAATGTTCTTTCCTTAGCTATCTTTATCACAAAAGCTCGTTTACCTTCTTACGAGACAACACCAAGAAAACTATGTGTGTTGAAAAAGTCCTTTCTCCAATTTTCTTCATTGACCGGACTATCAGTATAATAAAACCATCATTTAATTAGTCTAACATGAGAAATTAGAATACTCTTTGGATCTTTCAGAACAATTCCCAGTACTACGTGTTCTTATTCTGCCCAAAAATGCAGTGAAATGCTACTTAAAGACTTCCAGTTTCATTTGGGATCTCATCACAATTCCAGGAATCCAGTATTAAAGCTTCACAAATACAGAACAGCATATTTAAAATCAAAAACTGAATATCTTCAATTCAAAAAAAAAAAAAAACTAAACTAAATCCATGAACAATTCAATGAGAAAATTCGATTTCCAGTGAAAGGAATACTGAAGAAAATGAAAATTTACCTGAATAGAGTCTTCTTCGGGTCTTCTTCTTCCTCTTGAGTTGGATCGATAATTCTCTTCTCTGTATATATCTATATCTCTATCTTTGATCAAGAAGAGATCATTAAACTCTCTCTTCTATGATCAAATCGACCATAATAAAAATACTAAAAACCCTAATTTTCCATTAAAAACCCTAAGAATTATTTATTAAAATCCCAGAAGAATTTTTTCACACTGCGTAAGAAGTGATGAAGGAGAGAGAGGGAGATAAACAGATTTTGGTGAGAGTCCCGGAAAAATCAGAAAAAGGGTGATGTCATGGAGACTCTCAGCAAGTCAGGGTCTATTGAATTGATAATATTCCAAAGTCCCAGAAATGCATCGTGGCAATCTAGATTCTAGATTTCATCTGATTATGGTAGCGTACGTATACCAACCGTAAGTCAGTCGGGTTTTAAATCGGCTTTATTAACTTATGGACCATATGGTCCGTACGTCTCAGTAGGGGTAACTCATGTTTGACCAAATTGTTTCGTCTCCATCTTATTTGAGTTTTGTGTTTTTGGGTTTTCTAGTTTTAGAAATGAAATAGACTTTTACGCCAATAATTGCTCACAGAACTCCAATCATTTTCAAATTATCTTCCACCTCCGGGGCAAATTTTATATACTCCCTCCATCCCTAATTAGATGAGCTATTTGGTTTTTAGTTTTGTCCACAAATAGACGAGCTATTTCACTAATCAATGGTGATATTTCTAAAACTACCATTTTAATTGATTATTTTTTCTATAAGAAATATGTATAATTTGATAGTCATGTTTATATTCGTTGCGTAGGTGTTTTAAAATGCTTTTCAACGGTATAAAGTTTATAAAAAACCGTGGTATAGTTTAAGAGATAAATTGTTTCTAAATTTTACTAATTATTGCCCATAAGGGTATAATTGTAAAAAATACTTAAATATACTCCACTTTCCTCCTTGCCTTAAAATTTGTGCAAACTACAAATAGCTCATCTAATTAGGGACGGAGGGAGTACTAAACTTACAAATCAGATGGAAAGAAACCAAATGACCCGAGTCACCTGACTGTACCAGCGTTCCTCAAGTAAAATTACATGTCAGGGTTATTGTCGACACATGAGAGGCTATATAACTGGAAATTAATAGAGCATTATTTACCAATTTTCATAAAAAATATATATATAAACATGTAGTTACCTAAAATCTAAGAGAGGTTAGAAGTGGGATTCTAGGGTTTCCGAAAGTGAGTTACGGGAAGTTGAACACGAACAGTCTCTGGCTAAACCATGCACAGTGGCCGTTCAAAGGCTGCTTCAGTCACGGGGAAGAGATTTTAGGACTGGTTTTAGGGAGGAAAGCGAATGAAGAGAGATATCATAGAATTTTAGGATTTGAAGAAGAACTACTCTAAGAGGTTATGAGAAAGATGATCGTAGCCTGGAGAAATAGAGGACCTATTTATAGCTGAATTCTCTAACCTCAGGTCATTGAAGATAAGGATTGTTTTATGTGTCGTGCAGAGCAATTCTCCCCTCTCTTCAGGAATAAAGATAAACTAGGTTGAGTTTATCTCATTATTCCATCATTTTTATTGTCTACTGCGGTGAGAAATAAGCTGGGTATTTCTCACACGTGTCGTAGACCGCCAGACCAAAACCCTAATTGATATCCCCTCATTTGTGTGAAGCTGAGTCAGCCTTTGTGATGATGTGTTGAGAGAGAGAAATATTCTCTTTAGCCGAGTTGGCCAAGATAGAGAGATATTCTCCTATTTGTAAGAATGACTAGGATGAGTCATGTGAAAAGGCATGGGATGCCTCAGAATTCGTGTGGAGAGTCTGAAAAGGAGACTCGATTCCTACATGAGGCTCGTGCCTACTATGGAGGATATTCAGCCTTGTTTGAGATTTGAATCTCTCCGAGATTTTGAAGAGAAATTTTGCATACGGATCAAAATCTCTACGAAGATTTTTTTAATGGATCTGAATCTCTCTGTGGTCAGCTGGGACTCGTCACGAAGAGAGAGAAAAAGGCTTTGTACACCCGATTAATGTCACCACGAGACTTAAGCTCACTTGTTTTTTGACCAATATACAGTAGAACCTCCGTATATTAATATTTTTGAGCACACATAAAATTATTAATATATGGAGGTTATTAATATATGGAGGTTGATAAATATAAGATTTACAAATCGGGACTATGATTTGTATCAATATATATATATATAGGTTATTAATATATAGAGTATTAATATATGGAGGTTCTACTGTATCTTGCAGAGATGTGCTAGGAATCAATTGTGAGCATATTCATGGGGTCGACATGATCAGCGTACATTAGAACCTTTGTATATTGATACAAATCATAGTCCCGATTTGTAAAATCTTATATTTATCAACCTCCATATATTAATAATTTTATGTGTGACCAAAAATATTAATATACGGAGGTTCTACTGTATCTCAAAAGGATGTTCTAGGAATCTGTCGGAAGGACCTAGATGCAAAATAACATGTGTATCTCGCGGGGATGTCCTAGGAATTATTCAGAAACCTCGGTAAGTCGAGTCAGAGCCTAGAGTAGACATGACCAGTGTATCTCGCGGTGATGTACTAGGAATCAGTCATTGATCTCAAATAGGATGAGTCGTGCTTACAGAAGATATGCATATCTCCGCTTTGGGTCATAAGCCCGCCTGAGACGTTTTTACGCATCTACAGAGCCTACATGACCAGCATTATCTAGTTGAGGATGTATACTAGGAATCATGGCATCACAATCAGCTCTGTGTCACGAAGACATGCTGGAATTGTGGCAGTTCTGGTTCATAAGTCTACTGGGGACGTTTTACGCTCTACATAACCTACATGACCAGCAGTCTCTCGTCGAGGATGTGCGCAAGGAGTCACGGCATCACGACCAACAGTGTCTCTCGGGGATGTATACTAGAAACCGTGGATAAGGGTGCCTTGAGTGCTAAGGGCTTAATCTCTCCCGTGAGAGTTGAATTTTGTCTATGGTCTTGAAATGACACTTTTGCCCCTTATCCAAATTTCACCATCTACATTAAGTCCCATACTCAAGCTAAAACCTTGATTGTTCTATAATGAGTATATAGATGGTTACGAATCGTTCAGGCACAAATTTACAATCTTTTTTGCGGAGTCCCCGAATTGATGCTTAATCTTTGCTTGCTCTGAGTTTGGACTTCGAATCAACTCTAGAATTGGGAGTTTTATGGAATTTTGTATTAAGAGATATTACTAGCGCTACACTTGAGCCTTGATGTAGTAAAATTTCCGTTTTGAGATACTAGACTTGCGAATTAGGGTTTCTTTGACCAATACCCTAACTTTTTCCTTTTGTGCAACTCTGAGATTGGAATTGACCCTAGACTTGGAATATTTTTAGGATTTCGCATCGGGGAGCGTCGTGGAAATAGAGTCTTGTAGAGTAAACTTCCGTCTTGGTCGAATGGGATTTTCAAATTAGGGTTACTTGGACAAAACCCTAATTTTCTCTCTTTGTGCATCCTTGAGCTTCCGAGTTTGTGCAAGTGAGTATTTGGGGAAGAGATGGATTTGAGTGGATTCCTGGATGTCTATGAAGTTGGGAAAAATCCAATGAGAATAAATTGGCACTTGTTTTTGCAGTTACGGAGTCCCTATCCCATGTAAGTTCTGAATTCATGATTGTATTGTACCTAAACCCTAATTTCTCTTTTGTTCGCGTCTAACTCCTTCAGACACTCTAGAGAGCTGGAATAGGCTTGGTAGGCTTGCATATGTCTTTAGGGGTTAGCACCTTGTATGACGAGAACTCGTTCAATCCCTTATACTAATCAACCACTCATGTTCGAGAGAAAATGCCCATATCTTTGAAATCAAGGGTATTTTCGTCAAAAGCCAATATGAGCCTGATTTTTCTAACGTGAAATACTTCGCGAGATTCCTTAGGAATGGTCAGGGCTTTATAGAGGGAGGGAGGCGCATGTTTGGTCTTGGTTTTGAAAATTATGAACTCAAACTTCCCTGTTTGAGTTAAATTCCCTTTATTTTCTCTGAAGCTCTACTTTTATGGATTTCGTTTCAATCCCGTTCTTCTTCGAACATTTAGAGAACTCAATATTCAGGTATATGAGGCCTTTGGAATGAGTATATGAGAGCTTGGTAGGTCTCTGGCTGTACCAGGGCCTTCTTCTTTGAAAATACTCAAAATTGCGAAATAAGGGTATTTTGGTCAAAATCTCTTATGAGCACTTTTTTTAAGAGATGTGAGCTAAAATGGATTGAGAGAGGTGTATAGAACTTTCCAAGAGAATGGGGAGAGGCTCAATCCTTTTTTCGTAAAATTCTTAAAATTAAAATTATTTTCGTCAAAACCCTAATTCCCTTCGACTTTGATCCCTCTGGAAAAATCCTGAGAGAATAAGTGACGTCCCACCGGCTTAGGAGAGAATTCTCATGCATGGGAATATCTTGGCCATGGCTTGGAGGGGTTTTCAAAAGAAATAAAACCCTCAGTTTCCTTATTTGATCCAAATTCCTTTAATTTCCTCTTTTAGCTTCATCTCCTTTTTCTTTTGCTCCAGGGCTTCCTTTTTGAAATCAAATTGAAAGACAGAGAGATATTTTGATGTGCCATAATGTTCGGAAACCATTCCACCTCCTCCCACAAATTCTCTTTTCATTAGAATTTTATATCTTGGCCGTGGCATATATATATATGCATACACATGTGTTGTTGGATTTCTTGAGCAACCTTCGTTTTCTTATTTTATACAAAAGAAACTCTTTCATATTATTTATTTATTTTGATTAAAACTTACTTTCCATCATGTCTTCAAACACGCTCAACGTTATGATTTCTAGCGATGTTAACAGTAGCAGCGATTCCGCCCCTTCTCGCCAGAGTTCGATGAAACCCACAAATTATGCTAACTCAGGTGTAAAATGCAAATCTTCTGACCAGGTATGCATCCCTACTCTTAATTAATTATTTCTTATTTTGTAGCTTCATATTATGACAAAATATATTTCCGGAAAATCATATAACGTTCAGGTAGGTGATTTTGAACATATGCTAGAGTCATCGGGCAGGCGAAACAAATTCTTCCTTGCCAAACTATACTGGAACAAAGCTACGATGAATTCCAGGTTGGTCTTATAATTTTGTGCATGAGCACTTGCTTTATTAGAACTCGAGTTTAAGTTTTAATTCATGAAGCCAGATTTAAAGTGCTAAAAAATAGTCGGCCATTCTTCATACGTATTCGACTTTGGAAATAAATAGAAAGAGATAACCAATGCAAAAGGAATAACCTGACTCTGATTTAATTAGGTTGACCAATTAGACATAGACTTCGGTTTTCCACTTCCTCACTCCTCGTTGTGTGATACTCTGAATTGATAAAGGAGTCCTTGTCTTGTTTGGACTCTTGACATGCCCCAATATTTCAACATCGTCTTTTGAATATGTTGACTTTAGCAACTCTCCTTGGAATAATCAGAAACATGTCTCCCAATTGATTTTCGTTTATACTATTTTATTATGAATCTAATACTCTTCATTACACCCAGGTTGATAATGCAAATGAGAGAATTGAAACTGGTAGTGGAGTAGGAGTGACCGTGAATTTGAGTCAGATCATAGAGCGTAACCTTCGTTCTTTGGAGTACTCAGATGCTAACATGGAAGCTCCTATTTCTTCTTCACTTACGACCGTTCCCACCGAGTTGTATGTTTATAGTTTGACCGATAGTCTTTACTTCATCCCAAGCATGGAAATTATTTACCCTGATCATGAAATTATAGGTGGCTTTAGTGTTCCTAGTCGCCATGCCTTGTTGTATTATGAAATATGGGCGAAATTTGGTCACATTGCTACAACTGAGGTTTTGAAACATATATCCCTTCTTGTTACATTTTTGGACGAACTTTTGTCTACTGTGGAAGAGATGCATTCAAAATCCTTCAATGAGATTACCAAAGAATTGATATCCAGATGGGAAAAGATGATCTCTTCTTGCGAAGAAGTTTGCTTCAATATAGGATGGTTGCGCTCAGAGTTTGAGTCCATTCAAAAGGAATTTGCAGCTATTCAAGAGTTCCTCGATATTTCATATTCTGTCTTGGTATTGGAGGAACAATAACTGGTGAAGGAAGGGTTGGCTCTTGGGCTCATGAAAGAGAATTTTGACAACAAAGTTTCGACTTATCTGCAGAAGGTTGGAACATGGCACGCGGGGAGAAAAAAATGCTGAGAGGTTTCCTCTAAAGGGTTTCTTTTTTCTTTTAAGTGGTCTCAATTTCTTAGGTTAAATAGGTTTTTATTTGAACTAACACTATTTAAAACTTCCATGTTTATTTTGATGAGACATTGTAATTCTTTGTGAAATTACATTTTATTAGGAAAAGAGATGTTCAATTCTAAACAAAATACGCCTTAAGCCACTTTCCATTGATACCTTCTTGCTTTCCATTCATGTCTACTATCTCGTAATACCCACTAGATGTAGCCTTCGAGATGAAGAATGACCCTTCCCAGTTAAGGGAAAACTTCGGAGCTGACTGATTTTGCCGAACGTGTTTTTCTATCATCAAGACTAAGTCCCCAACTTGGAAAATTCTTGGCCTTAGTGCTTTATCATACCCGTGTGAAAGTCGTCGTTTGTAAATAGCAAGATGCTCTTCTGCCTTAGCACCCCTGGCATCCACTGTATCCAGATATGTTATTCGAGAGAGAGAGGCCTCAGTTGCGTCCCACTGAACTCTGCTTGCCATATCAATTCGAGCTGACTGAATCTTGATTTCCACGGGTAGAATTGCATCTGTTTCGTAAACTAAGGAATAAATCAAAACACCTATTAAGGTCCTATGCGCAGCCCAATACGCCCATAATTCCATCGGTAATTGCTCATGTCAAGACCTAGGGTTATCATGCACGATTCGACTAAGAATATGAATCAATGTCTTATTAGTACTTTCGGCCAATCCATTTCCCTGGGGATAATAAGGGGTGAAAAATATATGTTGTATACCATATCCTTGAAGCATATCATAAACTTTTTAATTAGCAAATATGGTTCCATTATCTGATACGATGTACTTAGGAATACCAAACCTGCAGATTATGTGCTCCTTGATAAACTTTGCGATTGTAACGCCTTTTGTACTTTTAAGAGGTATGGCCTCTACCCATTTAGTAAAGTACTATGCATCCGTTATTATGTACTCATGTTGTTGCGGAGAAGGTGGGTTAATTTTTCCAATCAAATCAAGTCCCTAACTGTAAAATGGACAAGGACTACTAACAGAATGTAGGGGAACGCTCGGTGCATGGATCAAATCCACATGAGTCTGACACTTGTGATATTTTTGAACAAAATATGCGACATCATATTCCATTGTGGGACAATAATATTTTCCGTGTATCTGAAAAAATAGCCTTCTCTTTCCCTGATGTTCCTTCTCGTGGACTTCTTTGAGAACGGTATCCGCTTCAGTTCTTCCCAAGCAACGTAATAAATATCCTCTGAAACTTTTCCGATCCAAAGTCCCATTATGATAAAGAAATCTCTTGGATCTCATGGAAAGTTTAGCGGCCGCACGTTTGTCCAAAGGTAAGATAATATTGTTAGAGCACTGCTCGGTCGAACTCGCAAGCGTTGTTATCTCAAGATTATTTGTCAAGTTTAGTTGTCAAAACTATAAGTCTTGGTTCCTAGTCTACTTATAGCTATGTCTCGGATTAGGGTAGAATATATAGTTGAGCTTTAGACTTCACGACGTTCAACGATTGAAGACGAAGAACTACTAAGGGGAGATTGTGTAACTTCATCAACAAAATGTATGTAGAGACTTGAACTCATCTATCACTCATAAGTTTATTCTATTCTAACTCCTAATGAGACAAAGTCGTATAGCAATATAAACTTTACATTATACACATTTGATATTTCGAGCTGAGTTTAACTCGCTTATATCTTTCTCGGAATATATGTTGGAAAGTTTTTGCTTTAACTATGTTCATCATTATTCTTGACGAAAGTCAAAAGATAATCAGGTGAAAATCGCCTGGTACCATCTTACATGATTTGTGTGAGACGGTCATTTGATGTAGACTCGGAATGTTTCGTATTGATCATTCGATTGCTTGAAAATTTCTTATAAGCTAATAGTTTTTGTGAGAAAGTTATTGTCATCTTCTAAGAATGTTTCAATGATTGAAATAAGAGTTTAGGATAATTAATCATTTTCTGGATATTGCAAAGTATGCATACATGTATGCAAACTGATGTAAAAGTAATTCTGGTCCGGGAACCAAGTATGGATACGCGTATACGAATGGTTTTAACTGTCAAAGTCTGGGAACTAAGTTTGCATACTAGTTCGCAAACTTATTCACTTGAGTTCGGTCCGGAATGACAGTATGCATACCCGTTTGCGAACTGTCGGAAAGGATCAAGTCAGAAACTTAAGTTTGTGTACCCGTTTGCAAACTTATGTGGTTAAGTTCTTAAATCAGCTAAGTATGTTTTCATACTCATAAACAAATACATTTATATATTAAGGAACGCAATCTTTGCAAACCATGGCTAAGATGTTCATGAACTGATTCTTTTGAATCAATCCGATTTTGCTTCAATTGTGTCTTGTATACTTCTATGAAAATATAAACAATTGAACAACTTTATGATTAACACAACTAGATTCATTTGATTATCATTTGGTCTAGAAGTGTTAAGATGAACATGTTAACACAAAAGTGTTCATGTAGCTAACTTCGGTTAACTGTTATTGAGCCAACTCAATATACATGTTTACGTACGGTTACCCATATCTAAATGAAAGTATATTTCATTTGTGTGTAACAATCTAAGACCATCTAAAGGTAGGAATATATTAGCTTAAATCTTAAATCAGGTTTCATCCAACGGTGAATATTGATTGCTTTGTTACAAAGTTATCAAACCCTGATTTGAAGACTATATAAGGGAGAACTCTAGCAAATGGGAAACCTAATCCCCACACCTCATATGTGATACTAGTTGCGACTAGAGTTGATTCTCCTTTAACCAAGGTTTTTCCTAAAACCATTATAGGTTAATGACTTAAAGACTTCATTGGGATTCTGAATCCAGACCCAACTATTTTCTTTGTAGTTGCGTGTTCTGATCTTACTTGTTCTATCGTATTGAGTAGTATCTTTTCTAAGATTTGCTCAAGATTTATCTCCGATAGGTAAGATATAAAAAGTAATCATAAAGCTCTTCATCTCATTCTTTGTGATTCCACAATAACTTGTTCTACTACCATATAGTTAAGTTATTATGAGGTGATTGATATTTTTAGGATGTTCTTCGGGAATATAAGATCGAAATATCAATTGGTTCATGTTCACCTTGATTTATCAAAAGATGAAACAAAAACTTCGTAGGTATTTCTGTGGGAGACAAATTTTTCTATAAGAATAGACTTTTATGTGGGAGACAGATTTGTTTATCAAGTCTTTGACTTTAGGTCGTAACAACTCTTAGTTGTGGGTGAGATCAGCTAAGGGAATTAAGTGCGCAGAGTCCTGCTGGGATTCAGAGGCATATGGAACACGACTGTACCTTAATCAGTGTGAAATGTGTTAGGGCTCAACTACATTCCAGTCCGAAGATAACTTGTAGTATGATAGAGTCTGTAGCGGCTTTATACATTGTGGTGTTCAAATTTGGACTAGGTCCCGGGGTTTTTCTGTATTTGCAGTTTCCTCATTAACAAAACTTCTGGTGTATGTGTTATTTATTTTCTGCATTATATTTGTTTATATGATTAAAATATCACATGTAAATCTAACCTTTGGTTGTTGATTGAAATTGATTGACACTTAAACATTGGTCTTTGGTACGTACCGTTCAAGTTGTTTCTCGTAATAATCAGGCTCGCGGATTTCTATCTGTTTGATTTGCTGATAAGTTTTTCTTTCTTTTTTTATTTTAGGACTTTCTCGACTGACTAGGATGAGTCAGTCTGAAAGTTATTTTTCATCCGTTTACCGGCGATCAGTGTTTGTCGGAGATATGTCTTTTGGCACACTGAAGAAAAAAAATGGATCAGTAAAGACCTCTTTTTAAATTGAGTGTACTTTAAAATCTTAATGCAACTGATTCATGTAATAGAATGTAAAGAATATAGAGTTTATATCAAATAAAATAATTTTACTGTCAATGAATGACCATTTCCGAAACCGAAATACATTACATTGAGAAACAGATATATAACTCTTGGATATATTTTCCTTGATTGAGTATGACTGCCTAGTTGATTCTCTTGAAATTATATTGGAGTTAGTCCATACAAATTGCTAATGAAATATTGGGTGTGGTTGTTAGACCCCCGCTTTTTGAATTGGTATCAGAGCAGGCAAACACGTTTAAGACCTCATAAGTCTGTGTTTATAACAATCATACTCTATGGACAGTTGTGTTATCTCAAACAATGCATCACCAGTTCAGAAACGTTCTGACTTGGTTCGAAGCCTTGCCTCTCATAAAAAATCTCTCACATCTTCTCCATTGTCTAAAACTGTGTATATCTGGGAAACATGCCTACATGAACATTTGGATGATCTTTCAGATGAAAGTGATTCAGACGATGGATACGATGTTGATGAGGAAGTATCGCAATATATCAAGATTTTCGACCATCTCATAAAGAAAAAGAAGTCAACATCTTGCTTGGCTGAGTTTCTGACTCCTCTCTGTCTAAAAAACAAAAAAAATTAGAAAACTCTTTAAAGGTTACGATTGTGGATATATTCTCTTACAATCCCTTCTTAAAGATCGTGAAGAAGATGTGCGTTCGAAGAATTCTGAATGTGAAAATCTTCATCGAAATCTCTTTGTGTTGAAGGAAGATCTTGCTGAATCTGATGCAATATGTAGTTTTCAAAAAAGTTGTTTTAAAGACAGAGAAAATGCCTTTCTCTCATGAGAAAAACTTTTGAAGGCTGATCTTTCTACTGCTCTTAACAAGGTAAACATGTTGGGAGAAACTTGAAAAAGTTTAACCTTAGTTCAACAAAATTATCCTCTATGTTAGGAGCTTGTAAGAAACTTCGTGATACACGAGGTTTGGGCTATGAAGGAATAGACACTCCAAGTAGTAGCAAGATTGATTTTGTTGGTACTAATAGCAATTTCCTGCTGCAAATTTTACTAATGGAAAAAGTGAAAATCCATTAGTAAAATTTACCTTCTGTGGTAGAAACATAAAAGAACAAAGGAAGTCAACCTCCTACTTATATGAGAAAGGTTAATAACATTCCCTTCAAATGTTATTATTGCGGAAACGAACGTCATCTTGAGAATATATGTCGTTTTCGTTTGCAGAATGAAAAACTTCATAACATTCTTATCTGGATGTCTAAGGAAGTAATCAAACCTGTTTTCCATATTACTAGTCTTAAATGTCCAACTCTCAGACAAGGAAAATGATGTGATGGCCAAGTCTTGCATGTAAAAATAACACAAAGGCTTTCTACAATTGTAAAAAGAATTATTTTATAAGGACAACTGACTGTTCTGTTGATCCAATGAGTAAGGAAAATTCTTCAAGCTCTTCTTCCATGGCTAAAGGAAGTATTAGATCAAAAGTGTCAACCATTCATGAATACATTCATATCAATAATTGTGCTTCGGAACTCAAAACCATTATAAATAGACTCAAGTGTAGCATTAAAAAGGAAAGGAAGGCAACAGTTTCAGGTATCTCTTGTCCTCCTTTTGTTAATTCTCTTGATACTAACTCTATTGACCTCCCTGATGATTTTCAAGAAATAAAAAGGAAAAGTGTCAATACCCTTGATGAGCTATATGCTCGACAAATTACAACTTGACTGCTTACAAATATGCATCCTCTTTGAGATCGTGTGAGGATGCTCATAATTATCAAGAAGCTATTTTATTCTTGACAAAATGGTCTTTGTTGTATGGGTTTGTTTTTCAGTTTAAAAAATAAAATGATCATCTTACTGCTTAACCCTGCTCCGGTTAACGTTTATACGATGATCAATAACTCTTGAGATAATTCTCTTTGTTGTTCACTTTGGAAATCTTCTTTCTTTTTTCTTCCTAAATGACAGTTGAATTGTTGACTATTAACAATTACCTTGTGCTCTATTTATGGGCTAAGATGTTTTGTCATATTTTTAGAACTTGTTTTTAATTTTATCAAAACATACTTCTAAAAATAGGCTCCATTGGTTATGTGGTTGTAAATTTGGCTCATAACCACGAACGTACATGCATCCGACCCTTTACTGAACGTATATGAGTAGCCCTAGGATTCTTCTATGAAAATATCGTATATATATATATCATGGATTTCTTCTTCTGATATATGCTCGTTCCGTAACATCAATATTTTTCTTGTAATATTATAGTGTGCACAATGGATGGATGCAAAAAGGAAGACAAAGTTGAAGAGGGCAAAGTCATTAAGTTTCACGAGAACCCTGTTTTCATTATCTGCTACCATACAGTCTACCATGAAAACAATCTTCCAGTTCAGATGTCATCTCAATTGGTTGGAAATCTTCTTCGAGATTTTGAGGTTGTTCGTGGTCAACTTGAAATTGCAACAAAAAATCTTGAGTTTTTGAAGATTGAACTGAAAAAAACAACTAATGAACTTGTTTTTGTTCGATCCCTGATTGATGGTTTTATCTAAAGTTTTTTTTAGTTTTTGTTATGTCTAGGGAACTTCTTATGAGAACTTATTCTTGTGTTTTTAAGAATGATAAATAGGGTTTGGAATAACAATTATTGTGATTACACATAGCTATTGCCAACGATTTTCATCTTGCAATGTTTTAGATTTATTAATTTAAATTCTAAGTTATTTGGAAGATGATTTTGCAGTATTAATCTTTATGGGTTTCATATTGCAAATAATGTTATGGGATATGTGTGTCCGTGAACTGTGATTGTCCCATATATGTCAAAAGTTAAGTATATTAAAAGATAGAATGAACTTTTGAATATTTCGCAGTATTGATCTTTCCCCGATCCACTTATATGTGAAAGTACTGTATGGCTCCTTAAGTTTTCTTATGTTGAGCATTTCCGATCAAATTAATCGTTAAGGTTCCTTTGTGGTTAATTTAATTGAGATTACTGAATACAAATTCATGTTTCATGCGATTTGTCAATGTCTAAAGAAATCCTTATTTTCTTGTGAAAGTAAGGTCGCTCTTGTTGTTCTTTCGGGAATGACATTTTATGCGGGAGAGTTCATAATTGAACTTATTCTTAATTGCCAAATCTTTGTGAGGAGTGCGGTTGTGGAATATTGTAGGAGTTATCTTGCATCTTTATAAACTCCTTGGTGAATACACTAAGTTTTGACTATGTGAAATCATCGAAACAAAGTTGATATGTTCTCTTTTAGTCATGAATAATCTCTTTGAGAATTTCATTATGATCCCGCTAGTTTTCGTACCTTTGCCAATTTATATTGACAAAAATGGGGGAAATTATTTGATAATTCACACTACATACATATGGTTTATGGATCATTATGTAATGAGGAGTGATTTTCATTGTGAGATGAAGTATTGACTAAGGGGGAGTAATACATATCATCGTAGTATTATTTTCAAAGTTGTGATACAATTGAACTTTGATGCTGTGTAATAATACTATGACAATGTATAACAATAATTGAGAACATCTGTTTTCTTATTGTTATGATGCTAATCACTAGAGTACTTGGATCTTCAATAACTTTATGATTGCTCGGTTGATTTCTACACTATGTCTCGGATTATGATAAAATATGTAGTTGAGCTTTAGAATTCAATGACATTCATCGATTGAATCAAGGGGAGCTTGTGAAACTTCATCAATAAAAGGTATGTGGAGAGTATTCTAACTTTATTGGATTGACGAAGAATTCAAGGAATGTTGAAAAACCAAGGAAATCAAGCATTTGGATGAGAAGCTACAAAGTTTATTTATTTTGTAATCCATATGTATTGATAGTTTTATCACTAAAATTAACAAAGAGGGAGATTGTTAGAGCATTGCTCGGTCGAACTCGCAAGTGTTTGCTATCTCAAGCTTGATTGTCAAATTTAGTTGTCAAAACTATAAGTCTTGATTTCTAGTCTACTTATAGCTATGTCTCGGATTATGATAAAATATGTAGTTGAGCTTTAGAATTCATGACATTCATCGATTGAAGACGAAGAACTACTAAGGGGAGCTTGTGAAACTTCATCAATAAAAGGTATGTGGAGACCTGAACTCATCTATCACTCAAAAGTCTATTCTATTCTAACTCTTATTGAGATAAAGTTGTATAGCGATATACACTTAACATTATGCACATTTGATATTTCGAGCTGAGTTTAACTCGCTTATATCTTTCTCGAAATATGTGTTGGAAAGATTTTTGCTTTAACTATGTTCATCATTATTCTTGACGAAAGTCAAAAGATGATTAAGTGAAAATCGCCTGGTAACATCTTACATGATTTGTGTGAAACAGTCACTTGATGTAGACTCGAAATATTTCGTATTGATCATTCGATCGCTTGAAAATTGCTTATAAGCTAATAGTTTGTGTGAGAAAGCTATTTTCGTCTTCTAAGAATGTTTCAATGATTGAAATGGGAGTTTAGAATAATTAATCATTGTCTGGATATTGCATAGTATGCATACCCATATGCAAATTGTTGTAAATAATTCAGGTCTAGGAACCAAGTATGCATAACCGTATGCAAATTGTTTTAACTGTCAAATTTCGGGAACTAAGTTTGTGCATCCGTTTACAAACCTATTCACATGAGTTCGGTCCGGAACAACAGTATGCATACCCATTTGCGAACTTTCGGAAATGATCAAGTCCGGAACTTAAGTTTGCCTACCCGTCTGCAAACTTATATGGTTAAGTTCTAAAATCGGCTAAGTAAGTTTTCATACTCATGAACAAATACATTCATATATTAAGGAATGCAATCTTTGCAAACCGTGGTTAAAATATTCATGAACCGATTCTTTTGAATCAATCTGATTTTGCTTCAATTGTGGCTTGTATACTTCTATGAGAATATAAACAATTGAAAAACTCTATGATTAACACAATTAGATTCATTTGATTATCATTTGGTCTAGAAGTTTTAAGATGAACATGTTAACACAAAAGTGTTCATGTGGCTAACTTCGGTTAACTGTTATTGAGCCAACTCAATATACACGTTTAGGTACGGTTACCCATATCCAAATGAAAGTATGTGTGTAACAAGCTAAAACCATCTAAAAGTGGAAAGATATTAGCTTGAATCTTAAATCAGGTTTCATCCAACGATGAATATTGATTATTTTGTTACAAAGTTATCAAACCTAGGTTTTTCCTAAAACCATTATAGGTTAACGACTTAAAGACTTTATTGGGATTCTAAAGCCAGGCCCAACTATTTTCTCCGTAGTTGCTTGTTCTAATCTTACTTGTTCTATCGTATTGAGTATTATCTTCTCTAATATTTGATCGAGATTTATCTCCGATAGGTAAGATATAAAAAGTAATCACAAAGCTCTTCGTCTCATTCTTTGTGATTCCACAATAACTTGTTCTACTACCATATAGTTAAGTTATTATGAGGTGATTGATATTTCTAGGATGTTCTTCGGGAATATATGACCTGATTGTCAATTGGTTCTTGTTCACCTTGATTTATCAAAAGACATAGCAAAAACTTCGTAGGTATTTCTTTGGGAGACAAATTTATCTATCAGAATAGACTTTTCTGTGTGAGACAAATTTGTTTATCAAGTCTTCGACTTTGGGTCTTAGCAACTCTTAGTTGTGGGTGAGATCAACTAAGGGAATCAAGTGCGTAGAGTCCTGCTGGGATTCAGATGCATATGGAACACGACTATACCTTGATCAATGTGAAATTGGTTAGGGCTCAACTACATTCCAGTCCGAAGATAACTTGTAGTAGGCTAGAGTCTGTAGCGGCTTAATACATTGTGGTTTTCAAATCTGGACTATGTCCCGGGGTTTTTCTGCATTTGTGGTTTCCTCGTTAACAAAACTCCTGGTGTCTATGTTATTTCCTTTCCGCATTATATTTGTTTATATAATTGAAATATCACAGGTTGTGCGTAGTTCAATCAATTGGTAAATCCAACCTTTGATTGTTGATTGAAATTGATTGACACTTGAACATTGGTCTTTGGTACCGTTCAAGTTATTTCTCATAATAATCATGCTCACGGATTTCTATCTATTTGATTTGCTGATTTCACTGAGAAACAAAGATATAACTCTTGGATATATTTTCCTTGATTGAGTCTAACTGTCTAGTTGATTCTCTTGGAATTATAATGGAGTTATTCCATACAGATTGCCTAATGAAATATTGGTTGTGTTATTAGACCCCCGCTCTTGCAATTATCTCGGAGGTAAAGGATAAAGGGTTCTCGCCAATCTCTACCATCATTGATAAAAAACGATTATGCATGATGAGGAGGCGCCTAACAATCAGGACAGGTTCCCTGCAGTACCCGGGCTTGAGCTTCCATGTTAGGCCAGTAGTACCCTAGCAGTTGAAGCCTTATATATAGGGTAATATCTAATGTTTGACCACATATCTCCTTGTGAACCACCTTTAATCGCTATTGTGCATCTGTTTCTCTAATGCATCTCGATAAGGACTAGTCAAGATTTCTGCGATATAATACGCCGTGATGCATGAAGAAATTCTTCAGTTCTTTAAAATAAATCTTTTTCTCGGGTGTTGAGTTGTTAAGTTCCTTAATTATTGAGGATCTCCAGTCGTTATGCTCATCAGTAGCTTGCTCAAGCCAAGTTGAAGGAAGAGTACGACTTTGGACAGTGAAATTCTTCTCATCTCCTTCAAACTTGAGTTTTGATTCCAGGGTAGCAAGGCAGTCAGCATGGATATTACCTGTCTACCCCACGTGAATCATGAATTTTTCAGAAAAATGTGATAGGAGTTTTTATACTTCGGCTCTATATGTCGCCAACGTAATCTCCTTTAACGAGTAAAACCCATTCATTTGGTTTATCAATAATTTAGAATCACCTCTGACTTCGAGACGTGAAGCTCCAGCTTGTTTGGCTAACGATAACCCTATCAAAAATGCTTCATATTCGGTCGAGTTATTGGCACATTTAAAGTCAAGCTTGAATGAGTGAGAAAACATCTCCCCAGTAGGGATACCAAAACGATACCAGCTCCTCATGTGCCAATGCTAGGGGTGGATGACCCATCAAAGTAGAGAAGCTACTCGTCATCTTTTACTAAAGAGATCTTTGGGAATTCTCTGGGTACGTCTTCATGTAATGAGGTAGTATCCTGTCCTGGAAAAGCTGCTAGGAGATCTACTACGGCTTTCCATTTTATTGCTTTTGGATTAATGCAATCTATGCCGAATTCAGACATATGTAATAACCAGCGGGCCGTTCTTCCAGAGAAGAACAAGTTTCGCCAACAAAAATCTAATGGGATATGTTTTGGTAATAAGTGTGACTTTGTTTACCAACAAATAATGTATGAGATTTTGGATAGCGAATACAAGTGATAAATATGCCTTTTCTACCTTTGGGTATGTCAACTCCGCTTCTTTCAACATACGATTTATGTAATAAACTGGGTGCTCGGTCCCATCATCATCCTCTTGAACGAGCAAGGCACCAATTGATGTATCACTCGAAGCCGTGTATAAAAGTAATGGCCAGTAGATATTTCATGACGTTAGGTGAGAGTAACAATCGCCGAATCTATTCGAAGGCGTGTTGTTGGGAGGAAGTCCATCTAAATTGAGCATCTTTTTAAGCAGAGGAACAAAGGAAGCTACAAACTGGGCCAATCCTGAAATGAATCGCCGAATGTACGAAACTTTTCCCATTAAACTTTAAAGTTCTATCACCGTTTGCGGCGGGGTCATAGTGGATATCGTTAGAGATTTACTGGGATCCACTTTAATCCCTTCCTCCGTCACCTGAAACCTTAAAAAATTTCTGGAGGAGACCCTGAAAGCTCATTTTAAGGGGTTCATCCGAAGATTGTACCTCCTGCATCTTTCAAAAACCTGTCGGAGAATTTCAAAGTGGGACGCCCTGGTCTTTGATTTGGAAACGACATCGTCGACATAATCTTCTATTTGTTTATGCATCATGTCGTGAAAGATCGTCTTCATTGCTCTTTGGTAAGTGGCTCCTGCGTTTTTAAGTCCAAAAGGCATGACGATGTAATAAAAATTCCCGATGGGATTGCGGAATGCAATTTTTTCGGCATCACCTTCGAACACCTTTATTTGATTATATTCGTTGTAGTAGTCCATAAAAGAGAACAAGGCATGGCCGCTAGTGTAATCTACCAGCATGTCAATATTTGGTAATGGAAAATCATCTTTCAGGCAACACTTATTTAGATTTCGGAAATCTACACAACTCCTGATTTTACCATTTTTCTTTTTAACTGGTACAACATTCTCCAACCATGTAGGATGTTGAATAGGTTTGATAAACCCGGCCGTGAGCAACTTCTGTACTTTAATTTTTATCTGTTCTTCTACTTCATGTCTGAAGTGTCTTGGTTGCTGCTTCACTGGCTTAGATCCAGGAATTATATGAAGATGATGCGTTACCAATTTTTCGTCTAACCCTGGCATCACTTCATAAGTCCAAGCGAAAATATCCTGGTATTCTTTGAGTAAAGCTACCAATAGTAAGCGTTCTTCTGATGACAGGGACGCACTGATAGTCTGATAGGTATAGGTTTAGGAGATTCCTCGGTTCCAATACTTACCATCTCAAGAGTATCTGTTGTGGACGTTGTACCATCCTGCGGTTGGGGAGCCCCCCTGGATCTCGCCTTCCTTTAGATTATGGGGTTTACCAAGGAGCTGGGGACGAGGGCCTCGTTTTTCCTTGTCTTGGTCAGATCTGGTTTCCATAGATCGTTTTCCACTAGAATTAATAAAGGTTCCCCTCTTAATAGTGACCATGATTAAGATTGATAAATGTGATCTGGAATTGATTTGGAACCATGACTGAGTGGACAACCTACCAATGTGGTCGCCAAAATGTAGTTACCTAAAATCTGAGAGAGGTTAGAAGTGGGATTCTAAGGTTCCTGAAAGTGAGTTACGGGAGGTTGAGCACGAACAGGCTCTGCCTAAACCACGCACAGTAGTCGTTCAAAGGATACTTCAGTCACATGGAAGAGATTTTAGGACTGGTCTTAGGGAGGGAAGTGGATGAAGAGAGAGATCATAGAATTCTAGGATTTGAAGAAGAATTACTCTAAGAGGTTATGAGAAAGATGATCGTAGCCTGGAGAAATAGAGGACCTATTTATAGCTGAATTCTCTAATCTCGGGTCGGTGAAGATAAGGATTGGTTTCCGTGCCATGCAGAGAAATTCTCTCGTCTCTTCAGGAATAAAGATAATCTAGGTTGATTTTATCTCATTATTCCACCACCTTTACTCTCTTCTGCGATGATAAATAAGCCGGGTATTTCTCACACGTGTCGTAGACCGCCAGACCAAAACGCTAATTGATATCCCCCCATTTGTGTGAAGCTGAGTCAGCCTTTGTGATGATGTGTTGAGAGAGAGAAATATTCTCCGATTTTTAAGAATGACTAGGATGAGTCACGTGAAAAGGCATGGGATGCCTCGGAATTCGTGTGGAGAGTCTGAAAAGGAGACTCGATTCCTACACGAAGCTCACGCCTACTATGGGGAATATTCAGCCTTGTCTGAGATTTCCCGCGAGATTTTGCAAACGGATCAAAATCACTACGAAGATTTTCTTAACGGATCCGAATTTCTCTGTGGTCAGATGTGCCTCGTCACGAAGAGAGAGAAAAAGGCTTTGTACTCCCAATTAATGTCACCGCGAGACTTTGGCTCACTTGTTTTTTGACCAGCGTATCTTGCAGAGATGTGCTAGGAATCAATTGTGTGTGTATTCATGGGGTCGACATGACCAATATATCTCAAAAGGATGTTCTAGGAATCTGTCGGAAGGGCCTAGAGGCATAATAACCAGTGTATCTCGCAGGGATGTCATAGGAATTGTTCGGAGACCTTAGTAAGTTGAGTCATAGCCTAAAGTAGACATGACCAATGTATCTCGCGATGATGTACTAGGAATCAGTCCTTGATCTCAAATAGGATGAGTCGTGCTTAGAGGAGATATGCATATCTCTGCTCTGGGTCATAAACCTGCCGGGTACGTTTTACGCATTTACATAGCCTACATGATCAGCAGTATCTCGTCGAGGATATATACTTGAAATCGTGGCTACCTTGAGGGCCAAGGGCTTAATCTCTTCCGTGAGAGTTGAATTTTGTCTATGATCTTGAAATGACGCTTTTGCCCCTTGTCCAAATTTCACCATCTACAAAACCTTAAAATGATCGAACTTAATTTTTTCATGGAAAATTAATATTGTTAGTTTTTCATGGGAAATTAATATTGTTAGTTGGTGATTGGTTCATAAGAAAATTATAAACGTTTTCATGGCCCCTAAAGTTAATCCAGACTTATCCTTTATAATCCAAAAGTAGAACTGACAACAGTAAAAGAGGTTGAGAGATCAACAGTGGACATGCTTTACCACTCTAAAGACCATGTTCTTTAAAACATAACTACTTTGATATAATTGCAGAGTGAAAACCCAAAACAAAGTTATGAGAATACACCAATACAAGTAGAAGCTCAAATTAAATGGTAGTTGAAAACCGACGACTAGCTTGCCACAGTTTTGATTTACATACAGTAGTTAGTCTTGTCCTGAGATTCTGTATTCACATAAATTCTGGCATAGAAGCAGAAACAGAGTGTGTTCTTTTACCGTAAGGCCACAAAACTTGTGAGTTTCAGCTCAAGTATAAGAAGTGGAAGGTTCATTTATCATCCTTCTTGCTTGCAGCATGAGTAGTAGCATCATCTTCAGGTTGAGGGAGTTGTAAGCCCATGAGACCAAGCAAGTTGGAAGCAGGCCCAGGAAGACCTTGTTGAGAAGAGAAAGAATCAAGGAGGCTCTTCACTAAGTTTACATCAACATCAACTGGTGTCAACTCCTCATCCTCCACCTCCATTTCCACATTTGACAATGATGATCCCTGCAATCCCCAAGCAATAGAAACAAGGTAGCGCATTAGTACGTTGTTTAAGTGGCCAACATGCCATATTGGAAATTGTTCTGTAGAATCTCACAATGAAGGTCAAAACTAAATTTTTTGACATGCTGATATATATGGCATCAAAGCTGAAATCAACAATCTGAACTACTACAGGAAGATGGCAAAAAACAAACCTCATTAGTAGTTTTAGATGGTTGTGCATTTGCACGGACAAAACTTTTCTTCAGAGTGGTAGACTTTAGTTCCTCATTTAGGGCATCAGAGTAAGTGCCCATAAAAGTATTCCCTGTATCGTCACCTTCTGAAAGATCACTCTCATCTTCTGATTCATCTGCGATTTAACAATTTCATAACTAATCACCAATTTGTGTAATAGGGGTACTGAGTACAAGGTTCAAAGTTCAAATCCTAATGAGACTATGAAGAAGAAACAATGCCCTTCCAACATTTTGCTCAAGCTTTAGCAATAAAAATACAAGCAAATCAGGGACAAGTGATAACCAAAAAGTCAGAATCCTGATGAAATATTTACCAAACTCCATATCTGAAGAAGATCCTTCCTCAAGATCAGCATCATCACGGCCGCCAAATCTACCCATTACAGATTCAATGTCTTTCATAAAGCGTTCTACATCCAGATCCACCATGTCCGAGTTCCTTCAAGAATGATAACGACGGTGATTTGTTAGAGCTACATTGTGTTTAGCAGCCAGTGTGGTAACTGGATAGGTAAATACAGGCCATAATTACATGGGACATGTAGAATCACAAACTGTAACTAGTAGTAACAGGAAAGGAATGACCCACAACGAATAGAAAGCTCGTCGAATTTAAAAAACATGATACAGGTGTTCATGGCATTACGAAAAACATACTTATAGTGTAAACAATGATGCTACGGCAGTTTACAGTGAAAAAGACATTATAGGTGATACTGCAACAAGATGTATAGGTACAGACCTGTTTGTAGGAACCTCTGCACCCTCATAGCTTGAAACCTTTTGGACAAATGATTGCATTGAATTTACAATATCACCAAGATCAGAGTCATTTACGGCACTTCCAGCAGAACGATCTGCATCCTTCTTTTCTTTTGCCTTTTGACTCTTTTTTTGCTTTAACTCGTAGAGTTCCAACTCTTTTTCTCTCTCTACCATGGCCAATTTTAACTCATCTTCACCATCATAAAGCCAAGCATCGTTATCTGAAGGAGGAAGATCAAGACCCTTAAATTCTTCAGAGGAGTGGGGCAAAGCAAAGATTTCGTCAATACGACTAACTGGAGCACTCATCATTTCACTGAAACAAAACATTCAAACACCCAACATGATGAGCATGGAAACTACCAGCAATTGAATACAATTTACAGCACAAAACGAACTGAAAGAGTATGCAAACTGAAAGCTGTTTATATGAAAATAACAATACCTTGCCCGGGAAAAGGAAGAACTATTTCTATAATATTCTTGAACATTTTCCATGAGTCGACGATATTCTTTTGATCCAGGAAGTAGCTCTTTAAAATACCCACTACTCTCGAAGGTCTCTTTGAAAGCTTCCCAAGTACTAGTTCCCTTAACATCCAAATTTTCATGGCGTCTTTGTTGATACATCATTTCAAACCCACATGCTATTTTCATACCCAATTCAGCCTCAACATAAACAGAAGCATCATTCCTAGACGGCATTGGATAACATTTGGGTGCTTGAAAAGTTTGTTGAACTAATTGTGCATACATTGCCCTCGACATTCTAACAGAAACCCTAACAATCTCTTCACTAGTACCACCACTTACAAATTTCTCCATCTTAGCAGCATATTTCATTGAATCAACATCTCTATCATAAAAACTCTCTACCGCTAGCGAAATCAAACAAGGTTCATATTTCAAAACCTTGGCTATAGAAACAGGAACCCTAACCCTAACTTGATGCATATTCAACCTAGCTCTATTAGGATATTCTAAAATTCTATTCCTTATGGCTAACTGAATCGGTTCTGGTGCCCTAACTTGTTTATCATCATGTAATCCTCCTATATAGTGTAATGCATCAATCAATTTAGGGTTTGAAGGAAAAATCTGTTTAGGTATAATATTAAGCTCACCTCTTCTGATAAAAACTCGGTTCTTGCTTGTTTCAGGGTTCAACCAATTAGGCAGATGAAACGCAGCTTCAATTAGAATAAATTCTCCATCAGTATCCCAAACTTGAATAGATAGTTGAGGGATTTTTCTTGAAATTTCAAAGAGAAGAAATACAATAAACCATTCATCTTCAAGATTATCACCGTACTTGGTTTTTCCATGAAAGTGAGGAGGAGTTTCAGAAGGGTTTGAGAGCGTAAGAGTGAAAGGTTCGTGTTGCCAGATATAGTCAGTGGTGTAAGGAGAAACTATTTCGAGTATTTGAAGATGAAGAGAGTGAATTGAAGATGATGATGAGAATTCTTGATTGGTTTCATCATCAGGGTTTAGGGTTTTAGAAGAAGAGGATTCATCGGGATAAATTGCGTAAAAAACTGTATCCTCTGGGATCCGAGAGGTGGAAGTTGAAGAATTCATGGGTTTTTCAGTTTCTCTCTGAATACTCTACAGACGGTGTTCTTATGCAAGAAAGGTTTACTTTGTTTGGACAACACTAGGGCTCAACGGCACGGGAAGGGATTTTTAACGACAGTTATGGCCCTTATAGGTGCGTGGAGCCATTCTCTTAGAGCTAATACTCGTGCTGTTTCTTTCCCAATCCCACTTGTTCCACCTACACACGCGGAGAATAGCTCGTGTTTACTCAGTAATGTAAAAAAAATCCAAGATTGATGCTCTTATTATCTTCGTCCTCTATTCCTTCTGAGATATTTGGGAAATCAGCTTAATTGGGTAAATTTTTTGGAACCTATCCCTCTTAGTTTAGGTATGAATCCCCCCCCATAATCTTGATACAGTGTACTTGCCTTTCCTTGTTCATTAAATTTAATTACCAGCAATTCCATTACCATATCCAGTATGTTGAGAGTGAGCTGTGGGTTAATTCTAGTACTTCTCAGGGAGAGCTGTGGGTTAATTCTAGAACTGAGGGAGAGCTATGGATTAATTCTAGAACTACTTTACATACTTAAAAGCATACCCAAATCATCTCCCTTATCAGGAGCTACTTCGCTAAACATAATCTTTGCCTCTATTATCTTAATAACTTTACTAATTCTACTCTCTGGAACTGTTGCCAACTATACCTCTATCATGTAAACTTTACCAATTCTTATTTCTGGAATTGTTACCAACTCTACCCCTATCATGTTAATTTTATTGGTGATTCTACCTACTGGAATGTTTACAATCCAAATATATGCCATCTGGGAAAGCAAAGCGCAAAGTTTCCAAGAACTAGTTCTGTCCACATGCACAATTGGTTTAAGACAAAAACCAAAAAACCAAATTTAAAACTTAACAATACTACTTTGTCAAACATCATAAGAGTATACCATAACAAGATTATCATAATTTTTTCTAGAATTTGTGACCTTGTTTTTCAACGATCCTCCCACATCTCTCTGACCAATGTTTTGAAGCCTACCTGGTTAGACAATTCTCGCATCTCCAGATGCACTTGAAGACTCCTCAGCAGGTTTGGAAGCAGCAACTCTCATGGGACTGACAAAGGCTCTAGCACCAGGTACCGATAAAGGCTTATCATATAATACTTCTTGAGGAAGAGTTACCTCTCCAAGGCCATCCCTGGCTATCTCCACAACATCTGCATCCATCTGCCGAATCTCCGGTGCAAGCATGAACAAGTTCGAGAAAGTGACTGCATCAACATGGATTGGAAGAGAATCATTCATATGAATCTGAGCTTTAGCTTCCTCAGGAACATGAGATGCGAATAATCCCTGACGTGCATCACCACAAACAATGCGCTGATCACCCACCAGAACAACACCCTCATTCACCACAAATCGGCCTCGAGTGGGATGTAATGCATATAGTACCCATCCATCTTTAACGCCCACAAGACGGCCATTTTTCAACCACGCTCTCTCTCATTTCATTCCCAATTAATCAGACACGTTTATCTCCATCTCCAGAAACCCAACTAGTGATCTTAGTATCAAAATCACCATGCACCCTGCTACCAACTGTTTCTGGAGAAGATTCAATCTTTTTTGTTGCATCATCCTAGTAGAGTATTGCAATATCACTCAACTATTAGATAATATCAATACCCATAATCCAAACCCTACTCTTAAATCACCAATAAAAAACAAATCCGAATTTCAACAGTGCATTACACGATGCATGGGTGGATCGCTCAGGAATTTTCGGATCATCTTGATGTTCACCAGAGGACCTTCGATCTCCCTTCATTGCTTGATTATGCAGTGCTTAATTTCTTCTTGGAATCTTGCTCGACACAAAAAAAATAAATCAATTTTGCCTGGCTCTGATTTGGAAAAACTGTCTGAGAAACTGAAAAAACTCCTTATTTCTTTGGCTTTATTTGGGCTAGGAAAAGCGACATTCTTCATATCACAACCGTCCATCATCACTGATGGCACTTCGAAATTTTATCCCAGAGATTGGTTTCACACGATCTTACAACTTGGCAAGTCTACTGGCTACTTACTTTAACTTAACAAAAGTAACTATTTCTCATTGGCTCATGCAAAGCGGCAACAAACAGTTGGCACTCACAATTTGACTATAACAGCGGGTCATACTCTAGATATAACCATATGGGTTTTATCCGTAACTCTTGATCCGATTAACGTTCCTTCTCAACCTTTAAAGGAATTAATTTCTTATCTGACTCAGAGATTCATGCATCATATTCTCTTTCAAATGCAAGCTGAGTCATGGTCTAAGTGGAATCAAAATGTCTGGTGGCAGCCACACTCTCTCACTTCAGCAACCTTGTTTTTCAACGATCCTCCCACATCTCTCTGACCAATGTTTTGAAGCCTACCTGGTTAGACAATTCCCGCATCTCCAAATGAACTTGTAGACTCCTCAGCAGGTTTGGAAGCAGCAACTCTCATGGGACTGACAAAGGCTCTAGCACCAGGTACCGACAAAGGCTTATCATATAGTACTTCTTGAGGAAGAGTTACCTCTCCAAGGCAAGCCCTGCCTATCTCCACAACATATGCAACCATCTGCCGAATCTCCGGTGAAAGCATGAACAAGTTCTAGAAAGTGACTGCATCAACATGGATTGGAAGAGAATCATTCATATGAATCTGAGCTTTAGCTTCCTCAGGAACAAGAGATGCGAAGAATCCCTGACGTGCATCACCACAAACAATACGCTGATCACCCACCAGAACAACACCCTCATTCACCACAAATCGGCCTCGAGTGGGATGCAATGCATACAGTACTCATCCATCTTTAATGCCCACAAGACGGCCATTTTGCAACCACGCTCTCTCTGCTTCTGCTGGCCTTCATTCCCAATTACTGCATTACGTTTATCTCCATCTCCAGAACCCCAACTAGCGATCTTAGTATCAAAATCACCATGCACCCTGCTACCAACTATTTCTGTAGAAGATTCGATCTTATTTTCTGCATCATCCTAGTAGAGTTTTGCAATATCACTCAACTATTAGATAATATCAATACCCATAATCCAGACCCTACTCTTAAATCACCAATAAAAAAACAAATCCCTGGAATTTCAGTGTGCATTACCTTATGCATGGGCTGGCTCAGTCTAGGAATTTTCGGATCATCTTGATGTTCACCAGAAGACCTTCGATCTCCCTTCATTGCTTGATTATGCAGTGCCTGATTTCTTCTTGGAATCTTGGTCGACACAAAAAAAATATCAATTGACACAAAAAAAATATCAATTTTGACTGGCTCTGATTTGGAAAAAACTGTCTGAGAAACTGAAAAAACTCCCTATTTCTTTGGCTTTATTTGGGCTAGGAAAAGCAACATTCTTCATATCACAACCGTCCATCATCACTGATGGCTCTTCGAAATTTTATCTCAGAGATTGGTTTCACACGATCTTACAACTTGGAAAGTCTATTGGCTACTTACTTTGACCTAAAAAAAGTAAATATTTCTCACTGGCTCATGTAAAGGGGCAACAGACAGTTGGCACTCACAATTTGACTATAACAGCGGGTCGGACTCTAGATATAACCATATGGGTTTTATCCGTAACTCTTGATTCGATTAACATTCCTTCTCAACCTTTGAAGGAATTAATTTCTTATCTGACTCAGAGATTCATGCATCATATTCTCTTTCAAACGCAAGCTGAGTCATGGTCTAAGTGGAATAAAAATGTCTGGTGGAAGCCACACTCTCTCACTTCAGCGACCTTGTTTGTGACCTTGTTTTTCAACGATCCTCCCACATTTATCTAACCAATGTTTTGAAGCCTACCTGGTTAGATAATTCCCGCATCTCCAGATGCACTTGTAGACTCCTCAGCAGGTTTGGAAACAACAACTCTCATGGGACTGACAAACGCTCTAGCACCAGGTACCGACAAAGCCTTATCATATAGTACTTCTTGAGGAAGAGTTACCTCTCCAAGTCCATACCTGCCTATCTCCACAGCATATGCAACCATCTTCCGAATCTCCGGTGCAAGCATGAACAAGTTTGAGAAAGTGACTGCATCAACATGGATTGGAAGAGAATCATTCATATGAATCTGAGCTTTAGCTTCCTCAGGAACAGGAGATGCGAAGAATCCCTGACGTGCATCACCACAAACAATACGCTGATCACCCACCAGAACAACACCCTCATTCACCACAAATCGACCTCGAGTGGGATGCAATGCATATAGTACCCATCCATATTTAACGCCCACAAGACGGCCATTTTGCAACCATGCTCTTTCTGCTGCTGCTGGCCTTCATTCCCAATTACTGCATTACGTTTATCTCCATCTCCAGAAACCCAACTAGCGATCTTAGTATCAAAATCACCATGCACCCTGCTACCAACTGTTTCTGGAGAAGATTCGATCTTTTTTGCTGCATCATCCTAGTAGAGTTTTGCAATATCACTAAACTATTAGATAATATCAATACCCATAATCCAAACCCTACTCTTAAATCACCAATAAAAAAAAATCCCTGGAATTTTAGTGTGCATTACCTGATGCATGGGCTGGCTCAGTCTAGGAATTTTCGGATCATCTTGATTTTCACCAGAGAACCTTCGATCTCCCTGCATTGCTTGATTATGCATTGCCTGATTTCTTCTTGGAATCTTGCTCGACACAAAAAAACATCAATTTTGCCTGGCTCTGATTTGGAAAAACTGTCTGAGAAACTGAAAAAACTCCCTATTTCTTTGGCTTTATTTGGGCTAGGAAAAGCAACATTCTTCATATCACAACCTTCTATCATCACTGATGGCTCTTCGAAATTTTAACCCAGAGATTAGTTTCACACGATCTTACAACTTGGCAAGTCTACTGGCTACTTACTTTGGCCTAACAAAAGTAATTATTTCTCATTGGCTCATGCAAAGCGGCAATAGACAGTTGGCACTCACAATTTGACTATAACAGCGGGTCGGACTCTAGATATAACCCTATAGGTTTTATCCGTAACTCTTGATCCGATTAAAATTCCTTCTCAAACTTTGAAGGAATTAATTTCTTATCTGACTCAGAGATTCATGCATCATATTCTCTTTCAAACGCAAGCTGAGTCATGGTCTAAGTGGAATAAAAATGTCTGGTGACAGCCACACTCTCTCACTTCAGCGACCTTGTTTGTGACCTTGTTTTTCAACGATCCTCCCACATCTCTCTGACCAATGTTTTTAAGCCTACCTGGTTACACAATTCCCGCATCTCCAGATGCACTTGTAGACTCCTCAGCAGGTTTGGAAGCAGCAACTCTCATGGGACTGACAGAGGCTCTAGCACCAGGTACCGATAAAGGCTTATCATATAGTACTTCTTGAGGAAGATTTACCTCTCCAAGGCTAGCCCTGGATATCTCCACAACATATGCAACCATCTGCCGAATCTCCGGTGCAAGCATGAACAAGTTCGAGAAAGTGACTGCATCAACATGGATTGGAAGAGAATCATTCATATGAATCTGAGCTTTAGCTTCCTCAGGAACAAGAGATGCGAAGAATCCCTGACGTGCATCACCACAAACAATACGTTGATCACCCACCAGAACAACACCCTCATTCACCACAAATAGGCCTCGAGTGGGATGCAATGCATACAGTACCCATCCATCTTTAACGCCCACAAGACGGCCATTTTGCAACCACGCTCTCTCTGCTGCTGCTGGCCTTCATTCCCAATTACTGCATTACGTTTATCTCCATCTCCAGAACCCCAACTAGCGATCTTAGTATCAAAATCACCATGCACCCTACTACCAACTGTTTCTGTAGAAGATTCGATCTTATTTGCTGCATCATCCTAGTAAAGTTTTGCAATATCACTCAACTATTAGATAATATCAATACCCATAATCCAAACCCTACTCTTAAATCACCAATAAAAAAACAAATCCCTGGAATTTCAGCGTGTATTACCTGATGCATGGGCTGTCTCAGTCTAGGAATTTTCGGATCATCTTGATGTTCACCAGAGGACCTTCGATCTCCCTTCATTGCTTGATTATGCAGTGCCTGATTTCTTATTGGAATCTTGCTTGACAAAAAAAAAATCAATTTTGCCTGGCTCTGATTTGGAAAAAATGTCTGAGAAACTGAAAAAACTCCCTATTTCTTTGGCTTTATTTGGGCTATGAAAAGCAACAGTCTTCATATCACAACCGTCCATCATCACTGATGGCTCTTCGAAATTTTATCCCAGAGATTGGTTTCACACGATCTTACAACTTGGCAAGTCTACTGGCTACTTACTTTGGCCTAACAAAAGTAACTATTTCTCATTGGCTCATGTAAAGCGGCAACAGACAGTTGACACTCACAATTTGACTATAACAGCGGGCCGGACTCTAGATATAACCATATGGGTTTTATCCGTAACTCTTGATCCGATTAACATTCCTTCTCAACCTTTGAAGGAATTATTTTCTTATTTGACTCAGAGATTCATGCATCATATTCTCTTTCAAACGTAAGCTGAGTCATGGTCTAAGTGGAATAAAAATATCTGGTGGAATCCACACTCTCTCACTTCAGCCCCCCCTCACCATTCACAATCGGTAACAAGGTAAATGAACATCAAGCTAAAAAGGTAAGAACTACTAAATTTTACTTTATATCAGCTGTCACTAACGCTTTAGAAACCAGTACTATTATTTTTGACAGGTCGCAATCCAAAGTACCATTATCCATGGTCGTCCAAATCAACAAGCTCTTAGCTGTCAGCTCCAAACACAAGTACGACTGCATATGCATCCCCACTGCTATCAGCAACCATTACGGTTACGACAAAGCGCAAACTCATCCCGTGGAAAAATTTCAAATTAAAGTTAGTCATATCAACATCATCCACATGGTCTTATACACTATCATTCATAAACAAAGTAAAGGTAACCCTCTCACCTATCTCAGTCTTTGGTCTCATAACCTTCTCTCAATGGCTTCATCTTCAAATTCTAACCCTCCTTCCATTGAAAACTTAGTAAAAAAAATGAATACAACCTTAACCATCACTGAGGATTTTTTTCCCAAAGTCTTTATCAATTCAGAAAATATCAGAACCAAGCAAGCCCAGGATTGGAAAGGATGCTTCATTGGAAAACTTTGTAGTAATATCTGCTTCCAAACATCTAGAGTTAGCAACTTCATCAACGCTCATTGGGAGATGATCGGTAGAATCGAGGTTGAATTATGGAACAGAAGAAGAAACTTTTACATCATCAAAACCACAAATGAAGAAGATTAGATGGAGGCACTAGAGTGGTCTTTGACAAGCTGATGGTTCTAGTGGGTGTACCTACTATGGGTCCTGATCTTATTGTTGAAGAACTATTCTCCAAGGTCATGATCTGGCTAATAATCAAGAGAATACCCACTCATATTATACAATACATCCCAAACATCATTCAACCAATTGGTTTTTATCAAGGCTAAAAAAAAAACACTATGGAAGAGACAGATTTGAGAAAAATGTGGAAGTAAAAGTTAATATCAATATAACTAGATCTCTCAAATTTGGGATAGAGGCGTATGAAACACCTTCTTTATCTCATTGGCTAGAGTGTGCTTATGCTCTCAATGACATCAAATTCTGTAAAGTCTATAGAATTCTCGATCACCCAAGCCCTCCTTGCCCTGCACCACCAAACCAAAACAGGTAGGAGTATCATCACCTACCAAGCCCCCAAACAGCACCTGCACCTATAACTCCTAGACAAAAAGTAGTTCAAGCTGGAAAACATATCATTCACAGACACTACTCTGATGCTGATGCATTTAAAGTTAAAATGAAAATTTCAAAAAGGTTGGAGCTTGAAAAGTCAATAGCAAACATTGCGTCTATATCCAACAACCCTATCATATTTGGAGCTCAGTCCCCTACTGTTGATGTTAATGACTCCCCTCACCCAGATGTCTTGGCCTGTCAAATAAGACATAAAAGTCTAGAGTTGGCAAAAAAGATAACTGGATCTTACCAGAAAAAACTACCCAAGTGGAAAGTTGCTGCCAGAACTACTCCCATCAACAACAATAACATCTTGAGTAAACCTGATCCTGATTCAGCTGCTGCTGAGCAATACTTCCCAGTCATCAATTCGCCAAAGTTCTTTCCTATGCACTCTACTCCTACCTTGCTCATATCAAAGCAAGTATGGAAGTTGATGCAAAAAAGAAGAAAAAGGCAGCTTGAAGGGCTAAGAAAAAAGATCACAAATTTGAGACCCTTGAGGATATCTATGTCAGTACCTCTCCTACCCCCTCTACGAACACCATGAGAAAGAAGGCTGTTCCAAATGAAGAAAATTCTGCCATGGACAGTACAGACATGACAAGTGCAAAAAGATACAGTGATTAAATTGACTCTACTAAAGAGCAGATAACCAATCACCTCAAACCCTTGGTTAATGTCTCTTTGGGTTGCTCTTCTTCTGGAATAAGGGTATACAATCTCAACTTGGTCTCTTACTTTAATTACATAAATCTTTGTCCCCTGTGCATTCATTACTTCATAATCATTTTATCCCTTGTGCATTCTTTACTTCATAAGCATTATGATATCATTACTAGAAGACTTGTCTCAAAGTATCCAGGAGTATCATATTTTTGGCAATTCTTTACTTCCTTAGCATGGAATTTTCAAGCATTGGGTACTAGGGATGCTAAAAGATATCTCAATGATATGCTCAATAAGCTAAATCCTGGCATCATATTCTTGTCTGAAACTAGACAAAAACATGATAAACTAAAAAAAACCTTACATGACTTAGGAATCAACAATTTTTGGTTTGTTAATCCAGGATGGGCAAGTGGCACTGCTGGTGGATTAGCTTTGATATGGAAAAACAATATAACACTACAAATCTTAGATTGCTATCTAAACCATATTAATGCTATAATCAGAAATGCCAACAACCCCCTTTGGTTATTTACAGGCTACTATGGTAATCCTTATGATACTTAATCCAAGCTAATTTCTTGGAAAACTCTTGAGAAAACTTCTATATCTAATAAATTACCTTGGCTGGTCATTGGAGACTTCAACCTCATCCTCCATGAAACAGAAAAGTTCATTACTCATCCCATAAATGCTAATGAAGCTTCAATATTCAATGAAAAGATACAAAACTTAGATCTCATTGACCTTGGTTTCTCTGGCCGCCCTTTCACTTGGTCAAACAAGAGAAAAGGCCCTGCTCTAACTAAGCAAAGATTGGATAAAGGTCTAGCTAATGATAGTTGGCTGGATATTTACCCAAACTCCACTATCACTAATATGCTAGCCATTGGTTCTGATCACCACCCCATTTTGGTAAAAATTCTAATCCCATTGGAAGAATGGTAAGATCCCATTCAAAAAATTTGGCCCATGGTTAGATCATGCTGATTGCAGGAAAATTATAAATGAATGCTGGAAAAAGGTTACTCGAGGTTCAAGTGCTTTCTCAATTGCCAGAAAACTTAAAGACATCAAATGACAAATCAGAGTCCGGAACAAGGAAGTTTACATAAACATCAAAACCAATATTGAAGAATGCAAGCAACACCTGACTTGGCTACATACTCACTACTTCAGAATTGACAGGGGGGGGGCAAGCTCTGGCTGATGCTAGAAAGCAACTCAAAAACTGGCATGACATAGAAAAGAAATTCTGGAAAACTAAGAGCAGGGACCAACTCATCAAGCTGGGAGATAAGAACACAAATTACTTTCACAGAGCCACAAAAAGCAGAATAAGAAATAATAAAATTGAAACCATTCAAACTTAACATGGTAGATGGATTACTGAGCATCAGGAGGTTAAAGACTGCTTTACCAATCACTTCTCTCAGATGACTACTGCTGAAATAACCAAACCCTCTTCTGAAATTCTCAACCTTATCCCTCCAACCATATTTATTGCTGACAATAACACCCTCAACAGAAAACCTGAACCTAAAGAAATTAAAGCCATATTATTTAGTATGACAAATGACAAAGCTCTAGGGCCAGATGGATTCCCACCAAACTTCTTAAAACTCAACTGGGACATCATAGGTAATGATATTATCTCAATGGTCCAACACTTCTTTCTCTCTGGCCATCTGCTAAAGGAGATGAATGCCACCTTCATTGTTCTTATCCCCAAGGTGGATAACCCTTCTTCCCCCAGTCACTTCAGACCTATCAGTCTCTGTAACACCACCTAAAAAATCATATCTAAACTCTTAGATCAAATAATGAAGCCCTTACTAAATAAAATCATATCCCCTTGCCAATCTGCTTTCATCTCTGGAAGGTAAATATCTGACAATATAGCTATTGCTCATGAAATTATTCACAGTATGAGGTCTAAAAGAGGGGAAAAAATGCAATTCCGGTTCTATGGGAATACAATTGATATGGCAAAGGCCTTTGACAGAGTGGACTGGGACTTCCTAATGAAAATCATGAAAAAAGTTGGCTTTGATGATCAATGGTGCAACAAGATCTATCAATGCATATCAACCCCTACTTCTGCTGTTCTCATCAATGGTTCACCTGACAAGTTCTTCAAGCCATATAGAGGTATAAGACAAGGTGACCCTCTATCCCATTATATGTTTTTATTCTACATGAAATATCTCTCAAGAAATTTCATGCTGAGGAGATGGGTATTATTCATGGGATAAAGATATGCAAAACAACTCCTTCTATCAGCCACCTCCTATTTGTTGATGACTGCATGATCTTCTGCAAAGCTAACACAAGTGAAGTTCAAAATATCATGCACCTTCTGCAGTCTTTTGGAAGTACTTCTGGGCAACTAGTAAACTTCCACAGGTCAGGAATTTTCTTCAGCAAAAACACTAATCCATATATCATTCCTCAAATTAGCGCTACTATGGGAGTGCAAGTTCTACAACTAGATGATAAATACTTAGGATCAACTGGATTACCCCCCCTTAACCCTGCTGGCAGAGAGGTAATCATCAAGTCTGTAACTTCCTTAGCCCGCATTTACCAAATGAATTTCTTTAAGGTGCCTAAGAAAATCTGCAAAGACATTAACAACCTCCAGAGAGACTTATTCTAGGGTAAGAATATAGAAAACCCCATTGGGTATTATCCTAAGGCTTGGACAGCTGTTTGCAAACCAAAAGAGTTGGGAGGTCTAGGATTCATGAATATGGATCTATTTAACAGCTCAATGAAAACAAAAATTGGATGGAGACTTGAGCAGGATAAATACTTTCTATGGTACAAGCTTATGGATGCCAGATTATATGCAGAAATGTCCTTAGTATGGATACTAAATCAAAGGATGGGGACTCTTGGATATGGAAAGGTATTCTAGAAGGCATAAGCAACATACAACAACACTGCTCTTGGAGGATTGGTGATGGTAGAAAAATCCAAATTTGGGAAGATATATGGATCCCAAATACCATAGAAAAACTTCAAAAACCACACCACTTCCCACAAAACATATAAAAGTTAGAATCTTAGTTTCTTCAAAATGGAAAATCGGATGAAGAGCAACTCTCCAACCTCTTCAGCATAGAAGAAGCTGTTGGGATTGTTACTCTGCAGACACACCCAAATGAAGAAGACAGAATAATATGAAACTTCAATGACACAGGAGTTTTCTCTGTCAAGGAGTTGTACAATGCGAAAATAGATCATCTCTACAGAAATGATCCTCCATCTGGTAATTGGGAAGCCATCTGGAACATGGATGTGGCTCCAGTCATCAAAATATTTATCGGGAAATGTGCACCTGGAATTCTGCCCACAAATACAAAAACAACTTGCATTCTTCATTATATCAACCCCTTATGCATTGTCTGCAATAGTGGGGAAGAAGAATGCATGTCACACATGTTCCTAAACTGCACTACTGCTAATTTGGTGTGGCAGGAAATTCTTGGCACCTCTCATAATCTCTTTGATAACAACACCATATTCATTGAATGGTTGAATTCCTGGGTTCAACCAGGAAACAATGATTGCAGCATTTATGCCACCACTTGTTGGTATATCCGGAAAGCCAGATGTGATTTTATTTTCAAACAAATTCATCTTAATGTGAGAGTTATAGATCTCAGAATTAGGCAGCACTTATGCACACATAATATAATACATGCAATGCCATATCATATCCTGGACAACTTCCCTCTTTTACCAGAGGAAACTAATAATGCTTTGCAAAAAACCAATAATCTTTACTTTTGGAATGCTGAAGCAGGTTTCGAAAAACATATCAAGATTCACATCGCAGATTCGGCAAATTTGTCTATTACTCCGCTTTAACTATGACAGATTTTGTAGGAAACATCATTGGCTCTAGAAGACATCCGGGACATTATGGAGAAGGGGGAGTCACAGGAGGAGCAGACCTAGCTTTCCAGTGGGCTAAAGAGATGCATCACACAAATATTTTAATATCTGCTGAATCAACACACATTCTAGATCGTTTCAAGTCTCCCTACAATGAAGCTGCTCAAAGAAGATTTCACCTAACTTACTATGAAAGAAGCAACACTCAGGAAGACAATAATACAAATATGGTCATCAACCCCATATCTTTTGTTTTACTTAATCTTAGTATTGTCAATCGTAACCAAAATATGGACACTTTCAAATTAGCTTTATCTTGTAAGAGCAAAGCCGACAGGGATAGTGGTGCATCCACAGCCTCTGCCAACAAAATTCCTATGTACTGTTCTTAGTGCCTTTCTAGGCTTAAGGTTTTTCTATAAAAAAAAAGTGAATGTAATATAGTTAGCCCGTGAAAATTGCTCTGAGGCCCGTTGCATCGATCCCCTCAGCGACTTGTTCAGTTTTAGAGGGAGACGTAAAACTGGCAGAACCAATTATAATTACCCATCTTAAGTTAACCACTAAATTTCTTCAGAAAACATGAAAGTTGAGCAGGTTTAATGGTGGTGGTATAGAATTTGAATTTATAAAGGCTTTCTATCAATTCATGCTCAATGTTTTAGTAACCATGTTGTAACCAGTTGTAGTAAACTTACCGCAATCTTGTCATTATGCTCAATATATTCCTTTAGTATTATTGTCTATGTAATAAATGTGCATAACCTGAAAGAGTATGAAATGCTTTGTGGGAATAGGGCTCAAAGAAGAGCAATAAAAGAGCAAGAAAACTTTGGGGTATGGTGTCATTTACAATATGGTGGAATATTTGTAAGGAGAGTAGCGAAAGGTGTTTCAATAGCATAACTAAGCAATTTTATTATTGCAGTAAAATGTTCCTTGTTTAATTGCTCCTTGCACACTGATTTTTTTCAAGGATGTTTCACTTTCCATTTTAATTTGTAACTGGGACGCTGTCGTGTTCATTTAATCCCTTGGATTTTGTTTTCTCTCATTGATCGGTTGTCAGCCGAGCAAAAATAATTTCACTTTCTTACTTAACTAAAATAAATGAAGTATGTGATAAGAAAGAGTTCGTATCCACAGAGAGGCAATTGTTGTTATGAAAATTTCAGTATCTTAGCAACCAATAGGGGGATTTTGATTTTTCAAAGCAATAAAACTAAATTGAAAGCAAAGTAATAATAAAAGTAATCAATAAGGAGAAGATATTGGTCACGGGATAGTATCATTCACAAACATGTATTTTCATCAATGACTAGAATTGGTATTTTAATCTCTCATTTACTAAAAGTCATAGGATACCTTGATCGCAAGTATATCCCACTAATTCCCCGATTTCATCACAACCACATTAAAGATGCATATGTGAATTCTTCCTAGAAAGCAACCTAAAGTGTAAAAGCACACTTAAGTTTAACTCCCTAAAATCAATAAGTTCTATGGAATAAGACTAATCAAGGCAATCAAATGTGTCAAAGCACTAATTCGATTTAACCAAGGTTATGATTCATTTGTGACTAGTAGGATATATCACTACAAGCACTACCCACAATTATGCTACTTAAAATCAAGGATAAATAACTTTTTCATATTGAAAACCCTAATATAGCTTTAGAAATGAATGCAAATCGGATTGATTCCGGACTCAACCAAACAAACAATCAAATCATATAACAATATAAACCATGAATCATAAACAATAACTTATTGAGACAAAACTAATTCATTGAATCAAATATCATTTGTGAAATCCACTTTATCCCATAACCAATAATATGTTTAGCTACTCATAGCTTTTGGGTTCATCATATTCATAATCAATAATAAAATGAAGAAGATGAAAAATAAACGAAAGCAAACCTTAGTAGAATCGCCGCTCTCCAAAACTCTCAGTAGAAAATACGTGATCCCTTTGAAAGTAGAAACTTTTTCTTTTTGTACTCCTCTTATTTCCAAAACTAGGTCATAACTTCCAAAGCCCAATACTAAGATGTCAACCAAGCACATATGTAGAAGAACCCATGTAAAATTCTGCCCAAAAAACTGTTCGCAGGAAAATTGGTGCAATGGCCGGAATTTGGCCGGAATCCGGCACAGAAAATAACTCGGGTGACCAGAAAAGTCCACCCGGTCAACGAGTTAGCTCGGTCAGGTCAACCGAGTCAACTCAATAAGTCAACTGAGCCACACCGAGTCAGAATCAGAGTCAGCTAACTGACTCGGCTGAGTGGTCAGGCCAAGCCAAGAGCTTACTATTGCACAATGCTTGCACTTCACCAAGTCAGTCCAGCCATGATGGTTGTGCCTTTCTGCAATCCTTGCAACTCTACCATCCTAGCCATTGCCAATTCAATCAATCTACTCCTGCAACAACTTCATTCTTTCCTTGTGTCTCACAGACAAGCCCATATCTACCAACACCACCTAATTCATCTCCATATCTGCTGCATCTCAATATCCTTTCTTCATATGAACATCAATTTCACCTGCAACAGCATAACAAGACCACCAGTAATGATTCCATCTTCTCTTCATGGCAGCAGCACCACCAGCATACCCTCACCATGGTCACCACAACATCATAGTTTCAATAACCCATTAGCACATAACCTCATTAAACCAAGTCACCAGCAAAACACCATCAGTTCATTTAAAGCTCAGCTCAAAACAGTTCCATGCACTTATCCTTCCTCTCTGCATTAACAACAGTATCTCATTATTTTTTGCTATAGATTTCAAATCCAGTAGCAGCTACAATCAACCGTTAAACATCTGACAGTAACTTGTTCTTAAGCTCATACAAATCCAACACCTTCAATGCTTAAGTTCAACTGAGCCACTACCTGTAATAGCAACCAACATTCCTCCCTACAGTTCATCCCAGTTCTATCATTCATCTGGCACACCCATTTCAGTCCATAGCAACATAGCACAAACCACACTAATTCGAACCCAAGAACACCATCAGCACCCAGCCTGTGTTAACCAACCCCTCTTTGTAATGGATTTCAACTACACTGACCCATTGTGGCCGCTCGGATTATGATGTGGTCGGGCCACATATATTTTGTATGTGGCCCCTCTTAATATTTTGACACGTACTCAAATTAAAAACCAACCCCCTCTAAATCCCCATAATTGATTTACCTTTATGAGAAAAAGTAGGAAGTTAAGACAAAAAGTTAGGTAATGAAACTGTTTTGGAGAAAAAAAATCTAGGTGTCACTTTTTAAAGATGGGCCACATACTTGAATTATGTGGCCCGACCACATCGTAGCCGCACCGTCTCTCACTGAATCTCTTCCATTCATAAACACCAGAGATCCCAAATCTCATTCTCCTGTAGTTTCATACCTCATCTTTCCTCATCTGCCAGTTTGATTCTATGCAATCACCCAAGTGCCATTGCCTCGAACCTTTCAGTTTCACTCCAATCACTAGTGGAAAATGAAAGTAAAACCACTGCCAGGACAAGAAGTAATATCACTAAAAACGATTGTGTCCATCAGTTGGAATTTAGAAGTGTTTTTTTCCAAAACGACTGTTTCTGGCAAAGGTTGATTTCTTGAAAACAACTACTGTTTTTCACAGTTACTAAAAACATACTGATAAACACAGTAGTTTTTATTGACGATAATTCATAAAATAAATAAATAATTGATTCAGCTGAATCAAAAACTAAAAACTGAATCACAATTAATAATAATGACATTAAAACTGAATTTCACAAAATTAAATTGATAGGACTTTAAAACTGAATTGGTATTGAAAGTGCATTCAATTTACAATTTCAACTAAATACTGCGAGTTCCAAGTCTGAAAAAAATATCTAACATAAGTTGTAAGACCTTAACCCATGTTCCTATTACAATCTTTATAACCATAAAGTTTATAAACACAAGCATCTCCTTTAGATTTCAGTCACACTACTTATCACCACATCTTCTGCAACAGCTCTTCAAGATGATTTTATAGAATATGGGAAGTTTATTACCACAAGAATAAGCATACCGCTACTTATCAGAAACAGAACCAGCACCTTAGCAATTGTTGGCATAATATTCATCACGTCTGAAGCTGGAATCTCGTGTGAATGATGACTAGTTGAAGGAGCGGGGAAATTGGAGAGTCCACTCTCATTTCTTTTAGCTTCTGCTACTGTGGTATCAACTGCAGCTGGAATATCATTTAAAAGATTAGTAGAAGGAGGAGGCGGGGCAGTTCCAGCCTCTGCTAGCATATAACCAGTATCTAAGCGGCATTTTGGTCCAGGCTCATCCAAAACTTCAAATCCAAGCTGAACAAAAAATTGAGAAGTTAAACGAACTACAACAACAGAACAAATTCACAAACTGATAAAAGTTAAGATTTTTAGGATACTTACGTCTTCAAAGAATTCCAGGTACTTTAGCTTAAACAGAATTCGCACTTCATTAACTTTATCACTGTTCAAAATGATTCATTCCATCAGATCCTAAACTAGAAACCCGCTAACAAACATATAACACAAGCATTAGTCAGTGATTTATGGCATCACTGATTCAATGTTCAAGAGACGAAAAAATATCATTGCATAAAATTTGATTAAGAGTAAAAATATTGTATACTGTCCAATTTTGGAAACTCGGTTAACTAAATAGGTGCAGGTTCTGGTGCTTCTCAGATATCAATACATTCGTAGAAATGTTACTCACTAATCTAAGCTCCCAAAATATTATTCATTCTAGATGCCAAACTTAATGAATTCAAGAGATAATATACCCCTTATGACTATTGTTTCAGATACTAAACTTCTAGAGACAAAAAACAATCACGTAATAGTAAACATGTACCAGAAACATATCATAAAACTTACATCTTATCAGACCTCTCCTGTATTTCATCGACCAGCATCTTCCCCATATCCTCAGTCAAGTATTGCAGGTCAGTTATCCTGCAATACCTCTACTTGCCTTCTTGTTGGATACACCCACTACCTGCAAAAAGAAGTGGAAAAATTTTATTTAACCAATCAAGAAGTGAGGAGTCACAATTTGATGAAGATATGCGTAAGTTTAAGCTTACTGTATCCCATTATTCGGCTGCCAGGGCGAACATCAACCATAGAGTAGTTGGGATATGCTGCTGCCTATGCCATCTGAGACCTAAGATTTCTCAATTGCTACATTATACATCAAATTTTGTATCATACGCCAATTCGATCAACTATTCTTAGTTCTAATGGGAATGGTTTGGTCAGAATAACAGACAAACGACTATTTGAGGAGAAAAAAGTAAATGAATAAAAACTGATTGCGTCCAAGTATAAACTACAAACTAAACACACAGATCATACTTCATCAGTGATTTAAACCCCGGAAACTCATCAATATACTAATTAAGGAATTCGGGTTTCAGGTACACGAAACCAAGAACTTGATAGTCTAGTTCAACCTGAAAACTGCCAATGAATTGGTTAAGAATACTGCATCACCTCATATACAAATCACAAGACCGAACTGAAAACTTGAACTAAGGGGATACCTCGCAAGCACCAAACCAAACAAAAAACAAAAAAGAAGGTAGTCAGACCTTACATCCAATGATGCAGCAACATATCATCGCTCACAGGCGGTTCTCGCTGCATAGAAGAGTGATTCAATAAGTTAGCAGGCGATCACAGTCTAGCAACACAAAGTATACAATTTGTAAGAGTGTACACAAAATCATTACTGACATTACATGATTAACATTTCTGTCCATGACACCAAGACTATTGAATCCATAAAGGGTGCAGAATAAATAAGCTTCATTAATCATCATCTGGTTCGTAGTTGACAACCACACAAAGAAACCATGGCAAACTATTAATTGGTTCGTAGTTAACAACCACAATGAGCGAATACTGATGCCTTGAACCTTAAATGCAAGACCAAGACAATTTTAACATGTATCGGTGGATTTTGTTATACTCTCAAGTGTTAAGCATACTCTATAAATACATTCGCGAAAGAGACTAATAAGCAAAGAAGATATTACTACCGATATATGAAACCACAAGATCTTTTATTGCATTCTTTTGGCTGCTAAGTTTCGTGAAAAAGAAAAGAACATATCTATTAACACATGCCTATCATACTGCAACTAAAGTAACTTTGAGATTTTATAAAATAAGAAATTTCACTTAATGGGATAGAGGTGTTTAGAAACTAAAAATACCCGAACCAAAATTAATGGTCGTCCTGCCAAATGCATTATTACCCTTTTCCTGCTTTTTTATAACATCCAAAAGGTACTATCCTGCCCTGTGAGGAAAAACCTGAGTTAAGAAACCATTTCAATTCAAGAGAACCCCGTTCAAGCACAAATTTCAATTCCATTCAAGAAAAAAAACAAGGGGAAAATTGAAAATCCAATACCAAAATTGATTGACTACTAACAACATAAATAATTAAAATCAATCATAAATACCAAAATCTACGTATTTGAACTCCAAATAAAAACAAATGATAAAATTAAATAATCCCTAATTTGAGAAATTGAAATCAGAGCAAGTAATAATGTCTTTATACCTTAAAAATTTGTTTCTCATGAAATTGTTGAAGTGGTTCACTCAAAACCGTTTTCAACACCAACCAAACTACAAAAACATCAATTTATCATCAAAAACATTAAAACCCAGATCTGAGAATCGAAAACATAAATTAAATAAAACCCATATGTAAGTCTCTATGATGTTAAACAAACCATGATGGAACTGAGCAAAATCGTCCTCATGCTGCTTGATAACTGCTTGTATAGCAAATTTGTGATCCTCCCATGACTCAGATTGTTAAGCATTCCTGACATTAGCTTATCCTGAAGCAACATCAACAACAAAAAACCCAAATCAAAACCCTTTATTCAACAACAGATTTAAAAACCCCATAAATTCAAATCTACAAAACTAATTTAAGAGTACCAACAAGATTTGTTCAATCTTCAGTAAAAAAACAAACAAACTAAATCAAGGTTTTCAGACACAAAAAACAATCAAATTAAGTATGAGAACGAAAGTGAGTTCGATCTGTGATGTGAAGTGAGGTTCGTCTTTGATTTATAATTAGTGAGAAACAAATTGGATTTTTTTTTGGAGGATTTATTGAATTTGAGTATGAGAACGAAATAATAAGAAAGCTTTTGAAAATTGAACTGTTATGGTGATGAAAGTACAGAGTTATCGATTTTGGGATGAAGAAGATGGGGATATTTTTCCCAAGAAGGGATCTTGTTTTGTGAATGAGTGAAGGTACCGAAGAGAGAAACGTGTGGTTATTAACGCCTGGAACCGGGTGCTATAGAAACTAGTTTCTCCCACAGTCATTCTTTTACTCGATAAAACAGTCATAGTTTATTATGAAAATACACCTTTATAAAACAACTGTGAATGCAAAAGGTTCAATTTTTTTCATGAAAACAACTGTGTCTCACAGCACTTATAGTTACCACCAGCCCAAGGAAGTCGTTTTATTAAAGCCCAGGAAGTTGTTTAAAACCCATTATCCACTAGTGATTCAACATCACCACTACATCTCCCATAGGCCATTCAGTCGATATCCCATATGCGAGATCACCTGTAATTCAAATAAAGCTACGACTCCCAACACCAACATAGTGCCATAGCTATTGCATTTATTTGCTCCTCTCAGAAACTTCTCTTTAACTTCAGGTAACCAGACCAGACTCCTCCCTGAACTGCTCTTGACTCAGTTTGATAAGTCACCAACATAAACAACGACATCCCTTGCACCAGAGACACACCAACTATACTTGCTCTTCCCTGTAAACTCAGCTACAACAACTTCTCCATCAAAGTTAAATCCTGCAACCTCACTGCAGCATCAACATCACTACCTTTCATGAGTTCTTATCAACCACCAAATGGCGATTCTCCATCGAACTTGATTCAACAAGATCACCAACTCCACTACTGTATCACCATCGAACTCCAAATTCCACGGATTTAAACTATGACCAAAATCCATCTTTAATTTCATATTTTCTTCTTCAGATCCCCTTTAAAAACAGATCAATCAACCTCTTGAATCTTCTCAGGCATCAAAAATTCATCATCTGCAGCTTTGAATTCCGTCAAAACCCTTGAATCATCAACCAATTTCTTTATTTCTCATGAACCCAGATAATTAATACAAACCCTAACCTTCACTGTAAACTTCTCTTCATCATCAATTCATCCACATAAACCCATGGAACTTCAAATTCGAATTTTAGCTACAACCCCATCTCTGATTATCAAACAACATCAGATCTCCTTTCCGTATCTGGAAATTGCTCAAAATCTCCCCATTTTATTCTCGAATTGATTCAACAACTGAGATGTTGCTTCTTTTCTTTTCTCTCTAAATTTAGACTGCCTTGAAAGCACAGCCACACAAAATGACTGAGAGGGCATTTCTCTCAATTTTAGGTCTCCGTAATGATGAGAATTGATATTAGCACCCAGTATATTAGAATAAGGGTCATCTTTGTTTGCTTGGATGGTCAGTTTCAGATTACCGACAGCCCATTCACTTTCTTGCTCAATTTTCAGTTGTAGAGAACTGTCAGTCACCTCCTCGCGCAACTTAGCCTGCTCCCCAGTGAATTGACCTTTCGCCATTTACGTTCCAAATAAACATTTTTTTCCTTATTTTGCTCCCAAGGACTCCATTGCACCTAATAACTCAAAACTAAACATAAGAGATGCAATTTCCAAGGATAATAGCAAAGAAAGCATAAATACTAAATATAAAATTAGGTGTTTTACCACACCTATCAAATTACCCCACACTTAGACTTTGTTAGTCCTCGAGCAAATGAAACAAAACTTATTATAAAGTATACAAACAACTCTCGTGAGGGTTTACTAGAGATGTACCCATATAACCTACTTTTCTAACTTACTAGTTCTCCAAAATGATAGCGTCCAACGCGCTAAGAAGACATAGATATTCTGCACTCTAGTCATAAGAAGTTAGACACATAAATAAACACAATCTCATCCTTAAAAGTTGAGAGAGAAATAACCACCCCTTATCGAAAGAAATTCGGGTTCGGAGTAATCAAAAGTCTCGACTCTGCCTTACAAGAAAGGGTTTTATGAAGTTGCTCTTAATAATAAACAGCTCTTTATGGGTCACACATGTGTTCAGGTGGGAATGAAGAGAAAATCCTGTGACACGATGAACGGTAGGAAGGAAAAACCCTCCGAATTGTTTTGAAAACCTATATCTTTTATTCATTTTGAAAACACTTTTTTTTTACGATCTCTAAGAAAGGAAATCAACCACTTAACGAAGGTGGGAATATGCTTACTTACCTCATTATCCATTCGGCGTGCAGTTGGCACCACTCTCACAGCATCCATGGAAACGTCTTCAGTTTTTAATCCTTGTCTTCATCTTCGTCTTCGGTCTTCAACTTTCAATGATAACTCTTGAACTTCGTAGAATCTTGACAATGTAACTCTTTCCTCTAATTCTTGTTGCTTGAAACTTCACTATAGATATTTCTTTTTCCATTGGCTTTATTGAATGAATACAAAACTAAAAATGAACTAAACAAACTAAAATATGATGCAATGATTTTTTTTTAACATGCAAGATAAATAAAGTAAATACAAAATGAAAACAAACAAAAAAAATTTAAAACTAATGATGAACCTAATGAACTGTTCTCTTGTCTTTTTTTTTTTTTTTTTTTTTTTTGACGAGAGAATATGATACAAATACAAATAAAGATAAAAATAAATAAAAAGTACAAAGGACATGGTGTAAGTACTTTACCACTTGATTCTTCACAAATTCTATGTCTCGATATCATAAACTTCTTGAACTCCCATCTTGATAATCTTCGCTCTTGTACAATAGTCTTTAAATTATAAAAATTCTTCTCCTTATCTTGTTGCTTTACTTGAATCTGAAATATGCTCATTTCTGTACCGTTGCTTGTAAACCTTGAACGTCTTCAACTTTCCTTCGAATTTGTAATGCTCCTCTTGTTGATGATAATGGTGTTTCTATGGACCAACACCTGTTGGTGTAGAGAGAGATAAAGTGGATGGTGCTAACTGCGAACAAGATTACAAGTGGTATGTAAGTTAGAAATTCGATGTCACCATCGTGATTGATAAAATATCACTCAAGAGATCAAAATAGTGCTTCTATTGGTGGGAGGTTGGGTAGCTCACCATTATACCCGGAGTTTACGTACGGTGACACACACTCTAAAAGCACAAATTTAGACAGGTACAAATAAATGAAGGTCGGTGCCTCACATGATGTACAATAGGTAGTCTCTACTATAGGGGATCACAACTCTACTACCGAATTCAGTCTGCACCTCATTTGCCACTGGCATGGTTAAATCCAACTTTAACTCTCATACAAGTAAGAAACCTGATCATGTTCTCTGTCATCTCTAAGTTCAGTCACTCTTATGAGAATCTCGATGTAATCTTAGCGACATGTATATTATGTGACTCTAAACTAACTACAAGTTGGAGTATTTTTATTCACTATTTTACATACAAGTTGAAAATTTATGAAAAATTTACAATGCAAATGCTTAACCACTCCCCCACACTTAAACTTTACATTGTCCTCAATGTAAATTGAGTCATCCAAAGTAAGTCAAGGTGAGAAATCCTATATGATAATATGACAAGAAATCATAAAATGTAAATGCAAGACAAAAAAAACTAAAAACAAGACAAGAAAATAAAAATAAGACAAGAAATACTCATCCTATGGGTTGCCTCTCATTTAGCGCTTGGTTTAAAGTCGTGAGACCGACTATCTCCTTGCTTTCTACACCTTAGCTAGGGTCCCACATGTTATGGACACCCGAATGAACATCACTTGGATACCGCATGACTTCAAACATGTTGAAGTGAATCATCTCATCATCAAACTTCATCGTGAGTATTCCCTCGTCCACATCAATGACGGTTTTAGCCGTCTTCATGAAAGGTCTCCCAAGCAGCAGGGGTATGGATGCATCCGAGCCATCATCCATTTCTAGAACATAAAAATCAGCTGGAAAAACTAGTTGGTTCACCTGCACAAGGACATCCTCAATAATACCCCTAGGGTAGACATTAGAATGATTCGCAATTTCAATCACAATATTAGTTGGTTTCAATGGACTCAAATTTAAAGACTTATAAATAGATGCTGGCATGATATTCACGGATGCTCCTAAGTCAAGCATAGCCTTTCCAATCCTTTTATTACCAATCTCTACGGGTATAGTGAAACTACCTGGATCCTTGTATTTAGGTGGGAGTTTCTTTTGCAAGACCGCCGAAGCGTTTTCCCCCACACTCATAACCTCATTATCGGTTAGCTTTTTCTTCTTGGTACATAAGTCCTTCAAAACCTTTTCATATTTGGGAACTTGCTTGATAACATCAATGAGTGGAATGTTTACATGAAGATTCTTGAAGATGTCTAAAATCTCATTTTCTAGTTCCGCCCTCTTAGAGTGATCAAACCTGCGAGGGAAAGGTAAATGAGGAATATAAGTAGAAACATGAGTTTTAGAGCTAGAAATAGGTACCTCAGAAGTTTGGGGAAAATCATCATTATTTTCCTCCAAAACAGGTTCCTTTTGGGTCTCCATATCACATACATCAATAATTTCAGGTTGCACAAGTTGTGTACCACTTCTCAATGTAATAGCACTAACATTCTCTCTTGGGTTAAGAGATTGTGAAGGGAGTTTCCCACTATTTTGTGCCTTCAATTTGTTTAATTTAATCGCCATGGAGCCCATTTGTGTCTGCAACTCCTTGATAGCATTCTTAGTTTCCTGCTGGCTTTCTTTAAACATGGTAGAAATACCTTGCATCATTATTTGAAGCTTTGCATCAACATCGGAACCTTGATTTTGCATTGATTGTTGTGGTTGCTGAAATTGTTGTTGTTGCGGTTGAAATCCACTCGGAGGGTTGAAAGTAGGTTGTTGAACCGCACCTTACTTGTTGGCATACCTGAAATTTGGATGATCTCTCCATCCCGGATTGTAGGTGTTGGAGTAGGGATCATACCGTCTTTGTTTATTTGGAAAAACCGCACTAGCTTGCTCCAACTCTTCACCATATGAAGGTAATATAACCGCAACCATCTTTTGCATCATTTGCTCTATATTATCCATCCTTTGATCACGGTATGATGATGATGAATCACTAACTTCATGAAATCGCCTAACCATTGGTTCACCTCTTGTGTAGAATTGTTGCGAGTTCGCAGCCATGCTTTCAATCATCTCGGTAGCTTATGCCACCGTCTTGTTCACTAGTGCACCACCACTCGCAGCGTCAAGAAGATATCTATCACTTGGTTAAAGACCTTCGTAGAAGTATTGTATTATCTTCACGTCACTGAATTTGTGGTGTGGACAGCTTGCCACCAATTTCTTATATCGTTCCAAACATTCATAAAATGACTCCCCATCCTTTTGCTGTATCCCACAAATCTCTTTGTGAATTTGAGTAGCTTTGGATGCAGGAAAATACCTCTTTATAAAGAGTTTCTTCAACCCGTTCCATGTAGTGACACTCCCGGACGGTAAATAATACAACCATTCCTTAGCATTGTATGCCAAAGAGAATGGGAAAGCTTTCAACATTGCACCTGTTGACACCCCATTTCCGCACCTTCCATAGAAAATATCATTCTTATACTTCGAAGCCGGATACAAGAGAAATTTCTTTGTGGAGCCATTAAGGATTTTCATTTCCTTTAAATCAAGCCCATAAGTTCAACCAATCAAGCCCACAAGCTCTAAATCCCACAAGCTCTACCAATCAAGCCCATAAGCTCAACCAATCAAGCCCACAATATCTCAAGCCCACAAGCTCTACCAATCAAGCCCACAAGCTCTCAAGCCCACAATCACATCTCCTACCCATTTCATTATCCTTCCAAACCTGGGAATTCTCGCTATCATGATAGAGAGGAAGAAAATACTAATCCAATGGCGAAAGAATGGAATCATTTTGAGTTTGTATGAAGAAGTTATGAGCAAAACAAAATCTCATAAGACTAAAAGTCAAAGCAGTCAAGTTCCAGGGAAATACTAAAGGCACCCGATTTTTTACTAAGGGCACCTCTCTTTCTTCCTCATGAAGAACATGAAGAACATGGGTGTTCTTAATGGTGGTCATCATGATGATCACGATGATGATGGATTTTGATCGACAATGATTTTCGATTTTGAATTCATCACTAGGTTCTTAGGGATGATATGGAGCTTGGGTAGGAGACTAATTTCACATCAATCATGTTCTCGATACTATGAATGTAAGAATCGATAGGAACGAATACCCGGTGAACAATAATAGTAATTTTGAATAGTAATTACATCGTGAACAGTACCCAACAACCCACATGTCATAATCGATTTTTAATTGTCGATACAATTGAAAAGCAACGAAGGAAAATTTGCGAAGAAAAGAAGAAAGAAAAAAAGGACGATTTACTACTTTTTTTCAACAAAGCAAAATTAACTTGACGAGAATTGAGATTTTTTTTCCTATAAATAGAGATCGAATTTCTCATTCAAAAACAACTAAAACACCCAGAGACTTCATTTTAGACTGGAAAACACTTCAAGCAGACTCAATAATAATTTCTCGCATTCAAACACTTTCTCCTTTATTTTTCCTTCACTTAGTAATCAAATCAAGTATTGTCTTTAAGTTTTTAAAGGATTAGCATTAAATTGCTGGTACTTTAATTATTTTCTCTGATACTTGACAAAAGCAAGAAATCGTTATTAGAATATTTTCAAGTTTTCTTACATCATATTTCAGTTAATTGTCTTTAAGTTCTTAAAAGATTAGCATTAAATTGCCGTACTTTAATTACTTTCTCTTCGTATACTTGATTTTAAATCAAGAAATCGTCCTAAGAATCCTTCAAGTTTCAATATCATAGTTCGTATATTAATTTCCTATCTCTTCAGTAATCATGTAGTCATACTCGGAATGGTTTTCCATTTCGTAGTAACACCGCAATTTACTCTTTACATTACATAAAAATAATTATGCTTTATTATTAATTTTCCAAGTGGGATAAGTCAAAGTGTGGGTTTAAAGCGGAATTCCCTCCCACATTAGACCCATAATAAATATGTTTATTATATATATATATATATATATATATATATATATATATATATATATATAAATAATATTAAAGTTTGCATTAATTCTATATTCTAAATAATTGATGCATAAGAATCTTTTCTCAATTTCTAATAAATTTTGGTATTAAAATCCTGCACATAAGTATTGATAAAAGTAAATTATAAACTTTTCCCTTTAATCATGAAGTAGAGGCCAATCTTACGATTGGCTTGATGGGTGCCTAACACCTTCCCATCCCGTACTATAATCTCCTTTACCTGCACTCTCGATAGCGGACCATAAATATGCAAGTCATAACTAGGTTTTGTTTTCCTCAAAAGAATTCAAACTAGTTAAAAGGGCCCCCCTCCCTTTAGTCATGTGGCGACTTCAAAACATCTCTTTCTTCTTTTGCGAGTTGGCCCTCTTACTAATGAACTAGTAAGAAATTATCTCTCGCTGACTTTGTACATTAAACATCCACGAACGGATGAGAACATGGACCTCGCCCCATAACAATTATGGACAAAGGAAATAGACCGGCACTCGAATTCGTGCTAGGCCGACACCCGATTTCTACAAAGGCGACTTCACAGGGGGAAAAACAAGAGATTCGACTTGAAAATGATTAAAGGGAAATTTTATAATCTTTTCTTTATACCGATATCATAGTTCGATTTTGTGATTTCAGCACTTATACAAGCATAAGCAACCATAACGCGAGGGGGGCTTACACTCGTTGCTGGCACCGGAGGAAGGAAGACTGGTCAAGATGGATGATTCACAACATGGGAAAGGGGAAGCCAACAATACGACATCCTCACCTCAAAGATATAACAAATCATTGAGGAAAAACTCCAATTTCTTTAAGAAGCTGCAAGATGAGGCTAGAAATGACAAAAAAGGCTCAGATTCTCATCAACATACAAATGGCTCTGGATCCAAGGACGATCATCAACTAAAAGATCAAAACAAAAACGGGGAATCCGGAGGTACATGCGACAATGACGAAATTCCAACACCAAACAAGGAGAGCTTGGAATTCGAGCATTTCAAAGAACATGTAATGAAGAGGTCATTGGTAATCGAGGACAACACCGTGGATGGTGAAGTATGGTACACTCCGCCAAGTGGATACTTGCCAAGGTTTCAAATTTCAAAAATAGAAAAATATAATGGCATGGGACCCCCGGTCTCACATTAAACTCGTATCTCCAATACCTAAAGCCCCAAGGTTTAACCCCCGACCGGCCGCAAACTTGTTCCACCAAAGCTTGATCAAGTTAGCCCTTGATTGGTACCAACATGCAGAGAAATCAAAAATCTCTACATGGCCACTCATTATTAATTCATTCATTTAACATTTTGCAAAAAATACAGATCACTCTATGGCCTTACGCCGGCTTGAGTCCTTCGACAAGGGGCACATGAAGGTTTCGTCCTGATCGGATGAGTTTGGTGGGAAAGAAAGTGTTCGAAATGTTCGAACGGCCATCGAAGAGGCGCAACTAAAAAATGCTAATGAAAATCTCTCAATGTCTTACGTGGTATTCATCAAGATAAAATTCGACCGTACGAAAATCTTTCCGATTTTCGAAGGAAAGAGCAAGCATCGAGGATGTAATGAAGGACGGCGATACTCCCATTCAATATAGGGCAAAGCTCGACAAAAAGAAGGAAATTAATTATGTCAACCCAATCACATAAACACCTACTTACATCATAGCAAGTGGAAAGCACCTATCACCAATGCATTCCGCCAAGACACAAAGGACAACAATATGTCGAGAAAAAGGTGGAGCAAATCGAGTATTTTCTTCGATCCGGGATGGAGAAATGAGTGACTACCTTCCTAGGCTAGTTAAGGAAAATTAATTCAATTCCGAGATCCTAAGCCCGTACCTAATCCCAAACCTCCTAGGGTTACGATGAGTCAAAGACATGCGGCACCATCGAGAGCAGACACGATACCAATTCATGTTTTGTCCCTAAACATCTTATCCAAGATTTGTTATACAACAAAAAATCCATCAACAAGATCAAGGAAATCGGGAATCAATACGATTGAGGCAGGGAAAATATGATCAAACAACCATCTCTAATATCATGGATAATGGAGAGCAAGGACCAAAAAAAATTAAGCCTCATCATTTCTCGAACAAATGGAATATGCGGTATAATGCACATTGAAAGCGGCAAGAGGTAAAACTTACTTAAACTTAAAACCAAAGATGAGGGATCGACATGAAGCCGTATCACAAAAGCCGACAAGAATCGGCCTTGACACCTAATCGATCGAGCATTTAACAATGGTAAGCAAACGGGATAATGAATCGAAAGTGATGAACGACCATCGAAATATGGGTTTAACAATGGTCCATTAAAAAACCTATGCTACCTTCCTGGTAATGGACATCTGCAAAGCTTCAACCTCCTTCTAGGTCGTCCATGGATGCACAAGAATGGAATAGGTGCATCCTCTCTTCATCGAAGGGAGCGCTAGGAAATGCAACCGTAATGGAGATGATAAGGAAAATGAAATAAGGTCCCCAGATCTCTCGGTAAACATGATCCCAGAAATTCATAACTACACAAAGAGATCCGACATGAGAACAAAGCCGGAGCATCAATTCATCACGCCAGTACGGGTCAATTTAAATATCGAAATCGAAATATTCCAGAAAATGCTACGAAAAGCAAGTTCTTTCCGGGAATGGGTGCGGGCTCGGCAACAAGGGAACACACAACCAATAACAATACACAGGAGAAAGGCGTTTGATACGGCAGATTGGGATATCGATCGATCTATCAAGACTCTACGACATTCGGGAAAAGGCAAGAAGATCGAGGAATCGATTGGAGCGAAGTCAACCGTCCTTCCAAAGTGGTTCATCCGTAAGGGAGGATAAAAGGTTCCAACACCAAACACACTAGCAAAGATCACACCGGTGATAACAAGAAGGAGTTCGATCAAAGAAAAGAAGCCAAGAACCCTTTATGAAGGAGTAAGTCATCTTTTTTCTCCATCTCCCACCGATAGCGCGGGCGAACCCGAGCGGACATAAAGGGAGGATGAAGAGAATTGGAAGTTCCAGAACAAGAGGAGAGTACAAACAGCTCAACCCCGAACTCGAAAGGGAAATCCAAGAATGCATAGTCATTGCATGCTCGAGTTGCAATCTCGTAGAAGGAGGAAAACCCAAGTCTATAATGGTAAAGGCTCCCCCATCAAACACCTCAAGTCATTCTCCTGGTACATGAAGCCATTGAAGATGCACGAAGAGGACTTGAAACAATACTTCGGCGAAATCTTAACGGGAGCGCGTCAATATGGTTTTCAACTAATGACCAAGTTCTGCGAGCAACATGGCGAACGATCAATGCTTTCATCAATATTTTTCAAAAATTCGACCAGAGATGATCAATAAAAACCTGAACAACACCTCGAAAAACAGAGAGATTTTGGAAGACCAATGCGGGAAGGAGGAGTCAATCATCTGATAGAAGGGTCTGCATGATAATTCCCATTGAATGCTGATCAACTCAAGAGGTACTACGCCTAACCAACGACGACATTCCAGCATGCCTAATCCATGCATCTCCTCAAAAGATCAACTGGTTTGTCAACACTCATGATTTTTATCATCGTTTTCTACGCTATCAATCTTGTTTTCAAAAAACCAAAAAAAAACCAAAAAAAAACCAAAAAAAAAAGTTTTAATTTCTTTTCAAAAAAAATAAATAAAAAAAATCGGAGAGTTTATCAATGATGTAAAGCTTAGGATTTGGGTATGGTGTTATGAGCAACCGATAGGCAAACGAGACAAACTCTCCAAATCAAAATTTCGATTTTGTAAATTTTTAAGTTTTTTATTTTGTTTTCAAAAATAAAAATAAAAATAAAATAAATGCCGATGATGAAAGCCCTAGGATGATATCTTGCCTTGCACACGTACCAAATAGGCAACTGAGGCAAACGTTTCTTGAGTTATTTTAAGCCTAATCATGTTCTAACCATGCTTTAAGCTTTTATGTGAACGACGAGTTATCTGAATTAAGGCTTCTCCACCGGTCAGTCGTCTGATCTCGATCGATTGCAAGTCAAACCAAAGAACAAAAGCACCACCAGAAAGAAAATATTTCATTCACAAATGAAGGAATTACAGAATCTTCGTCTACAACAATGAAAAGCATGAACTCTTCCTTATCTGAAGGATACATGATCAGATCGAGAGAAAAAAAAAAGAAGCAACAACAATAAGAAACAAACAAAAGAAAAGAAAAAAAAAGAACAACAACAAGAAATAAAAAAAATGATCTGACGGCAAACCAAAGAAGAAGAAATGAAATACAAATAAGGAAAGCTGGTGATTTTATCCGAGTCTACAAGAAGGATCACAGTCTAGATCCGGAACATACAAGAAGGATCTGATGGAAAGATGGAGGAAAGAGGCAGAGTTGCAGAGCAAAAAAAAAAAAAGAGGAAGAAAGAGAAACTGATGGTCGGGGAAGAAGAAGGCAAGGAATTTAAAGCAAAGGATTAGGGCTCCATCAAACCTGCTATTCGGCAAACCGAAATGAAACCTCAGAACCCGTTGGGCTTCTTCCAACCCATTAGGGCCATTCATCCGATCCGCTAGCCCCTTTTCCCTGTTTAAAAAAAAAATAAAAATCAAAAAGAGCAAAAAAAAAAAAAGAAAAAAAAAAAGAAGAAAAAAAATAAACAAAAGAAAAAAAATAAACAAAAGAAAAAATGCAGTCTACCTCGTAAAGAAGTCGAAGCGTAGATAATTCTTCAGAAAAGAGTATCAATACGTGCCTGCCTCCCCGGGATTCTCTACTGATTTCATCATATCTCAACATGATACCGTACATCTCATTCACCACCGATGTCAACTGGCGCCACGGCTATCCACCAAACGGAGCAAGTATTCTTGAAGAGGTCTGGAAGCCTGAAGCGAAAGGAGTCAATAAAAAGTATTAAGTCATTAAGTCAAGAAGAGCGAAGGTAACAGCGGTACCTCAGGAATATCATCCGGGAGAGGTAAACCAATAATATCTTCATGGTCAATAGGGCCACCTGCAATTGGAACCACATTTGAAGTCCCCAAGATAGGTATTTGAAAATCCCATGTTGGAAGAAGATGACCGGCCCGTTAGTGGAACTTGTTGAGAAGAAGAAGCATTCTTTGGAAGATCCCATCAATAATGGACGAGGGAAAAACCGGATCACCCACTACAAGATTCTCTCGGCAAGATTGGATAGCAAGAGGTGGACCTAAAGAAACCTATCTCCAATATGATTCAAATTCATTCCCCATCAACGGAATCTTCATAGGACGTTGCGGCTGACGTGAAATCTCGTCCATATCACTAAACGATGCATAAGGAAAACATGTAACGTTGGGAGGAGGAAAACGGTGAAGCGTCTGGTTGACTAATTTGTCTCCAAATCTGTCACCAAGATACAAAGCACAAGAATCGGGCCCCACGTAACAAGTAATCAAAGCATGCTAGACGACATGGCATGAATGGCTCTTTGATCACGCCGAATCAGATAATCCTTCCAAGGGTCCCAACAAATCTGCGATCAAAATGGAGGTATATATATATATTAATAATAAAATAATAATAATAATAATAATAAAAAAAAAAACAAAAAAAATATAGGGTTTCTTACAGATTCAACTGTCGCCCCTCCAAACAAAGGCGCGTATATGCAGTTGAGTGCCTTCGAAGTGCACCTTTCCATCTAGCCATTCGAGGAAATGTTTGACTATTGGAGAAGAGGAAAATATTGTAACATCAAAAGAAAGAATATGGTGTTAAAAAAGGGGGACTAAGCAAGGAAAATGTTCGTATTCAAGATGGGCACCATAAGGCTTTTTGTTTGAAAGAAAAGATAGGTGTAAAGTCATGGGTGTTAAAAAATATAGGGTCCCCGCAAAAAGATCTTTCAGCATCATATTTTGAAGCTAAAGCAAGGAAAATGTAAGCTCCCATTCAGGAAGATATCCCACAATGGGTCCAGAATCCATTCTCCTCATCCGTAAGGAGTCTTTTGTTTGCGAAGAATCGTAGCGTGGTTAACTCCTGACAATGTTACTCTTTCTGAGACAGATTAAAAGCATTCTCATTCGTAAAAAAATTCACATCATGGAACGGTTCCAAAGCTTCAATAAAGTCGTACCAACCAATCTGTTGTACAAGATCACGATGTGGTCCCACACCTTGCATCATCTCAACATCAGCCACCATTCTACTATACCAAAGGGTCCTCTTTCGCGAAACACGCCACCAAGCGTAATTCTAAAAAAAAAGCAGTGGTTGAGAAATAATGAAAGGAAACTTGAAAAACAAAGAAGAAAATTTCGATCAACAAGGAACTTACAGGGTCTTCCCGAATTCTTGCGAAACGTGATCATCCACATCGTTTAAAACCCCAACTCTTCGTCTTCTACGCAGCATAGGCAAAGTTGGAGGATCAGGAATAATGATAGCCATCCACCTAGACGACATATTGAAGAAAAGAAAAAGAGTTTCTTACCTAAAGAAAGGTCTTTCTCCCCTATCTTATAAATTAAAAAAAAAAAGGGGGTAATTACTTCCTCAAGAAGTTTTTGAAAAAAAATAATACTTTTATCGAGAATCGTCTCGTGAAAGAAAAGCAAGTCATGTCGACAAAGTGTGGAACAGAAGCCAAGAAGATGCACTTTCGAATGTGAACGAAACTGACAAGCTCAATCAACAAGTGAGACCCGGTAACGTTAGTATATTTCTTCATCAACCTATTCAACTATTTCAATCGGCTCGAACAAAGGGCAATCCAACTGAATCAACCGCAAAGGTTCAAAAATCAAGAAAATGGAGCTGACAAGCTTAACTGCGGAAAACTCGGCCAGCGTCAGAATTTCTTCATCAACCCATCAAAATCACCTCTTGGAAAAGATAAGGTGCGAAAGGGTGTTCAGGGCTTTGTTCGTTAACCGAAAATGGTTACTCTCAAATAGGGGCAACTGTTGACACCCCATTTCCGCACCTTCCATAGAAAATATCATTCTTATACTTCGAAGCCTGATACAAGAGAAATTTCTTTGTGGAGCCATTAAGGATTTTCATATCCTTTAAATCAAGCCCATAAGTTCAACCAATCAAGCCCACAAGCTCTAAATCCCACAAGCTCTACCAATCAAGCCCATAAGCTCAACCAATCAAGCCCACAATCTCTCAAGCCCACAAGCTCTACCAATCAAGCCCACAAGCTCTCAAGCCCACAATCACATCTCCTACCCATTTCATTATCCTTCAAAACCTGGGAATTCTCGCTATCATGATAGAGAGGAAGAAAATACGAATCCAATGGCGAAAGAATGGAATCATTTTGAGTTTGTATGAAGAAGTTATGAGCAAAACAAAATCTCATAAGACTAAAAGTCAAAGCAGTCAAGTTCCAGGGAAATACTAAAGGCACCCGATTTTTTACTAAGGGCACCTCTCTTTCTTCCTCATGAAGAACATGGGTGTTCTTAATGGTGGTCATCATGATGATCACGATGATGATGGATTTTGATCGACAATGATTTTCGATTTTGAATTCATCACTAGGTTCTTAGGGATGATATGGAGCTTGGGTAGGAGACTAATTTCACATCAATCATGTTCTTGATGCGGTGAATAGTAACACCGATAGTAACAGTACCGTGAACAGTACCCAGCGGACCCACATGTCATAATCAAATTTTTAATTGTCGCATACAATTGAAAAGCAACGAAGGAAAATTTGCGAAGAAAAGAAGAAAGAAAAAAGGACGATTTACGGCCTTTTTTTCAACAAAGCAACTTGAAATTGACGGAGAATTGAGATTTTTTCCCTATAAATAGAGATCGAATTTCTCATTCAAAAACAACGAAAAACACTCCGGAGACTACATTTTAGACTGGAAAACACTTCAAAGCGAGACTCAATAATAATTTCTCGCATTCAAACACTTTCTCCTTTATTTTTCCTTCGCTTAGTAATCAAATCAAGTATTGTCTTTAAGTTTTTAAAGGATTAGCATTAAATTCTTTGGTACTTTAATTATTTTCTCATACTTGACAAAAGCAAGAAATCGTTATTAGAATATTTTCAAGTTTTCTTACATCATATTTCAGGTTAATTGTCTTTAAGTTCTTAAAAGATTAGCATTAAATTGCTTTGGTACTTTAATTACTTTCTGCATACTTGAATTTAAAGCAAGAAATCGTCCTAAGAATCCTTCAAGTTTCAATATCATAGTTCGTGTATATTAATTTCCTATCTCTTCGGTAATCATGTAGTCATACGGAAACGGAATGGTTTTCCATTTCAGAATAACACCGTAGCTACTTTTTACATTACATAAAAATAATTATGCTTTATTATTAATTTTCCAAGTGGGATAAGTCAAAGTGTGGGTTTAAAGCGGAATTCCCTCCCACATTAGACCCATAATAAATATGTTTATTATATATATATATATATATATATAATATTAAAGTTTGCATTAATTCTATATTCTAAATAATTGATGCATAAGAATCTTTTCTCAATTTCTAATAAATTTCGGTATTAAAATCCTGCACATAAGTATTGATAAAAGTAAATTATAAACTTTTCCCCTTTAATCATGAAGTAGAGGCCAATCTTACGATTGGGCGGCTGATGGGTGCCTAACACCTTCCCATCCCGTACTATAATCTCCTTACCCAGACTCTCTGATAGCAGACCATAAATATGCAAGTCATAACTAGGTTTTGTTTTCCTCAAAAGAATTCAAACTAGTTAAAAGGGCCCTGACTCCCTTTAGTCATGTGGCGACTTCAAAACATCTCTTTCTTCTTTTTACGAGTTGGCCCTCTTACTAATGAACTAGTAAGAAATTATCTTTGCTGACCCCCTGTGTACATTAAACATCCACGAACGGATGAGAACATGGACCTCGCCCCATAACAATTATGGACAAAGGAAATAGACCGGCACTCGACCCGTGCTAGGCGACACCCGATTTCTACAGCACCATCGGCATTAGTGTCCGCTGGAAGCATGGCCATGATAACGTTGTGGAAATCCATGAGATGCTTGTTTGGATCTTCATTTACCATGTCATGGAACTTCGACAACTCTCTAATCAACCCCGGTTTGATCTCGAAGGTTAAGTTTGTTTGAATACACCACTGTTGTGCATCAAGCCTATGAGAAGCCAAGTGTTTGAGCGTACGATCACCCATTGCTTCTTCTTCAACTAGTAGTTCTTCTACAAATGGAACCTCTTGTTCTTCTTGATGAAGAGCTTCGTGTTCTACTTCCAAGACTTGTTCTTCCGTTGTGTCTTGCCTTGGTTGGATTATTGTGCCTCTTCGAGTAGCTATCCCGCACCTTGTATAGTTTTAATCTTTAGAAGCCAGGGATTAGGTACCTGAAAATAATTCTCGCAAACAAGTGAGAAACAAGATAAGAAACGAAAAGCAAATATGCTAGCAGAAATAATAAAAAGAAACTAAAAACTTAATAATAAGTCAGAGTATGCCTCCCCAAGAATGGCGCCAAAAATTTGATCAGTTGTCAATAAAGCAAAATAATTTCACTTTCTTACGTAACTAAAATAAATGAAGTATGTGATAAGAAAGAGTTCGTATCCACAGAGATGCAATTGTTGTTATACAAATTTCAGTTTCTTAGCAACCAATAGGGGGATTTTGATTTTTCAAAGAAATAAAACTAAATTGAAAGCAAAGTAATAATAAAAGTAATCAATAAGGAGAAGATATTGGTCACGGGATAATATCATTCACAAACATGTATTTTCATCAATGACTAGAATTGGTATTTTAATCTCTCATTTACTAAAAGTCATATGATACCTTGATCGCAAGTATATCCCGCTAATTCCCTGATTTCATCACAACCACATTAAAAGATGCATATGTGAATTCTTCCTAGAAACCAACCTAAAGTGTAAAAACACAATTAAGTTTAACTCCCTAAAAGCAATAAGTTCTATGGAATAAGACTAATCAAGGCAATCAAATGTGTAAAAGCACTAATTCGATTTAACCAAGGTTATGATTCACTTGTGACTAGTAGGATATATCACTACAAGCACTACCCACAATTATGCGACTTAGAATCGGGGATAAACAACTTTTTCGTATAGCTTTAGAAATGAATGCAAATCGGATTGATTCCGGACTCAACCAAACAAACAATCAAATCATATAACAATATAAACCATGAATCATAAACAATAACTTATTGAGACAAAACTAATTCATTAAATCAAATATCATTTGTGAAATCCACTTTATCCCATAACCAATAATATGTTTAGCTACTCATAGCTTTTGGGTTTATCATATTCATAATCAATAATAAAATGAAGAAGATGAAAAATAAACGAAAGCAAACCCTAGTAGAATCGCCGCTCTCCAAAACTCTCAGTAGAAAATACGTGATCCCTTTGAAAGTAGAAACTTTTTCTTTTTGTACTCCTCTTCTTTCCAAAACTAGGTCATAACTTCCAAAGCCCAATACTAAGATGTCCACCAAGCCCATATGTAGAAGAAAGCATGTAAAATTATGCCTTAAAAATTGTTCGCCGGCAAACTGGTGCAATGGCCGGAATTTTGCCGGAATCTGGCACGGAAAATAACTCGGGTTACCGTCAAAGTCCACCCGGTCACCGGTCAACGAGTCAGGTCGGTGAGGTCAATCGAGTCAACTCAAGAAGTCAACTGAGCCACACCGAGTCAAAATCAGAGTCAGCTAACTGACTCGGCTGAGTGGTCAGGCCAAGCCAAGAGCTTGCTGTTACACAATGCTTGCACTTCACCAAGTCAGTCCAGCCATGATGGTTGTGCCTTTCTGCAATCCTTGCAACTCTACCATCCTAGCCATTGCCAATTCAATCAATATACTCCCGCAACAACTTTATTCTTTCCTTGTGTCTCACAGCCAAGCCTATAGCTACCGACACTACCTAATTCATCTCCATATCTGCTGCATCCCAATCTCCTTTCTTCATATGAACATCAATTCCACCTGCAACAACATAACAGCACCACCAGTAATGATTCCATCTTCTCTTCATGCCAGCAGCACCACCAGCTTACCCTCACCATGGTCACCACAACATCACAGTTTCAATAACCCATTAGCACACAATCTCATTAAACCAAGTCACCAGCAAAACACCATCAGTTCATTTAAAGCTTAGCACAAAACAGTTCCATCCACTTATCCTTCCTCTCTGCATTAACAACAATATCTCATTCTTTGTTGCTCTAAATTTCAACTCCAGTAGCAGCTGCAATCAACCATTAAACATCTTCCAGTAACTTGTTCTTGAGATCATACAAATCTAACACTTGCAATGATTAAGTTTAACTGAGCCACTACCTGTCATAGCAACCAACATTCCTCTTTACAGTTCATCCCAGTTCAATCATTTATCTGGCACACCCATTTCAGTCCATGGCAACATAGCACAAACCACACTAATTCGAACCCAAGAACACCATCAGCACCCAGCCTGTGTTAACCAACCCCTCTCTGTAATGGATTTCAACTAAACTGACCCATTGTGGCACTCTCACTGAATCTCTTCCATTCATAAACACCTGAGATCCCAAATATCCTTCTCCTGTAGTTTCATACCCCATCTTTCCTCATCTGCCAGTTTGATTCTATGTAATCACCCAAGTGATATTTCCTCGAGCCTTTCAGCTTCACTCCAAATTCAACAGCACCACTGCATCTCCCATAGGCCATTCAGTCGATATCCCACCTGCGAGATCATTTGCAATTCAAACAAAGCTACAACTCCCAACACCAACACAGTGCCATAGCTATTGCATTTCTTTGCTCCTCTCAACAACTTCTCTTTAACTTCAGGTAACCATACCAGACTCCTCCCTGAACTGCTCTTGACTCAGCTTGATAAGTCACCAACATAAGCAACAGCATCACCAGAGCCACACCAACTATACTTGCTCTTCCCTGTAAACTTATCCATCAAAGTTCAATCCTGCAACCTCACTGCAGCATCAGCATCACTACCTTCCATGAGTTCTTATCAATCACCAGCTAACTGCAACGATAGTTCTCCATCTAGAACTTGATTCAATAGCAGCACCAACTCCACTATTATATCACCATCGAACTCCCAATTCCACGAATTTAAACTATGACCAAAACCCATCTTTAATTTCATATTTTCTTCTTCATATCCCCTTTAAAAACAAATCAATCAACCTCTTGAATCTTCTCAGGCATCAGAAATTCATCATCTGCAGCTCTGAATTCCGTCAAAACCCTTGAATCATAAACCAATTTCTTCATTTCTTATGATCCCAGAGAATTAATACAAACCCTAACCTTCACTGTAAACTTCTCTTCATCATCAATTCATCCACATAAACCCATGGATCTTCAAATTTGAATTTCAGCTACAACCCCATCTCTGATTATCAAACAACATCAGATCTCCTTTCCGTAACTGGAAATTGCTCAAAATCTCCCCATTTTATTCTCGAATTGATTCAACAACTGAGATGTTGCTTCTTTTCTTTTCTCTCTAAATTCAGACCGCCTTGAAAGCACAGCCATACAAAATGACTGAGTGGGCATTTCTCTCAATTTTAGGTCTCTGTAATGATGAGAATTGATATTGGCACCCAGTATATTAGAATAAGGGTCATCTTTGTTTTCTTGGCTGGTCAGTTTCAGATTACCGACAACCCATTCGCTTTCTTGCTCAACTGTCAGTTGTAGAGAACTGATAGTCACTTCCTCGCGCAACTTAGCCTGATCCCCAGTGAATTGACCTTTCGCCCTTTACGTTCCAAATAGACGTTTGTTTCCTTATTTTGCTCCCAAAGACTCCATTGCACCTAATAAATCAAAACTAAACATAAGAGATGCAATTCCCAAGGATAATAGCAAATAAAGCATAAATACTAGATATAAAATTAGGTGTTTTACCACACCTATCACTCATGCATCTCTTTGTCATTGTTTTATTGACATTTTAATAAATCTTTCCTTTGCTTATCAGATTTTTTTTTTATTGTCTTAGAGAAAATTTTCAGGTGATGAAGTTTTCTATAGCTCCACTATGACTCCTTGCAATTTTGAACTGGGGAAACCTTCACTGGCCATTTCTATCAAATCTTTGAGATAAGTTGTAGTTTCTATAGGTTTGTCACTCACATCCCATCTTTTTACTGTCTTGGACATATATGCTTTATCTCGAAAAAAAACAATACTTGGAACATTATGAGTTTATTTTCCTTGATCTTCACGCAGGTGTGGACAACTGTCATACCTGCAAATGCCCCAAGCAATTTTTTTACGCAAGTATAACCTGGTAGCACAGTGATTCCGTGTAAGCTTCACCCACCTACACTACAGCCTTATAAGTTTGCACCAATGCAAAGAGCCATCTCTTCAGTTCTACAACAGAAGTCTTTAGCCTTGTTTCACTTCTCTTAACTTCTCAAATGGTTACCATAAAGCACTCAAACATTGCCATACATTACCAACAATAATCAGCCAACTAAGAACACTTAGAAAATGACACAATCAACTTATTTTATTGCATCAAAGGGAATATATACAAACCTTGTCCACTTAGGGACTTACACAGACTTGTTTCTCTTGAACCAAGCCTTAGCCTCAAAAAAACTCTCTCAATTTGAGTTTCACAATCTCCTATGTAAGCCTGCTGGTTTTCCGATGCCTTAGCACTATTTATACAACAACTTTATTTGCCAAAAAGTGTGCACAATTGTTGCACACGTAGGGGACAACCATATGTGAAAAAGAGGGGGTCTAACAACCACACCCAACAATTCGTTTGGCAATCTGATAGGACTTACTCCAATACACTTTCTAGAGAATCAACTAGACAGTCAGACTCAATCTAGAGTAAAGTATATCAAAGAGTTTAGTATCTCTATTTCAACACAATTAAAGTTAAACAGAAACAAGTTCGTAAACTTGATTTTAGTGTGAAACTCTTGAAACAAAGTCTTTTGTTTTAATCACAACCTATTCAATATCCACCGTGTATAAACCTCTTTAAGCAACAATCACTAAAGGAATATTTCAACACAGTGCCCAATTGAAATAGGGTTAGTCCAGACTGGTTTAACAATGTGACAATAACAAAATCAATTGTTCAAGATCAATCAAGTCTTATCCAACAAACAAGGTCGGATTTAATAACTATGATTGATTAATGTACAACCTGTATTATTTCAATTATAAAAATAAACAATATAATGCGAAAAATGAAATAACACAGACACCAGAAATTTTGTTAACGAGGAAACTGCAATTGCAGAAAAACCCCAGGACCTAGTCCAGAATAAACACACACTAATAATAAGTTGTTACACCAAGTTCCTACTACCTATTCGGACTAGATGTAATAACTTCTTCAGCACAAATAAAAATCCTAGCAGAATACCGATTCTCTTTAGGAATTCTTCTCCTTAATCTTCTAGCAGAACCCAAGGCTCTCTTTAGAAGATACAACAACACGATTGATACGATATGATATTTTGTTTGCACAAACCACCAGTTTGATTTCCCTTTAGATAAAAATCAAGGTTTTAGAAATCTTGTAGATTAGGGTTTTAACTTACAATCAATATGCATACTCACAAGAAGTCCGTGAACCTGATTTTCGTAAGTGAACTTGGGTGATTCCAAAGATCAATTTCCAAGTTAAGAAAACCCTAATAATTCTACAACAAGAACTACTAGATAAATCTAGAGATATCTTGTTTAAAACTTCTCTAGGATTTTTACGAGATGCCTCAATAGAAGTTTTTCTTTCTAGTATCCGATTTCGACTAACAAGTGTTGGTATACGATCGGAAACTGAAATCTATCAAAACCTAGGGTTTATGATCAACAACTCTTGAATGATTTTATATCAGAAGAGAAAACCTTAAAATAGACAAGAGGTGAAAAACCTAGATTACAAGTTGTATAATCAATCACGAAGATTTAATCTAACTTGGCTTTGTGATCCCCAATACAAAGACTTTTATCTCACTCTTGTTCACGAAGAACAGAAGACGTGGAAAACAACCTACAAAGCTTACGCAAATTTTCCAAAGGGGATGAAAAACTTGTAAACTCACGAACTCAATATTTATAATGAACAATAGCTTGGAAGCTAAGCAAAGCTATTTTCCTTTTACAAGACTCTCCTAAATAAGGGAGTCTTTCCCAAGTTAAAACTCTTGCCAAAATAATTAAATAAATAACTTATTTAGCAAAAAATATATTTATGTGAATAAACCACATTTTAACTTAGGCAGGAATCACAAACACTTTAATATGGTAATCAAAAGTGTTTGGACCAATAGCTAACTTGCCTAGATGAGGAAACATCACCCACATGACCAAAAATGCCTTTTAGTCACGTACTGGGCCCAAGTTCGCAGACTCAAAGGCCCATGGAATGTTTCCTACTAATGAACTTAAATCACTCATAACTTGATCGTTACAACTCGGAATTGAGTGATTCTTGGCTCATTGGATTCGCAAGCTCATTCACTATAACATGAGATCCTTTCCAAAGACAAAGGTTATTTTCACAAAGGTCGTGTCTCAAATAACCTCAAGTATATATACATAAATGTACATTTACCGTCATTGGAATTGTTCCATAGAGTGAGCATATATCTTGATAGATTAGAAAGGTAGAATTGAACAAGAATCCAAAAGAAATCAATCACATACCTTTGTGGATGAAGTACTTGTTGATGTCTTCTTGTAGTCTTCAATCTTCATCCTTTAAGGATAGCTTCGATTCAACTTCATAGACCTAATCTAGTCCGAAACTATCTTTAGTATGCTAAATCAAGAATGCATTTTGGAAACTAAAATTGACATACCAACGCTAGTGGGTTCAACTGAGCTATGCTCTAACAATATGTCCATGGAGCAGTTCCACAACCGCTAATAATTGTGCCAACTTGGCCAGTTTTTATTCAAACTCGCGCTATCATCCAACACCTGTTATCAAGCAGTTATGAAAACTCTACCACGCTTATAAACTTGCTTTATAACCATTATATCTTGTCTCACACCTTTGGAACACTTGTGAAGCCAATAACCAACTCATAACCGTCACTTGAGCCATATTGCACAACTGTTGCGCTTTACTGAACTTGACCTTGATTCAATGCACGACCAACATGGCCCTGCAGTCTTCTTGACTTAAGTCAATGCACGACCAACATTGTGCTACACTCATCTCAGCCATTTCCTTCATTTTAGTTATTCATGCGTCATATGCTTTACTTAGCCAATTTGCTCGACAATAGCAATGCCAATCTTGCATTGCTAGTTTGTTTGCATTACTCAAGCTTTGGCTAGTCTGAACTAATGCATAGACCAACTCTTGGCCTGTTCTTCCTTCTTGCATCATCCTTGAGTTTGGGCCAACATAATTCCATGGATATACCTTAATACCAACATCGTATGTTGCGTTTTATAAACTTGGCCTTGCCTTCCCCTTAATGAAACTTCATTGTGTCGGCCAATAAGCTTCATTACTTGGCCAATGTTCTTATAGTGTAGCGCCACCTTTGCGCGTCACTGGCCTTGTAGGGTCTTGCTATTTTAGCACTTGACAGTCTATGCAGTGTCGCGCCATCTTGGTTGAGCACTGACTTGGCCAGCTATGTTGTAACGCGCAACGTTTGCGCTTCATTAGCCTGACCGGTCATAACAACATCAACTCATTTAAATTTTTCTTTCATAATCTGATTCGGTAAGGAAGTCCTTACAAAATATGTCCTTATTATGAACTTCAGAATAGATAAAAAATGAAACAGTGGGCTAGACATCTTAAACATGTGAGCGCAACAGATAGTGCAACATGTTTTTCTGGTATAATAGTATACTTCAAATTACATGCATGATGCATTGCATTCTCATTTTCGCTTGTTGAGAATATTAAGCAAATCCACGCTGAAGTCCCAAAGTTTTTTCCCCAAATCTTTGTCTTGAGCTTGTGGTGAAGGAAGTTTCTCATTGCAATCAGTAAAATACTTTCCAGTAACACCTTTCAGATCAGGATGAAGTGCAACATAACAAGTTGTCGATGCACCCTGCATACAAGATGGTAATAGTGTTAACCACCACATTCTTCACCATTAGTATAACTTTATCAATGAAAATCTTTCCTTCTTAAATATGCACTTTCTTTAACAAGCTAGAGGTTCGGGCATTTTACGCCAAACTAATTTCAGGAAGATATGTTATGATTCCTTGACACGGCATAAGTTTTTCATACCAATCAACCAAGATAATTACCTGGGGTATATTCTTCGTGAAAGGCTTCCCTAATGCTGCTAGTACTGGCAACGGAATGCCTGGAACAATTTCAGTTCATATCAAAACAATTAAGTAATTTGTAGTCTTTTATGATATAAGATACGACTAAAAAGAAAACTAGTGATCAAGCATAAGATTTACCTCTAAAGTTCATGAATTGAAATAAATTTGTGGGTATAATTCCAGGGTGCAGAGAATTTGCTGTCACGTTAGCTTTCTCTGCCTAGATCAATCATTCAAAATCACATTGTCAATTCGCAAAATAAAGTGCTAGCGTTTTTCTGGCAAAGCTGGTGCAACATTTCTTATTGTGTTATATATGTAGCACATAACTTAGTCTCGATGTATGCTTAATTGTGAATGAAGGGAGTAAGGGACAAGAACCTAAGGTGAAAAAGACATGTCATTAACGTCGTAGAGACTAGTGCAACTTTATACCAAGGATGCATATGAGTAAAATTCTTTTTTCAGGATGCAGAGACATTGGTTCCATCTTGGTCAACAATGTGGCCATCTTTGCAGATGTTCAGGACTCTTCAGTACCTAATCCTAGTAAACTATCAAAAAATAAAAAACAATGTGGCCATCCAAGGGCCTATTCGGTGCATATTGGAAAACATTGGGATTAGTTCTAATTCTGGATGTTGTTGGATCTACTACCCTTGGCTAGTGACCTTTGTTTACAAATCCACATATTTTGCGCAATGCGGACCTTTGAATTGGAGACTCACCTGCAAAACGCTAGCTAACTCATTTGCATGTAGAACATTTGCAAGCTTGGATCTACAATAAGCATCGTATCTTGAATACCTGTTTTTATCAAAAAAAAAAAAAAAAACACATATAGTTCATATGGTAAAAGAAATGTAACCAGGCCGCACAAGTTAATATGCACGTGTCACATAGTTTCATGAGCTCTTTCGACGCTAGCAAAACAACAAATTGCAGGCCTTTGGGTACTTTCTACAATGGATGTGTGCCAAACACACTACGCAGACGCATAGGTGTTCCTACATGCATGTATTGGAATGCAGATACAAACTTTGAATTTAAGAATAATGCCAAGTAGAAACTAGTACTTGGTTGGATCATTAATGATCTCGAGATCAAGCAAAGAATCTTCCTTTGAAAATAATCTTCTGTGAGCAGTGGAAGATACATTAACTATTCTTCCTTCTATGCCTGATTTCTTGGCTGTGGTTTTAAGCTTATCCATTAACAATTTCGTCAGTAAGAAATGTCCTGATGAAATTTGCAAATACGGAAGGTCAATCGAAACCGAACTACAAAACTGAATTGAAACATAAAGCTGATTCGACGCTCTTACTGTGCATATTTACCTAGGTGATTGGTAGCAAATTGCAGCTCTATTCCATCTCCGGAGAGCTGGAATGGACAAGCCATTATCCCCGCATTATTTCTGCCCGAAAATTTGAATGAGTACAACATATGTACGTACTATGAGTTGGAACTAGGAAGAATTCAAGGTAAATACATACATGAGAATATTTAAGGGTTGTTTGGAAGAATTAAAGGATTTAGCAAAAGAAGTGATGGATTTGATGGATGTTAAATCCATCTCCATGACATCAAGCTTTGCTTTAGGATTTTCTTGGAGGATCATTTCTTTTGTCTTCAAACCATTCTCCAAGTTTCTTGAAGGTATAATTACTTTTACACCTCTTAGAGCCAACACTCTTGCTGTTTCTTTCCCAATCCCACTTGTTGCACCTATAAGTCAGCATTTTGGTCTTTAGATAGCAAGTAAGCAATACAAACTGTTTCTTGTGCTAATGTGGCATTTTTATGAAAACAAAGTACAGATGTAAGACATATAACCTGTGATAATTGCAGTGAGGCCTGTAGCGTCAATCCCCTCAGTGACTTCTTCAGCTGTAGATGAAGACTTAAAACCAGAAGGACCAGCTTTCGAGAACCAGTTCCAGTTACCCATCTTAAAGTTCACAAAATTTTGATATTGAGCAGGCTCAATGGTTTATAGAATTGTCATGTGAAATTTTTGAGGTCATCAAGTTTTTATAGCATTGCATTTGGATGAGATAAAAGATAGATATTGGTGAAGATAAACAACCTCCACGTCCCCTCTATGACCTTTTGCAATTTTGAATGGAAGAAAAACCTTCACATGTCATCTCTTTCAAATCCATCTGATAAGTTTCTGTATGTTTTCCAATTTCCTTGATCTGCACATAACCTGAAGTACCTGCACATGATATAACAAGAATTCTCGCTACAGGCATACTTTTTCTCTCTTCAACTGTCCAAAATTATTTGTCTGAAGCTAGATACAGAGTGTACTACCTTCTTCTTTACAAAGAAGGACCTTCAATGGCAAAAGATGTCTTTTCTTACAAATACCTTCTAAACCCATGATTTTTTGAATTACATGGCAACAGTAAAAGTATAACTTTTATACATACATTCAGAAGAGCAACAAGATCCTAAAAAAGAGTAAGTAATAGTCCCCAAATTCAGCTTCAGTTTTCAGAAAGAACAAAAAATCTCTAAAAAATATAACAAGGAGAAGAACGAAAGCAACTGAGTGAAGATAAATCTGGTTCTTTTAAGTGAGATGGAATTCACCACTTGCATGAACTTCCTTGACCCTCTTCTCATATTCATCTTCATCGTCCTCTGTATCTTCTTTTGCTTCTCCTGTCTCAGCATTTTCTTCTTTGGCCTCCTCGTCCTCTTCCTCTTCTTCTCCTGCCCAACCAAACCCACCAACAGACCTAGACGATGGAGGAGGAGTTCTGGCCTCACTAACAATTTTCATTATGTCATCCACGGTCTGGCTGAAAAGGCTTGCAGGGGGTTCTCTTTGATAATAAATTGCTTGGGCTGTCTCTGTTAGCTCCCTTGGCAGGTTCTTCAAGAACCATGGGTGAGTCTTGATTTCCTTGATGCTAATCCTCTGTAGAATTCATGTAAAATTATGAAGTTCAGAAAAAGCAGGACCTCCAGAAGGTATTACGTACGAGTGACATCTTTACCAACAACTAGATTCAAGTAACATAATGCCAGATTGATGCGACTCTATGCACCGTTTAAATTAAAGGTTAAATATGAATATACTTGTATATAGGAAGGTAAACCAATTCCACCATTAGTCACAATGTATGCTAAACCACCTAATGGCTCCATCCACAAACTACATACAGGGAACGAGAATTTGATGGGTCACATACAGAACAAGGTGATGGGTCACATACAGAACAAGGTATTCAATTTCAGATGGTCACAAAATTCGACCGGCCATCGACAACGAGGTGTAGGACTGAACAGCATCTCACACGACTAAGAGTATAGATGTCAATACAGCTTTGGTTCTGATAAGTGAACTGAATTAAATATAGATACAAATAACGAATCGCTACAGAGGCCCACCACGTATAACTTTTATACTTTTCTACACAGGTTTCCTCTATACTTTTCCTCTATTCACTAGCATAGTCCGTCATCTCACACGACTAAGAGTATAGATGTCAATACAGCTTTGGTTCTGATAAGTGAACTGAATTAAATATAGATACAAATAACGAATCGCTACAGAGGCCCACCACGTATAACTTTTATACTTTTCTACACAGGTTTCCTCTATACTTTTCCTCTATTCACTAGCATAGTCCGTCATCAGTAAATAAATTTACCAAGTTTCCTGGTGCACATAGATTATATTCTTTTTCTCATTGATCCATAAACAAGATATGATTACTAACTTGACTACATTGACATTCTAGAAACAAAATACTTAAGAAATTCCAAACAAAAACATACCCTGGATGGATTTGCAACAAATATGCGAGAAAGAAGATGTTTGCAATCTTGAGATACGTGAACGTAGTCAGGGATTTTGTACTGAACAGCCATTATACGCTGCAAAATAAAATGATAATTATATGCTGCAAAATAAAATGATAACTTATGCAATATGAGTCGAGGATGGGTAAAAAAGCTTCAATTAATAAAAACTATTTAAAAAGGAAAAGAAAAGGAAGCACACTTACTCCAATGGTCTTTCTGAAATTCTTGGGATCTTCTTGATCTTCGAAAGGGTATGCTCCCACAAGCATAACATAGAGAGTTACTCCACAGGACCAAACATCAGCCAACTACAATAAAAAAAAGGACAACATAACCTTTGTAACATAATTTGTGAAAATGTCCCAGTAAGCATAAGTGGACATTTTATTTTACGAACCTAGACACTATACTAAACTATCAGGACAACTTCTAGGGTCAGCAAAACCATTTACCTCCACTAAGTTAGATTTTCTCTTACTATGATTTTCGCAGCAAAAGAGTACTAAGAGATGAGTGACATGAAAATCTGGCACAAAGATAAGTGGAAAAAATGGGGCGAACAGAAGGTACAGAACAGAAAATCTGGAAACTAGCGACATACTCAGGCAAACAATAGGAGAGGCAATTGACTGGAAGATAGCAAATCAGTCATCCATGAAAGATTTACAATCCAATTCCTTCGTGCAAAGCAACTACAACCATAAAATTAGGATATTGTATCTATTAAATTGAAATCTTCTCAACCGACCGACAACAGACGAAGTGAATTGACTTTATACGAAGTTACAACTATACTAGTCAAATATCCAACATGGATTCACTCTGATCAAATTTAATGTTTTATGAGGTCATCAGGTGTCCGGAACAAAATATTATACATAGTTATATTTCCTGCCACCTGCTAACCTAGTTATATTTCCTGCAAGAGCTGATTTTTGGTACAAAATGTTCAACTCACTCTTCAACATAGATCCCTTCACTGCACAATTAGCTTGATCCAAATGAAACTTGAACATTCTTCCCACACATCACCCCTTGAATCGGTTCCAACATGGTTCAACATCCACAAAATATTAAGAGGTAGAATAACATAGAAACAAATCAACGTTGGTTCATTGGACCGAGAAGCAGACCTTAGTGAGTCTAACATAATCTAAGGGAAGTCATCATAAACACTCAGTTTACCTTAGTGAGTCTAACATAATCACACATTCATCCATACTACGTACATGTGACTGAAGTGCATGCAACTGAAGTGGCGTCCTACACCCACGAGGGGAAACCATGGCATATCCCGTAGAACCCTTTTAGGGATGTGGCTTGATCTAGGCTGTGAATGCCATGGATCACTTGGCCCCACATTTCCAAATCAAGTGCATGTAAACTATACTTGATTTAAGAATGTGAGGTCTATAAGCCATGACATTCACAGCCTAGATCAAGCCATGGTCCTAAAAGGGTTCTCCCAGACTTTTCCCAGGTTTTCCAGTAGTTGATGTAGAATAATTGGACCGAATACTCTCCGAATCAATGTGGGCCCTGCTCAAAAGAGATATTTTGGCAAAATCTAATCTACAGCAACGCATGCTTACATGGACTGTATAAAGTGGGTGGCAACAATATAGTAAACGTGGCACACTTGGCAACCAAGGTAATAGACACGTATGAAATCAGACAACCCATGTAACAACGAAACAAAAATCTATGTATTGTAAAACAAGATATGAAATTACAGAATTACCTTTCCATCGTATTCTCTACGAGAAAGTACTTCTGGTGCAATATATGCCGGTGTGCCAACCGTTGATTTAGGTCTCGAATGAAGTATAGATGACTACATGAGAATTTAAATTACCCAACTTATTAGCTGAATTTACAGTTCTTACCATGATAACAATTTGAGAACTTCAAATGGAGATTTCAGATATATTTTAATTCAACTTACTTTTGAATATCCAAAATCACAGATTTTCAAACGAGGTGCAGGACTCCCATCTAACAGTGTATTCTCAAGCTTCAAATCTCTGTGACAAATTTGCTGGAACAAAAAAAATCAAAATAAAATTAGCCCAGATTTTGATTATACTTTTTTTTTTAAATAAAAAATTATTAGGGATTGAATTAACTATTTACCAGAGCATGGCAGTAATGAACACCAGAAATAAGCTGCTGAAAGAAATATCTTGCCTGGAAACATATAAATTTGGATGAATATCAGTTCTAGTTTTAAAGAAATTTATGAGAATGAGATGAATTAATGAATGAATATGTGATTTTGACCTCATCTTCACTGAATCTTCCAGCGTTACAGATTCGTTCAAAGAGTTCTCCACCTGCTGCGTATTCCATTACTATAGCGAGGTGGGTTGGAGTTAAAATAACCTACAAAACACATGAAATTTAAAAATAATCAAAATTTGATTCAATATACAAAATTTTCACAATCAAAATAATTAAAATTTAGATTAAATTTACCTCCTTGAATCTGATAATGTTTGGATGTCGAAGAGATCTATGATTTATAATCTCTCTTGCTACATTTTCATCAATCTGAAATCCAAAAAACATCAAAATTCCTTAAACAGATAAAAATAAAAATCCCCAAAACCCCAATCAGATATAAAATTAGGTTAAGAAGAAAGAACAAACCTTGTGACCTCTCTCAATATATTTCATAGCAACTAATTCTTTAGTTTCCTTGTGTCGCATAAGTCTAGCAACACCGAAATTCCCAGATCCAATATCTTTAACAACATCATACTTCTCCATCTCTAGAAATCAATCAAAAAAACTTATATAAAATCAATACTCTCCGTTATATATCCACAAGTTTTTCTTCACTTCAAATACCAACAAAACAAATATCCACAGAACAAAGGGTTCCGGGTTTTTTCTTCTGAGTTTGAGTCTTTCTCTGAAAAGGAAACACTGAGATCTTCAAAAAGCTGTTTCTTCTTCTTCTTCTTCAGCTCTGCTTTAATAGAAGGTGTGTAAAGGAGGGTTGGGGAATATTAAAATCAAATAAGCATGTGATGATGAGATGGATTGAAAAATGGGTTTATGAATAATCCCTCATCCTTACAAACTTGCCATTTTAAAAATCTTTTTGTTTCCTTAAAACTTTTTTTTTGTGAAAATAAAATAAAAATTCGATCTTGAATATCGCCGTTCTCTGTGGAGAGAGATGGAGGAGAGGGGTTCTGAAATAATTGATGTTTTAATAATTTTCTTCTGCTGTCTTCATTCAATCGAGAAACTCACTCTCTTTCTCTCTGTAATTATTCATGTTCTTCATTTATTCATCTGTGGAAAGAAAACAAAGGTTTGTCTGTGCTATTTAAGAAAAGAAAAAAAAAGTACAGTGAATCGAGATAAATAAAATATACCAAACAAAAAATAAATTACCAGAACGGAAACGGTTTTGTGAGTGATGATGGCGATGCTGACAAATGAGAGTGAGGAAGATGCTGAATATGCGAGTGTCTTGTACGTGGTGGAAAGAGATGGATCGGATTGATTGAACATAAGTGGAGGTAACATCAGTACATTCTCAGCACCCATAAAATCATAAATGAACCCGACAGACAGATGAGCTAGTTCACCAAACACGCAAAATACAATCTTCCCCATGGTGCGTGGATGAGGCTCGCCAAGGTTCACAAGCACCTCTTAATGTTAGAGCTGCTGGATTTCACGATTGGTTCTTGTTTCGGGTACTTTTTTTTTGGTGGAACCGTGGAAATAATATTGAAACTTCCGCTGCTTAAATGTATCTTTTTTATGTGGTCCATTTAAGCTAGTAGAAACCAAGTTACCTTTGTTTTGCAGCAATTATATCTTCCGATCACAACCGTTCGGAGAGACATTAAAATGAGCATGTCATCCATGATCATAATGTTCCTGACATGAAGAATTGTGAGCTGAACTCCTTCCCCATACTTAGCTTGTCCCAGGTCCCTCTGGTTGTGTAAATTATTGGTGGCTGGTTTTCTAGTCCCTTAAACTAAGTATTTCCTTTGTCTAAAAAAAATAAGTACTCCCTTTGTCTAAAAAATAAAATAAAATAATACTTTCATCTTCTCAACTTAAAACTTAATTTCTTTTTAATTAAGTATCAGTTTTCTGAAATGGAGATAGTATCACTTAGACAAAAAATCAAAATATTCCGGCTACAAGAAGACTCGTACAAAATAAAAAATAAATGTATAAAAATTATTGTGACTCGTGCATTTTGAAGAAAAAAGAGAGCTCTTAAGAAGGCAGCTGAGCTAAGTATATTGCATTCTAGTTATGCTCTCAAGATTTTACATTGTCCAAAATACAATGGCCGTGGACGGTGGACCTATAAAATCTTGGATGACTTGATAAAATAAACCAAGAATCCTTGGAATACTTGCAGTTGAATACATTCAAAGGAAAAAAAGAAGTTGAATACATGAATATGCACACACATCACAATCAAATTATTGCAGATCTAAATTTCAACCATAGGAAATGGTAATATGAACATAGTTCGTTTTTTCTTTTTTCACTCAAAGACTCCTTTAGGTACTTATGAGTTATGAGTGACCAACGGCAAGCCTTGCCCCTTCTATTTACATCTAAAAAGGTGTTTTACTTACAAGTGAGATCACGTACGCTTCAAGGTTTAATGTTTGCCTTTCAAGCTTCATCCGAGCTAGCAGTTCTTAGTTATCCAAAACTAAGTCGTGTTATTATGACAAGGATGAGCAGTAAATAGAAAACCCGGCCAAAATCATGGTCTTGGGCGTCACCCAGGAGTGGCATTTGTAAGAAGACGGTGATAATAAACTACCAATATGCATAGGGATTTACGCAATATATACACGTACAAGCACATGCATGACCATAATTGACCATACTTCTCCTTCAATTCACCTGGTTCGGGTCCCGGTCTTTAATATTTATTTAGACATTAGAAAGAGAAAGCCTAATTAATCTTCTTTTATTAAACATTAGATTATATATTTAGTTAATCTTCTTTGATTAGTTAATCCTCTTGTAGCTGATGCATATGATACCGGCAGTGAGAGGATTTGACACACAAAACTTCAACTATAGGATTAGCATCTCTCTCTCATATATGATGGCTCACCAAAGGTGGTTGAATTATAGTTAAGATTTTGGATAAAATCTAAGTATCTTGGTTTAGCCTTATCTTTTAGGCATCTCATATTCTCATGCGTGCTCATAATTTGGATTTTATATGACCCACCGTTTCATCGATTTGGAGTATATATTTATCAAGTATATATTTATCTAGCATATGGCTAAAATCAATTTAAATTCTGGTTGAAACTAGTTTAAAGTCAACTCAACCGTTGTTAGCTTTAGTCAACTCAACCGTTGTTAGCTTTAGTTTAAGTTGATAGTTAGTTTGCTCTTTCAACAACAAAAAAAAGAAAGAAAAAAACACTGGATTTAGTCCCCTTTAGTGCATGCCGACATGGGACGTTCCTAATACATTATTAGACTCATCGTGTCATGTTTGGCACTTCTTTTCTGGGATCGGATCCCAGAATGGATATTCTTTTCAGCGCTGTTAAAAATTGTAGACGTCTTTCTCCTCGAATGTTAGAAGTAATTTTTCATTGCAGGATTGGGGTATACCCAGGTTAATTGGAGCATACCTAATGTGACAAGATCTGGATCATTTTGGAGTAAAACAGGATATCCCTTAATTTTATATTTTCTAATGGCTAATATACCCTTATTTAATATCCCTTAATTCCATGTCCATGGTTACTTTTTCACTAGACAAAATTGTCCATTCCTTTTAGTTCAATTATTATAACTCCTTGTGTATCCTATTTTTTAGGGGTATTATTGGAATGTAAACTTTAATATAACATATCTAAAAATCAGTGCCTTGGAATTTTACAAATTTTATCTCGTTGGAAATCTTATAAAAAAATCTACGCAACGAGTACAAACAACAATATCAAATTTAGAGTTTTTTTTAGATTTTTTACGAAAAATTCGGAGGTATTTATCATTTTAGGCACAATTTTAGAAAATTAAATGTACATCCATTATGCAAACCACCACAAAGGATACAAAATACTTTATGTAGCCATATTTTGGTTTATGCATCAACTAATTTTCCGTTGCAATTAATAAAACTACTCCCTCCGTTTCAAGAAAAGTGATACTTTTATTTTAGATGCAATTCACGAAAATTGAATGCATGCCATTACGCAAACCACCAAACAGGCTGCAAACAATAATGCAACCATATTTTGGTTTATGGATCGATTAGTTTTCCATTTCAGAAAAAAAAAACTTTCACATTCCGTTTAAGGAAAAGTGATCATTTCTCCCCGTTTCGGGAAAAATTGATACTTTCGCCCTGTTTCGGGAAAAGTGATACTTTTGCTCCATTTTGAGAAAAGTATCACTTTTTCTGGAACAGAGCGAAAGTATCATTTTTTCTGAAACGGGACAAAAGCATTACTTTTTCTGAGACGAGACGAAAGTGTCACTTTTTCTGAAACGGGGTAAAAGTATCACTTTTTCGAAACGGGAAGAAAATATCATTTTTCCTGAAACGGAATGTGAAAATAGTCGCGGACAAACCCCATCTTCAGATTCTTCTTCGGTCGGCCCTCCCACCGTGACAACGGTTGTACTAGTTTAGTAGATTAAAAGTTATGAAATTTATGTGGGTAGATTTTTGATGAAAAAAATTTGTTTTGAAGATATTTTTATTAACCGAAATGAAAGCACAAAACTGAAACACTTCTAAAAAGGGGATTGCAAAATTGTTGCATGAAATCATACTCAAAATTAAAGAAAAAAATCGATACTTTCGGTTATGAAAATATGAAAAGTCGGCAAGGTCGACGAATGAAGACCATGCCGACTAAAGTTGGCCGGCATGAATGTTTCTAAAAAACAATGTCGACTTTATTATTTTTGACACATGAGACTGTTGTAAATGCCTCAATAGTCGGCATCTTATTGGTTTCCTACCTTGCCTGCTAACCTACAGTCGGCATCTAATTAATTTCTCACCTTGTCGGCTAAGGTATAGTCGGCACTGTAATAATCTTACTACCTTGCCGACATTTGGCTATACCCAAAAGAAAACAAATTCTTGAAAGCTGTAATTCACTTTATTCATGCAATTTTTGTTACTACATTGAGTGAAACATAAAATCTAACTCCTTGTCGTAGGAATAACGGATGCACTTAGCACGTGCATCAAGCCTTTGAACCCCTAGGCGACCATAATGGACAAGTTATAGTCTCGTGAGGGTTTATATAAAGATCTACCCACAAAACCTTCATAAAAACTTCTAAAACCTTCAATCTTCGTCGGAGAAATCCCAGTCTGATTCACCCTCCATGAAGTCTGGGTCATACTCCGGGATTTTGGATACCATGAAGTGATAGCTTGCATCAAATGCGAATGCTTCCCCCTTTTCCTCCAAGTAGCGCGCTTTCGCAACTTCGTGCTACAAAATCACGACACAAACTTACTTTGTTAGTAGTGTTTAGTAGGAAGATCAAACAACTTGGATTACGTAAAATAAACCACAAAAATACTTACAAATTGTTCAATGGACAAGCTAAAGTGGCTAGCGTTCAAATTCCGTTTTTAGATAACTAAAAAAATAAGTATTGCATTTTCGATGACTAGGTTCCTATCATAAGTTTGTTGAACATTCCTTCCATTCGGATTCCCAAACTCTTTCCTATATTTTTTGTATACCTTTGCCCAAAAGGTTTCGGCATCTACCCTTACGGAGGACTGATTTCTAACTCGAGTTTCGGCGTACCATGCTTTGGTGATGGATAGATCTTCATTTGAATCAAATGATGCCATTGTTGTATGTAGAGGTATTATGAGAGTTAGAAAGATTAGATTATGATATGAGTTTTGGAGAGTATATGCAAATAGGTTGTGTTTTTTTGTAGAGAGAACTAGTGTATTTATAGGATGGTGCCGAAATTTGGCCGTTAGGGTAGTCAATCAATACAGTTGTACTTGCCAAAATTTGAATTTTGAACTCGCCGGCAATGTTTTTGTTTCCCAAATATGTCGACTAACATACCATCGGCAGGGTCTTATTTTTCTTACCATGCCGAGTATAACAATTTTCATATACAGGAAACGTCATATTCTGTTGCATATGGTCGGCAAGGTATTTGTTTAATACAATGCTGACTAAATATAGTCGGAAATGTCGTAATTATTTTACCTTTCCGACTTTATGATTTTGGTAACACATGAGAAGGTCATTTTTTGCTGCACATGGTCGCCAAGGTATTTGTTTAATACAATTCCGACTAATACATAGTCGGCAGGGTCATAATTTTTTTTACCTTGCCGACTTTATGATTTTTGTAACACATGAGATGGCCATTTTCTGTTGCATATAGTCGGCAGGGTAGATAATTTATTTGAATGCCGACTGTTATACCGTCGGCAAGGTATTAATTTTCTTACCTTGCCCACCCTGGTAACTGCACCATTTTTGTTGTCAGGGTCGACAGTCTGCCAGTTTACAACCTTGCCGGCCGTGGTTTAGTTGGCACTGTAACTTAACAAAATATCCACTCAAGATCCTGCCGGCTGAATTATTGAAACTTAACATAGCTAAACAAACCATTCATTCAACAACTAAAAATCCAACATTTGTCCAAAATAAGAAAACATATGTCTCATAAACCTTAAAAAAAAAACATTTGTCCAACCATTAACCTTAACATTTGTCTACCACATAAAGAAATAAACTAGAAATGCATTCATTCACGACCACGACCACTACCACTACCACGTCCTCGTTTATCATTTTCACGACCACTACCACCACCACGGGTACGAGGCCTCTTTTGTTCAGCATTCCTCCTGGCTTGTGCTTCCCTCTTGGCTTGTGCTTCCCTCTTGGCTTGTGCTTCCATATTTAGTTCAACATTAGCTTGCTCGAACATTTCAGTGGCATCTTCATTGTCAACATTGTTAGCATAGTCAATGTGCTTAGTTTGCTCTTCAATCAACAAAGGCTTTCCTCTTTCTCTCACGCAACACATCATCTTCACAAGGGCCTTCAAATTTTCCTTTTATTCTCAATTAAACAACAAACAATTAATAGAATAATTCGATAATGTAAACTCAAAACAATAAGACCAAGTCTAAAATACTTACAAAGTTCTTAAGACTTGTTGTTGGGTATTTCGGTGGCAGCTTCTTCTTACGAGCCAGTTGTTCGACAATCTCTTCCATGATCACAGTAGGACGAGCAAAACCCAAGTACCACGGCATGTAATTTTCATGAGCTTCATGAGCTTCGGTCACCTCGTCCAAAAGACTCGTATCGATTATATGGTCGCTTCTTTCGTCTTAATGAGAAATATCTGGTAGTGGGGCGTAACGGACGTCAGTACCTTTTTGGGATATGTTGTACTCCTCTCTTACCACTTTAAAGAACGGATCATCACCGGGATGGGGTTATTCTTAGACGTAACCCACTTGTCGTATTACCCGGTGTGGACCGTACATTGAAAATCCTTGGGGGTAAAATAAGGAACCTTTGTAGAATGCAACATCATCTCTCCTTACGATTATACCGTCATTTCTATTATCTCGATAAGGATCAAATATTACCTCATCCACAGTCATTTTGTCCAAGGAGACTCGCATGTTGATAAGTTGTTGTAGCATATCCTTTTCCTGAGCACCAGTAAAACTGTATCGTTGTCCTCTTGGCTTGTAACTCGCAAGCTTAGTGTTCACTTTGATGTGAGTGTTTCCTTTCACCAAAGAAGGGAAGTGCTCATATACCCAAACCTATGCAATCACAAAGTTTAGTAAGAATCTTATCTTATAAGCATTTTGTAAATATAAATGATTTAGACAATAAAATAATTGGGAAGAGACATATATTTTCGTTAACTTGTTTAGTTAATGCCCTTGAACCCTTTGTCAACTCTGCACTCAAGAAGGTAACCACAGTACCCCAGGAATACTTATGCATATCATGAAAGGGATGCAATAACTGAAGATATTTGGCGTCGACCAAGCTTACAGAACTGTCAGGGAAGATACAGTTGCCCAAAATGTATAACAAATAAGTTGTCGCAGTAGCATTGATTTGCACCATGGACACACTTCCTTCGTCATCAAATATTTTCTTGGTCCCAAAGTATGTGTCCCTCAATATCTTCAGACTTAACTTCTTACTTATATAACCATCCTTCTTCACAAACAAAGACTTGGACTGCTTCTCATCCAAACCGAACAAGATCTTGGTCAGTCTTCCGGTTGCGGTTCTAGTTACAGCTTCAGTTTGTTGATCATTACCTGTTTTTTCTCCACCTTCTTCTTCTTCTTTATCCTCTTCCTTTTCAACAATTTCATCTTGTATATCTATATATTTATCTCCATTATTGTTATCACCATCACCATTACCTCATCCAACAGGTGGCATGTCTTGATCATCATTATCATGCTCATCATCTCCTCCAGCAGCCGGATTTGATTGGTCTTCTTCTGGAGATTCATCTGAATCACTTGGTTCCGCTGGTGGTTGAGAATCATTTCGTTCACGGATCTTGAGCGTTCCCGGCTCAACTAATGCCCCTCGATGTATTGCAGTCAACAGTTTGTCACCAACATGAGGAGGTATTGAAAGGAGGAGTAATATTTTTCTTCTTTCCCTTTTGCAACCTAAACAAGAACAATTAAAAAAAATCAATTGTCGGCAAGGTCGAAAACTATAAACTACGTCGTCTAAACAATAGTCGGTAGGGTCGATAACTATAATATATACCGGTTAAACAATAGTCGGCATGGTCTTATTCAACTAACAAGTCGTTTTATAAAAACTCTAAATACAGTAGATACAAGGATTATTCACATAATTAGTCGGCAGGGTCTATGACCCATACAATGCCGACGAAATTGCAGCCGACAGAGTGGTATTCAAATACCATGCCGACTTTGTAACTTTAGGCATTAGGAGACACCAACTTAAGCTAGTGGACTCTATCTTGGGGTTCACTTGTGTTGGACAAATTGGTTGTAGGCGCAGGGAGATTGAGGAAACTAGGGGTAGTTTACTTGGTCGCAACTGTAAGAAGTTGGTAGTATCTTTGTATATCGGCTTAATTCTGAGATTATTCAAAACTGGACTAGGTCCCGGGGGTTTTCTGCATTTGTGGTTTCTTCGTTAACAAAATCTTGTTACGTGCTTTTATTTTCCTTTTCGCATTTTTTTTAAGTTATAGTTAAAGTAATTACACTTGTACATTAATCATAAAAACTTGATATTGATCCTATAGTAAATTGGTCTTGTATAGTAATTATTATCAAATGATTATTTTGTTGTTGTATTGTCTCGACTTCTTTTTCCATAGACGATCACACAAGGTATCAAACTTATAGGTTGATATCCAAAAGATTGCGGTGTACTTGGTACCCTCATCATTTTATCTTCCCCTCCAGTTTCCATTTCAGTGTCTGTCATCACCACCAACAACATAAGTTAAATTTGAGCGTAATAATTTATCCTAAATGCTTGTTTGCAATAATAACATATTTTACATTAGGTAGTTCCTAACATGAAAATAATCAGCGCCTTCAGACCTGAAAGAGGTATATAGGGAAATGGGGGCACCCATGGCTTGATAGATTCTTTAAAAAGGGTAATTTATGGGTGGGGACAACTAAAGTTGAACTCCTCAAATAGATCCAAACACAAAACATTAGGTTCAATTTTGATTGAATCAGTAAAACAACAAGATAAAAAAAATTAAATATGACAAAGAAATTAAACAACAAACAAATTACTAATTTATGTTGATATTAAAAATATTTTTGCAAATTGGAACCTAATCGCAACATTCTATATGAGAAAATATGTCTTCGGTTAAAGTCTTTTCAGAATACCTTTGGGAAAGTGACATAACTCCAAAAGTCTACGTGTTATTATCATCTGAATTTCACAACTTTTTACTAACTATTCTAAACTCACAACATAGGGAAACTACAATATGTAAGCTACGCAACTTGAAAGAAAGTGATGCTAATCATATGCAAGGGAGATATGTTATACTTTATAAAATATTTCAATATATCTTGGTTTTTCCAAGAGAATTTACTAGCTAATATGTAAGCTTGAAAAAACACTCCATTGCAAGGCAAAGGTTGGAAAAATCTAAGAAATCTTGCATATGTGTATTAGTTTAGTATAAGTGATAAAAGCATAAAATGGTCTCACCTTACTTCTCAAAATCCAAATTAGTGAGAATATTGATAGAAATTTGTGTTCCATATAGGTATCACCATGTTAGCCGTTAATACTTGTCAAATTTCTATTTTTGTTGTTGAAGATTCTTGCATTTATTTCTTTCCAAATGCACCACCATATTGAGACCGACAAATTATTTCAAATGCAGTTAAGACACTCACCACTTCAATCATGAATCTAGGTTTTTATAGTTGTAGCAGTATTATTATTATAATTGTAATGAAAACGATATCCTTCGACACGGCATGTCCAAATTTTCTTAGTTATCCAACAATCGTAAAACAAGTAAGAACGTGTTTCATCTTTGTAATACCCCGATTCTACAAGCAGGGTTCATATTGTGGAATATAAGTAATAGTCTTTCCTAACACCGAGGCCTTTTCAGCACAATTTGATCCAGAGTTAGCAGAAAACTCTGCAGTTAAGCGTGCTCGGGCGAGAGTAATACAGGGATAGGTGAATTCCCGAGAAGCTGTTTCTGGATGACTGCAGCGGTGCCCATTAAAACCTCCACATGTCGGATAACCTAAGTGGCTAAGTGGAGACAGTATCGTTGGAGGAACGGGTCATTACAAATGGTATCAGAGCTGACGACGATTCATCTGTCGAGGGTGGGAGAGTACGCTGGACGGGATATGTCAATTACTAGTCTCAATTTTTCAAGGTCAAAGAACGTCGAAGACCTGGTATTGAATATATTCTGGAGCCGAGGACGGCTCCAATCTAAGGTGGTGGTATGGTAATACCCTGATTCGACAGGTAGGGTTCATATCAATGTAGTCGATCTCGGATTCCGGTTTGTCTCGGTCGGGAATGAGACACTGGTACAACGTTGTCTCGGGGAGATCTCGGTGAAATTTCGGCTTTCAATTTTATACCTATAATATGTATATATAACATTTTATATGCTTGTTAAGTTATGTATAAATATATTCCCTTTAAGTAGGGATATTTATCCAATTTTCTCTTTATTACAATTATGGGATCAAATATTTCAATATTAAAGAGAAATTCTATTAATTTGTTTGTTTTTTCTTTTGCCAACGTTTAACTTGTAAGACATACTAATGTTTTACAAAGACGTATCTTGGTGGTATGATGTCAGCTTCTCCTTGTATTGTGTGATCCCAATATATTTACGTGTAGTTCTTCTCAAAAGTTATATAGCTAGGGTACTCCAACCACGTTCAATATCAAGAAATTCATGTTTGCTTCTACCTTTAAGCCTAAATATATGCGGAGAATATACGAAAATCGTATACTCCATTAATCATATAAATAGACAGATGCACAAAGTCTGAACTTAATAGAATCATGTGATGATAGATCTATTAAAAGATTTACCTCTTCAATCAATATAATCATACAACAATGTCCAAGTTTGAGATTAATTAGTGAAACTGCAATTTGATCAAACCCTTGTACTAAGATCTGATCTCTCCATGAAGTTTCCTAAAATAGTTTTCGAAGAGGATACCACAATGAGCAATCAAACAATGAGGGGTTTATGGAATAAGAAAAATTTCTAATATATTTCTGATCTATTAGTTATTGCAGATATTTATAGATATGTGTGAGAAGGAAAGACCAAGATCACTGAGCGATTTTCTCGGTCTCGGAGATTCTCGGCCGAGATAACTAATTTTTTCGACATAATTTCGTTTCGGCGAGATTTATTGTACCGTATGCTCTACATCCAAAAACAAGAAAATCACAAGCAACTCGGCCATTGACTACACTGGTTCACATAATAGAATATAGGTAATGGTCATTTCCTAACATCGGGGACTTTTTAGCACAATTGCCTCCAAAGTTGGCTGAAAACTCTGCAGTTAGACGTGCTCGGGCGGGAGTAATCCAGGGATGGGCAACCCCTCGGGAAGCTATTACTGTATAACCGAAGCGGTGCCTGTTAAAAACTCCACATTACCATATAACTGCAGTGGCTAAGTGGGGACAGTATCGGTGGAGGAACGGGTCATTACAATCTTGGTCCTTACAAATCTAACATAATATATCCACATTCATACCCCTTCCAATTTATTTATAGTTTGTCACTAACCTTTCGTGAAAAGAAGTCAAGGAAAGAAGTTTAGCTTACATTGATAAGATCGGTTCCAAATAATCTGAGTTGGAAAATTTTGGTCACTGGCTTCCAAAAGTGAATTAACCCCATTCTTGGCCGAATATCTATCTTACTATTTTTATCAACCAATATACAATATCCAAAGCTCTTTTTTCCAGTAGCAAGTACCAGGTAGAGCTATTTTTATCAACCATCCATAATATATAATCTAAAACTCCTTCTTGGATATTCACCGTATACAATAACGAATCTATAAAAATAATATTCCTCATTATAGTTTGAGAGTACCTACTTTGAGACATAGGCTTCCATTAATTCCATAACTCAAGATCTCACGTAACCGAGCCATCATGCTCCTTTTGTTCATGAAGCTTTAAATGACAGGGGAAATCTATTGCATAAAATCTCATCCAACCCAAATGTCTTCCCAAAACCTAATTTCACTCGACGCACTGATCTTAAATCTCACATACTTGGTGAAGTCTTCAAGCTTACGATAAATATTATGCCACAAACTAACATTTTTTTCCCCTTTTAGGTTGAAGAGTTCCCCAATTGAATGAAGTTTCACCAAATTTTTCCACAATGATCTTTATCCAAAGAGTCTCATTTTCCATACTAAATCTCCACCACCGCTTTTTAAGAAGCGCCGAATTCATATGTTTAGACTTTCGAATTTTAAAACTACCGCACTTTTTAAATTTCATGACCATAAGTCATCAAATACTATGAATTCTTTTTTTTATTAGAATCATCATCCCAGGGAATTTTTTTTTACTATTCCATGAAGCTTTTTTTGTGATGGAGCAAGGTAAAAAAAAAATTTAATAGTTCGTAGATAGGTAAACTAACCAAGACAATTTTAATAGGAGTTAACTTACATTCTCTCGATATTGTCCTCCCATTCTAAGAAGAGAGTTTTGGGGAACAAGACTCAATAGTCTTCCCACTTTTATATGCCACTTATTTTATCACTTAGCGAGAGACCAAGGTAACACTTGTAAAATAGATTTTTTACATCCGAACAAATTATTATTATTTTTTATTTTATTTTATATTTTATTTTCTGAATCACACCATTATATTGAATTAAAGATGAAATTACAAGAGAAAAGTTTACAAAGGGAAAAAAAAAAAAAAAAAAGGCAGGCACGCAGGCAGGCTAAACAAGGCCCAACAAAAAACACAATTTAACAAAACCTTACATACTTCACATTAGGCATTTAAACTCTTTTTAAGTAGCTTGGTCTACCAACATAAATGCTTCTTTCTCCTGCTCCCATGGCTGCCCCTCTTTTAGTTGTGCTATCAGCTGAAAAATTAACTTCTCTGAAACAATGCTTGAATTTGATGTCTGTAATGTGCTGAATAGCTGATTCCCATCTTGCTATGACAAACCAAGGCATTTCTCTTTTATGAAAATCATTAACTGCAGCTTTGGAATTTGAAACTATAATTACTTTGGTTATCTTCCATAAGACTGCAAGTTCCACAACACACACCACTGCATAGATCTCTGCAATATAGTTAGTAGCAATCCCAATCCACCCTGAAATGGTACCCATAACTTGGCATACACTATTTATGGAACAAACTCCAAAACCAGTTGCTCCTGGATTACCAAAAGAGGCTCCATCACAACAAAACATTATGTAATCATCTTCAGGAGGCTCCCATTGACATTCTTGTATAAACTGGAACTTAGATCTTCTAGCACCAAGTTGAAAAATATCTATAATTGCCATATCATAATCCTCATTCCACTTATTACCAGTAATTCTTAAGCCTCCCTCATATACAGATTTCATTACTCTGCACTTTATATCATGTTCAGTTGTAGAAATTCCTTCAAAGAACTTTTTATTCTTTTGAAAACAAATCTATTTAAGAATGCTACAAGCTGCTACAATCCACACTTGTTAACTAGTGAACTTTTATTTTGAGCATATTTCCAAATATTTTCAAAAGCTTTAAGTACGGAAAAATTAAAAATTGCACACATCCAACTCCAAATGCTAATGCTGAATTTACAGTGCCATATTAAATGAGACATACTATCCTGATCATTTCCACACACACATCATTTGGAGACCATCTCATACCCCTTACTTACCATAATCTCATCATCCATGTATACCCCCTGAATAAGCGTCCACACATTACTAGCTATACTAGGATGAAGGAATGAGTTCCATATGTGCTTAGGCCATTGTAAGATGGGCATTTTTATTCTAATTTTATTAACTGCAGATGGAATTGAGAGATTACCTTTAAGAGCACCACTCCAAATAAGTTTGTCTTCCTTTCCACCAACATCTGACAGACTCATATGCTGGATTATTTGAGCAAGTTCTAAAGGAATATTCCATTTGCCATCTATTAAGATATCAGATACCTTCATTTTTTTTCGTTCTCAGAAGCATAGGTAGACTTACCACAAACATCAATAAGAGGGCCATTACCTATCTAGGTATCAAGCCAAACTGACACCTTTCTCCCATTGCCAATACACCATCTTATATCTTCTTCTAATGAATTCCAGGCCCATTTAAGACCTGGCCAAACTGAGGAAAGTTGCCAATTAGTGGTCCATTGATCTTGCTTGTTTTTGTATTTTGCCTTTATGAACAATGCCCAATCTTCTTCAGAATTAATAATCTTCCACAACATCTTCATTAGAAAAGCTTGGTTAACTATTTCTAATCTTTGAATTCCCAAACCACCTTCTCTAAAGGGTGTGCACACCTTTTTCCAAGAAAAGTTAGTATATTTTCTGATGTCACTATCCCCTGACCATAAGAAATTTCTTATAATTCTTTCACAAATCTTGATTACTGATTTTGGCCATTTGTATATTTCCATATTATACACTGGAATACTGCAGAGAACAGATTTGATCAGAATTAATCTATCTTGAAAAGACAGCAGTTTACCTTTCCATGTTTCTAACTTTCTCTGCATCATTTCAACCATTGGCCACACTGTGGAGATTTTAACTTTGCCAACATGAAGTATAGTTCCAAGATATTTATCTGGAAAACTACTAAGCTCAATTTGCAACATTTCTTTGAGATGCAATTTCCTTGTATCAAAATTGCCATCAATAAAGCATTTGCCTTTACTTCTATTAATTAGTTGACCTGAGCATCTTTGATACACCTCAAACATCTTCAAGAGATTTATAATGCTTTGTTTTGCTACATTGCAAAAAATAAACACATCATCAGCAAACAGAAGATGAGTGGGATGAATTCCTTTCCTTGCCACCATAAGAATGATTTTGCCTTTATCAAAAAGATCATTAATGCCTCTACTTAGAGCTTCTTCCATTAGAATAAATAGCAAAAGAGATAATGGATCTCCTTGCCTTAACCCTCTACTAACTGAGAAGAAACCTCTTGGCCCTCCATTAAGCATAACATATATTTTGGCAGATTTTAAAAGTGTATGAATCCACTCACACCAATCACTTGAGAAGCCAAATTTGATAAGTACCTGAAATAAAAAGTGCCAGCTGACTGAATCATAGGCTTGTGAAATATCCAGCTTTAACCCAATATTACCACATCTCCTTTTATTATTCATCTCATTGACCAATTCAGAGGCTAGTAGAATTTGTTCTTGGATACTTATACCTTTGACATAAGCTGCTTGATAAGGAGATATAATCTTGTGAATTAACTTACCCATTCTTGTTGCCAGAATATTGGTGAAGATTTTGAAACTTACATTGCTCAGTCCAATTGGCCTAAAATGGCTTGGCTTCTTTGCACCATCTATTTTTGGAATGAGAACCAAGAAACTTGAATTTAAACCCTTATGAATATATTTTCTTTGCCAACAAAATTGAATTGCTATAATAACACCTTCTTGTATTATCTCCCAACAAGATCTATAAAACCAACCTGAGAATCCATCAGGCCCAGGTGAACTATCTGGATCCATTGAAAAAATTGTATTCTTAATCTCTTCTGAATCAGGAACATCATTCAACATTTCTTGGTCTTATTCTGAAACAACCTTAGGAATTGTTTTAAGTAAAGATTCATCTATATAAACTTGTTGAAATTTGAATTTCTGCTCAAAATGATTAACAAGCTCCTCATCAATTTTAACTTGATCTGTTATTATTTCACCATCATTATTTTCAAATTCACTTATTGTGTTTCTTGCCTGCCTTATCTTCATATTACTGTGAAATAAACCAGTATTTTATGCCCCTTCCTTTATCCATTTGATTCTTGACTTTTGCTTAAGCATTGTACACAACTGCACTTCTTTAGAATTGTATATATTTTGAGCTTCAACAAGATTATTTAGCATAGTCTCATCAAAAGGATTTTTATCTGAATTTTTTATTGCTTTTTGAACCTTGATTTCAGCTTCTTTAACCTGAGTGTTAATGTCTCCAAAAACCTCCCAGTTCCATTTTCTAAGAATTTGTTTCAACCTCTTCCACTTACTTTGAAAAATGAAGGCTGGATCACCATCTATTGGATCAGACCAAGATTGCTGAACTACTTCAAGAAAACTTGGATGAGAAATCCACATCTTTTGAAACTTTATTGGAGAATTCTTTGATTTATGAATTGTAACATTACCACCCAATAAAGGATCATAATCATATGCTATTCTTAGCCCAACTTTGTAACTCCAGTCTTCATATTTTTGAAACCACAATTGATTAAACATTGCTCTATCAAGATTACACAAAATTCTTTTACTGCCATGTTGACAGTTAGACCAAGAATGCTGAGTTCCAGTTTTTGGTGCTTGTATTAGCTCACAGATGTTAAGACAATTCAGAAAATCTATCATTGCTTTCTTATTAGGACTTATTCCACCAATCTTCTCATCTACTGAAGTAATAACATTAAAATCACCTATGACCATCCAAGGCTTTTTCAAACCACTAATAACTTCCATTTCTGACCATAGAAATTTTCTTTGAGTAACTCCAACATGATCATGAACCCCAGAAACAAGAACATCCCCCACACTTATTGTTATCATCTTTCTTTTGTCGAAATGGCTTTTCTTTTGACATTGAAACTACAAGGAAGGAGTGTAGGGGTAGGAAGACTTATTCTGTTTGAATTTTGAACTTTAGGGTTTGTTGATGAAAAATGAAGTGATTTACCAAAATAATCAATATATTTCCTAATTTTGTTGTTTTCATGTTTACTACGAAATTGAACATGAATTATTATGAATTACTTGACTTTTGGATCAAGTTCGGTTTCATTATCAAGCTGCATTCTCCCTCTCCATCCCCTGACAAATTAAGTTTATCATCCCACACAGGACAAAAACCAAAGAATAATTACAAAAAAAGGAAATCTTTTAGCCAGTCAGAGATAATCCTAACAAGAAGCGAGTTTGATGTTTCCACCACCTTATCCAAACTATTGATGAGTTGAAGTGCTTTTAGAATTGTATTTAGAAGATGTTCTTCAAGTTTATCTTCTTTTAATCATCTACAAATAGACCTTGCACTTCTCCAAACAACTTCAATTATATGGCCTACATTGATATCCATTGGATATTATTTTGTTTTGCCAAGGGTCATCTTTGGAGTGGAAAAAATGAACTTTCAAGATCTTTTGAATTATTCCAAAATAATCATATATTTCCTTTTTGTTTTGAACATGAATTATGAATTACTTGACTTTGCATTCCAGACAAATTAAGTTTATTGCAAAAAGAATAATTACAAAAAAATCTTAGGTTCTGCTATCCAAACTATTGATGAGTTGAAGTGCTTTATTAGTGTTCTAAGTTTATCTTGAGACCTTGCACTTCTAAGGCCTCTGATATTCCAGTAAAGAACTTTCATGGTTTAGGTTGGAGGCCTCTTGTGCCCCCTTTGCCTGGTTTTTCCTAAAATTGTATTTGCTAGGAACTTGAGTAATGGATGAAGAGCTAGCATTAAAATTGTATTTGCTAGGAACTTGAGTAATGGATGAAGAGCTAGCATTACTGACCTTTGCAGTTACTTCAGCTTCATTATCTGTAGGAGTTTCTTTTGACGCTGCTGGAGGTTTTTGCACTACTATGGACCATGAGGTTACAAGGATTTTAGTATTTGAAACTGAACCATCCTTCCCATTAATATACTTAACCACATTGTTCTCAATTGAGTTGGCTTCTGAAATTTGTAATATTCTATCTGTATTAATCTCAATTTCTTCCTCATTACTTGACTCAATAGAGCTTTGATTATTTTCTTCCTTTTGTAAAGAGCTGAACATTCCTTTAGAAATAGGTATTTCACTGACAGATTGATATACCGTATTTTGATGTATTTGAGTAACTGGAGTTTCACATATATCAAAAGGCTCTTGGATTAGAATTTTTGGATTAACAGAACCATTAACAGGAGATATAATCTGAGAATTCCCAGTAGAGTTTTTTTATTAGAGCCCCTTGGAATTACTGGAACTGATTTAATAACTTCTTGTTCAACAACTTGCTCTGCACCAACTGAAGTGTTCTGATTATTCTTGATTCTACATTCCATTTGCAGATGACCAATAATTTTACAATGCTGGAAAAATTTAAGAGGCTTAATAAGAAGAACTGACTGCATAAATCCTCTAAATTTTGTTTTGATCCAAAGTTTATTAGGTACTTTCTTTACCAAGTCAACATTAATCAGGATTCTTGCATAATAACCATTATAAAAATTCAAAGTTGCTTCATCTATTTTAATAGGCTCCCCAAAGCTCTTCCAATTGTAAATAGGGTTTTCTCATCCCAATATTCCGACTCAGTCTAGGTAAATGAACCCAAATGTTTGCTGATGATGTTCTATGATTCTCTGGTCGAAAATTAGGAATCCAATTTCGTATCCATAAAGATTGGTTACCAACATCCCATCTTCCAGCTTTAATCATGTTCTGATCATTTTCATTATCAAGTTTAATGGTAAAGAAACCTTTCCCCATGGGAATCATCTTACATTGGCCCTCTAATTTCCATTGAGACCTTAGATTTGAAACTGCTTCAGAAAACTTTAGATGCAATAAGTCAAGACGACCTATAAGAGAAAACCTCCAAGCTAAACACCGAGTTTCAGAATCTAAAGTCAGATCGATCGATGGATTTTCTTCATTAGAATTGATTAAATCAACTTCTGGTGAATCCATATCAGGATTCATTTTTTTGATTTATAAGAATTGAATAACTAGAACTGAAATACCTAAACTAAACAATCAGGCAAAGAAATTACCTCCAATTATAAGATTTTTAGTAAGATTCACCTGTAAATCACCTGGAATTGAATGAAGATGTAAGAAAAATTTCACTGAGTTTGTCACCGATTCGCAGAGATTGACTCAGCACTGGTTCCCTCTGCTCCTTACTCATCATCCGAACAAATTAGCAAAATCATCGATATCTTCATCAAGAACAACGCCAAATAAACAACTTTTAAAAAAATTAAAATTTCAAACCCATGGTTAACTCAAAACAAAGAAGCAAATACTGAAGAGCATCCACTTATTCACGTTTAATATCAAGAAAAACAATAGTGTTATTGAGAAATTGGAAATGGTTAATTAGTTTCCCTTTTTTTTACCGTGAAGTCTGAAAGTTTACCAATATCTTGTACCTTGCTCTAAAAATGACTCGATACTTCTCTAAAACTGGTAAAAAAGAAAGGAGAAAAATGATCACCTTGATGAATACCCTTCTTGCTCCAAAAAAAAAATATTCATGCACAACCTCGTTCACAAAAATCAAAATTTATGTTTTTAGGCTATTAATATTAAAATTTATTTTTTATATGAATATTATTTTAATTTAACCATTTAATTTCTTTAATAATTGTGACTTTATATTTATTGTTAATTAAAATTTAAAACATATATAAACAAATTCATACAAACCAAAAGCTTTGTATAATATGTTTTATTTCTCACAATAAATATTTAAAACAAGTGTTTTTTTTTTTTTTTGAAATAACTAAAACTGCATTTGAAACAAAATTCACCGATACATTGGAAGTGATGTAAATTGCAAGGGAGTGTGCAACTTATAAGGCCAATCACATTGGTGCACGATTTCACTTTACTATATCTCAATTTTAGGGAATTCAACTACGATGATCATTTCCTACTCTTTAATGTGACGATTTCCTTTCGTTATTCTAAAGAGTTGATAAAAAAGAAAAACCAAAGCTAAACTTCCGTTTGGCACTGTTTGCATGGGAAAACGATGCACTTCACGTATAGTAAGGTGCACCTCATTGTACTTGGCTAAAAAATCCCCAAATACTTGACTCCCAAGATGTTGTAGGTTGATTCCAAGGCGTGTTCCATGGAACTTTGGAAGATGTTTTGGAAAGAAACATGGAAGTGCGTGGGACATTTTTCAGCGACGGAACTTGGGTATGCTCAACAGCCCCACCGAGCCACCCCTGCTTTTACCCCCACTTTGTTTGAAGATTTTGTAATCAAATCTCTCTACTATAACTAATTTACGAAGAAATAATCCAACACGCTGGCGCACACTTTAGATGTTTCTCTAGGCGTCATTCAACGCAGACTATTTGTTAATAGTTCTACACAGAACAACTTTAAACATCTAGTACATAGTTTTTTTTGATTGATTTTATTTCCATGTCTGTTGATCATCATTACCCTAGTTTAATTTCAGGCCAGAGGGGGCCTAGAAATTTTATTTACACACCAAAATTTTTGAGGGGCGTAATCAACTGATTATGAAAAGACTATTTTACCTTTTACTAAAACTAAACATTAAAAATCAGTTAACCCTAATTAGCAACCATAATTAGTCCCCCAATTCATATACCCTAAAAACTAAAAGAGAGAATCGGTTTCTCTTCTTCTTCATCTTCCTCTCCTCCTTTTTCTCTTCTCCACCACCACCATTAACGACTGTGAAGATTTTTTTTTCTTCGCCCGATTCATCGTGAAATCGTCGATGATAAAACTTTAATCGACGATTAACTTCTTCTACAAACATGGCTCGTACAAAGCAAACCGCTTGCAAAGAACATCAAATCCCTAATCTCGTTAAAACCATGAAAACCAAGGTTGTTGAGGGAAGAACTCCCAAACCCAAAAAATCGAAACCCAAGGAAAAAATGGCTCCAATTAGAAGGTATGTGAACTTAAACCCACCTTGTATACGATTTTTTGTTGTGTTTTGATTGTGAAAATGAGTTTGGTAACTGAAAAGTAATAGTTACAGAGTAAGGGTCATTACTCTAGAAATTAAAACCCCTAACGACTTTTGATATGCATGCGGCTTCTATGAAAAATTGTTAGTGTATTAGGTTGAAGATGACGAACCTAATTATGCTACTACAACAATTTGTGACCTAGAAAAGAGTCATTATTTTATTAGGTTGAAGGTGATGACTCTAGTTTGACGACCCTTTTTTATTGGTTAACGACTCTAGATGGAACTCGAACAGCCTTCTGTTCCCAAAAACAATAGTGTCGTCATCTTATGTGCCATAGAGTCATCATTTATCTATATGCCATAGAGTCGTCATTTAGCTATATGCCATAGAGTCGTCAACTCAAATCCTAGGATCGTCGTTGACCTTTTTGACGACCCATTGTTACACACTAACGACCCTGCAAGGACCACCCTCTTTGTCAAAATATTTGAAAGGGTCATCATTATATATATTTGATTCGTCACATGTTATATAAGGGTCGTTTATTTTGGAGATCATTTGAGTGATAACTCTTGAACTGATAACCATAAAGTTGATGTCTTATTAGTTTTTTGTGTGTGTGTTTGGAATATAGTACCAAGAAAATCAAAGACAAGGTTCCAGTGACGATAACTCCTCCTTCCAAAGCTCCCCGCCACGATAAATTCTTAATTTTTGGTCCATTACGCGGTAAAAAGCCAACTGAGGTATCATTTTCTATCACCGAACCAAGAGACAAAGATAATGAGTTATCAGATTCATCAGAATTAGACTCTTCTGTTATTTCCGCTAACAGTAGTGGTGAAGAAGAAGAGATACAAGAAGATCCTCCCATACGAGGTGAATAAAAAGAAGAGGAAGAAGAGAGTGATAAAGATGATGACAATAATGGTAAAGGTGATGATTCAGACGATGGTAATAGTGGTGATGAGGAGGAGGAAGAGGATGGAGGTAATAATGGTAATGAGGAGAATAAAGAGGATGAAGGGGATGATATTGCTGGTAAGGATGATGAAGAGGATGATGGTAAACAAGATTTATAACATGAGGAAGAGAATTCAAAGCCGAAGCCGGTAAAGAGGGTTAAGAAGGATGGAACTGATATTGCACCTAGCGCGGGACATGTTCCCGTTACTCATTTGATGTTGTCTCCTCTTCGAAGTGGTAAACCTATAGGAGAACCTAGAGATGGTGGCAAAGTTCTATTTGGATATCCTTCATCGTGGGATCATACCATCTATGAGACAATCGTAAGAATCCCAACTTCGCTTGCTATTTGATTAGTTGGTTGATATTAACTTTCTAATACTTTTTTTTAATATTTATTTGTTTATGTTTTGTAGGATCATAAGAATATCACACGTCTTTTCAGGCACCAATCTTCTTTTAAGAAAATGGAGTTGTTGCCGCTAAAAGGTGAATGTGCAAGAGTTAGAAACTATGTTGAAAACTCCAGTTTGTACAATACCGTTGTGAACTCTGTGATTGCGTATGACAAGGTCGCAGTATCTAGTTTCTGTGAAAAGTATTACGCTGAAGTTGACATATTCCAACTTCCTTTTGGAGAGATGGCATTGACTCCTGATGATGCAGAACAGATATTAAGGCTGCAGGTCGAAGGTAAATCAACCAGTGAAAAGTTCAAGAGAAGGCCTAGATGGGATGAAATTTATACATGGACCAAGAAATTGTTTGGATGGGATAAAGAGAGGACTGATGGGATTTTCGTGCCGGGAACTAACTACCCGAAGAAAGAGTTCAAACTTGTGGAGATTAGGAAGATGTTTGCTGGTACAGAAGAGAAGGAAAAAAAAATGGTCTCTCTGATATGGAATGTCGTTATGCGGTGGCTGCGTATTTGTTGTACGTCCTTGCGTCGGTTGTATTTCCCGACAGCAAAGGTAACAGGGTCAGTGCTAAACTTCTTCAACTTTTGGATCCCTTGGAAAATGTGAACAAGTATTCTTGGGGGACTTCCATAGTTGCACATTTGAACGGTCAGCTTTCCCAGGCATCTCGCGAAAGAACTTCTCAAATTAATGGGAATTTGGCTCTAATCCAGGTATTTGGATTGATGAAAGTTGTATTCTTCTAGTACGTTTTTTTTTCCTTTGATTTTTTATGTTTATTTGATTGTTTTGAAAATTTTAACTTTGGTTGTTATAGGTGTGGATTTATGATCATTTCCCATCACTGTTCAAAGATAATAAAGATGTGAAACTTAGCCCAGAATGGAGTAAAGGTAGTCCAACATGAACCCGTTAGTTGTTCTCCGGTTCTCAGGATAAGAAACAAATTGATGCGTTGATAGAAATGCGTCAAAAACTTGACAACATCACGGCGAAAGAGGTAATATTTACTCCGTACAAGGATGATAGAGTTGGCGCAATGGAAGATGTCGTGTATTACCATGGACCTTTGTTTCACCCTAACGGTTTTTCAATGTACAATTCGACGAGAATCATGCGTCAACTTGGGTTTATTCAAGATTCACCTGATGATGACTATGTACCTCCGTTCAAGCACAAGTTAGACAAATACAAGGCTGACAAGGAGGACATAAAAGTGGTTTATGAACTTGTAGTTGATGTCGATCATTGGAATAATATATACTCTAGCCTAGTAGACATCACATACTAGGTGCATGTGCAAGATGCTTACGAGGCAACAACGGATTACTATGAATGGTATGAAGGCTTCTCCCATGGTAGGGTGATATGGATAGATCATAATACGGGTAGGAGGACCAACAGAGCATCCACCTCTGCTTCTCAAGCTGACTACTACCATTCTTAAACTAGTGGTGAGTATTTATTTTTGTAATTGTGTTATTCATCTACATACAAATGTAAGTCAGTTAATGTGAATTGGTGTTTGAATGCATATAGAGGGAACGAATGAAGCTTTTTATCAAGGCATTGTGTTGCTCGGCTGACAAAGGGGAAGTGTTTGATCCTGTGAAGCAACATTGATACACTGATTACATGACGCACGTTAAAAATCCCAAAGAAGTTTTTTGCTGAGTTGACTAAGGAATGTAAGAGGACCCGGAAAACAAAAAGCCAGCTAGCCGAAGAACGTGCTGAACAGGGGAAATGTATCCAACCTAATGATGAACAAGGTGCTGGAGAAGATGGTGGTTCCCCAGGAGGCAGTGAAACTCAGGGTCCTCCTAAGAGAAGCTGGAGAGTTTCCCGGTCATGGAGGTAAATAGGAGGTTTAGATGGTGGTTTTGAGTGAGGAGATGTTACCGTCGACTCGAACTTATGTTTCATTTTGCTTTATTACCTGAACTTATGTGTTTGTTAAAAATACTTATGTGTTTTGTTTGGATGGTTTGTTAAAACTACTTGTGTGTTTGGTTTACATGTTTTGTTAAAATTACTTTGTTTTCATAAGATTTTCGAAAGATGTGTACAAGTATCTCTGTTAGATAACACACTGTGCCACAATAAGGGTCGTCAGCTTTAAATCTAGCAGAATAACGATCCTAATTGTGGTTGTTTGATTTTCCCATCTCAGCAAAAGAGTTGTTAAGTGGTTCAAATAGAATACAAACGACCCATAAAGAAATAAATACAGAGACAACATATTTATTTTGATGACTAGAGTCGTTAATGGTTAAATGGGAACCAATGATGACCCTAGGTTATAAAAACATCCAGGAGATTAAATAAATTTCCTAAAGTGGAGTCGTTAGGTTTACCACATACAGGATTAACGACTCTAGTTGTGCATAACATACTCTATATACCATATTGATAACCTATGAGTCATTAGTTTGTTACTGCGAAGTAGATAACGACTCTTAATCAGTATAAAGAGAAATAACTAAACTCCATTTAGTTAAAACTACAATACATCAAATCTATCATAAATCGTACTCAACATATTACATGTTACTTATTTCCTGGTGCGAGTTTGAACTATCGTTGCGGCTTCGATGTGATAAAACAACTCTCCTATCCACTTGGTATATGCAGCCTGGGTGGCATGCTTATCCCGTTTGTGCCTCGCGAGAAACTCATTGTACTTGGTGCACAATCTCATAACGTGAATCGTCCTATCACGAATGTGGGACAGTTCATAATCATAGCGTAATTTCTTGTTGTAATTAAAAAAAGGACTACAACCAACTTGAGTCCAAAATATACTATGATGTTGATGTTCTTCGGGAAGATCTTTGAGGATGTAATAATTTTTAACCCATTCGATTTCTTCCTCGACTTGTTTGAATATTTCTCAGAGATGAGCTTGTTCTTTGCCTCGTTTTGTGGCCTCGCGCATCTCTTCTTCTTCCCTCGTAGGATATGGCGTGTAAGTGTATGGTTTTTTCTTAAGTAGCATGGTTCTTTTGCGTATCTCTTCTTCCATTTCCAATATTGATTTGGTTGGTCGCTTGCATCTTCTAAGTATGTTTTCAATTGAATTGGTAGTTGATGAAGGAGTTGCCATTGAAAAAAAAAGTTTCCTAAGGTTGTTTTCAATTGAATTTGGTCCTGGATGTGTTCCTCTATATATACAAAATATTCCAACGGCTATTTTTTTTTTGGGAAAAAGTGTACACAGAAAGAGTCTTTGGGGGTATTTTAAGAGAGTCGTCCATGTATACACTCTCAAGATGACGACCCTTATTTGGAAAAACATCTAGTAGAACATCAAATTTATACCACTAGAGTCGTTAATTTATATGTATACACGAATGACGACTCGTAGATGCATAAACATCCAGGTGAACACCTAAATTTCAACCTCAAGAGTCGTTATGGTGTATGTTTATACAAATGACGACCCTTATTTGCAAAAACATCCAGGAGAGCAATCAATTTATACCACTAGAGTCGTTATTGTATATGTATACCATGTTGACGACTCATAGATGAAAAAAAATCCACGGGAACACCTTAATTTAACCTTATAAGTCGTTAAGGTGTATGTTTATACTGATGACGACCCTTATTTAAAAGAAAGAAGATTCTCTCATGACCAAATTTTCGCAAGATAAAACGCATTGTATTCATTAAGCATTCTTCAAAATATAAATACCTGGGTTCAAGTTACAACCATTATCAAAAAGTATGCTTAAAAATACAATACAAAGTTCAAAAAAAAATAACATCTTCTCTCACGATTCATCGCCCATGTCTAAGTAAATCGAGGTTGGGTCCATTCCAAAGGTTCATTCCATACTCATACTGCTTTGTCCACTCCTTGGTGTTCTCTCCCCAATGACCATAGACCACCCGTGGTAGATGGAATTCTTTGGAAATCTTCAAACCTATGTAATGGTTATTGTTGACATGTGCCATTACAATTCTTATTTTCTTGATCGCCGCCTCGCACCTAGTTCTGGAAGGTACGTACATACAAGACGCTCCGGTGAAGCCTTTGTTGAATACAATTACCACACAAGAGAATGTTTCCGCTAAAATTTGACCACCAAAAGGCATTTTCATCCAAAACTTATAACCGGCCTTCTTTGATCCCTTCCTCCATTTCACGTTTGAAACCAACTCCCTAAACTTCAATTCCCCCTCTTTTGGACCTCCTTCCATGATCATTTTCAAATAGATTTGCTTGTCCTCAACGAGATTTTATCCTCTCTCTTTTCTCGCATATTGGATTTGGATGAGCTTTAGTTTGTCGGCCTAGTCGAAACTCCCTAATTGTTCCGTTGCAACATGGTAACCACAATTTCCATCGCCATCAACGTCGTCGGTGGATATAAGGTGATCCAAGATGACGTAAGGAAGTTGATCGGTGTAATCTTTATACAAAGTGTGAGCAACATGATGTGGTCTACCTTGGGAATCTCTAGGGGTGCGCGGATTACCCTTTATTCCTCTTATCGTCACCAATCCGCTTGTTTGGATTTGCTGGGTATAGACCACATGCTCTACATCCATGTCTGCCTTGTCTTTCACTTCTATTTCACTTTGGGTAAAATCTTGATTTTTTGGCCGACCCCTTGTCTTGGGGAGGAAAGAGTTCTCATACTCCGTATATTCTGCTTGGACATACTCATGATGTGATGGGTCACTTGTGCATCTCTTGTCCGCATTCATAGTTTTTCTAAACGACTTTTTAGTTGTTGGTCTACCCTGTGGTTTTTGTTTTATTGGTTCTTATTCAACTCCCAAGATCTTATGGGAAGCCGGACACAAATTAGAAACCAATATTTTTCTTCCTTCACAATTTCCTTTTCGATATTTCTCAGTGATGTACTAGGCGATCTCCAAGTCTCCAAATTGGTCATCAGCGGCTCCTCTGGGATTTGGCGTGATTGAAAGTTGTTTCCAAAATGGATCGATTTCTTCAATAGGAATGATCACCTTGTACCCACCAAGCTTATTTTTATATGGGAGGCCAAGCCATGTCTCGGTTGTACAATTACATTTAATCACTTTTCCACTTGAAGCTTTCGCTCGAAATTTGTTAAGTTCAGTCATCATATGCTTTATTTCCCACCACGATACTTGATGTGCAACCCCTCGTAATAGTTCTTTGTCTTCTATGTATTGCATCATAAAATGGTCTTGAATATACTCCATGTGAGTCACTATCTTGCTTTGATCAATCTCGACGTGCTCGTGAATAGCTTCTTGTACCGTAACTACCCTACCAGTGTTTAGTTCAAGAAATTTTTTTTCAAACGACCGTGGGACTGCTCTGCAATACCCGTGGACTCATTTTGGAAGTGCTTGTACTTATTGGTCCATGCATAAACAAACTTCTCCTTTCATGGATTCAACCATGTATCTAGGAAATAGTCGACCACCTTCTTATCAATCGTACTCCAATCATCAATAAACTTCTGCAAATTAGCATAGTACTTTACTTCATTCTTCGAATGAGCCAAATGGTCCCAATCTTTGCAGAAATCCGTCCATAGATCCCCCTCTTCTTCATATTTTTCATTATCTTTCCTTTTCTCTTACGCTTTTTTTGTTTTTTGAAAGTTGACTTAAACGCTCGTTTTCCTCCTTGGAATGTTGATTACCCTTCGCAGGTTTGATCTTTTGGATTTGTTTCTTACAATTAGAAAAAAGATTCGTTTGGATGTGCCACGTACAAAGGAAATGTTGAGCAAGTGGAAAAACTTGAAGTACGACACTCATAACTGCAAAATCCATATCCGTAAATATAACCTGCGGTGTCTCTTCGCCACGGTAAATCAACCTTACTTGTTCCAACGCCCAAACATAGTCCTCTATTTCTTCTTTTTCCATAAAGCACCATGCAACGGTGAATGATTGTTTATCCGAAGTATGAATAACCACGTTAAACATAGGCATGTTATACCTTCTAGTATTATAGGTGCAATCTATGAACAAGAGTTGATAAAAACACATACCCAAATCCAGCATCCTAGGATGGGCAAGAAAAATATGAGTCACTTTGTTGCCCGGACTGATGAGCACGAAAGTGCGACGCATATTCACCCATAAATACATTAGCTAGGAATCATTTTATCACTAATAAACTTGTTTGTAGGTGTTTTTGTCCAATAAGCTCTTATGGAGAAAGTTGCTCGAAAAGTGATTTTTGTACCCCGAAGGACACGTGTTATTCGGGCTCTCAATGTCGGTTAAGGGGCACCTAAATTACTAAGGGGTTCCAGTTGCTAAGGGGCACCTTCTTTGTTATTTGGAACCTGTGGTTATTCGCACTCCAGGAATTGTTGTTTATACCCAAATTTCTACTGGGACCCCAGAACAGGATAAGGGGGAGGTCATCTTTCTCCTTTGAATATTTTTTTCGCGGGAAAAGTTTTGAAGAAAACCCGATATTCGCTGTGATGATTTTTGGAGGTTTTTGAGGAGATTCAATCACCATAATTGGTTTCAGTAAACCTGTTTTGGCTTAACAGGGATGGTATAGGCCTTCAAATCAACAAACTTGGGTTGGATAATCCGGTGTTGGGTGAAATAGGGAAAGGTTGTATTCTCGGGTTTGCTGTGAGTTGGAAATGGAAAGTCTGTGGAGAATAAAGGAAGAATATCTTCCCTGATTGATTGAAGACTATCTTTGGAAGGTGCTTGACATCTCTCGGACGCGTGCAGAGGTTGTGGTAGAGTTATTATCCGTGGCTGGCCGAAAAAAGAATAAAACAGGAAATAATATATTTTGAAGTTAAATCAAAGAATTTTGGTTCAGATAATATTCCTGGGAGTATATTTTGCATTGATGGAAAAATTCTGACAGCCTAATTACATGTAGAAGATAAGGAAAAATCTCCGTAATTTTCAGATAAAAGGAAAGAAAAATATTCCGAGCTGATGCGAGTAATGGAAAAGATTTCGTAGTAATGGGGTGTTATTCTTGGACATGTGGAGTATAAAAGAGTGGTTGTGGTGTTATAGAAGGAAGAGAGAGTTTGGGGGGAGGTAACAGAGACGTGAGAATCAAGTTGCAAAAATTTCTGTTGCTGCTGCTGCTGTTCCAAGAACACCAAGAACATAAGGCTGAGAAAGTCTGTCGTTAATAAACCGTGGTTTATTCCTGGTTTTGCAACAGGCTTTCCAACGACCGTTGAATAGTGACTACAACACTTTTGTTTTATCGTATACTGTAACAAAGGATTGCAACACTTCTCAGCTGTTGTAAATTCATGGTTTATTTGATTTTTCTCCTTTTCATCATTTGTAAACACTTTTGAGCCATGAACAAATATTTTAAGTGTGTTTTCGACGTGATGAAATAAACCCCAACACTGGGTCGACGGAGGAAGCCGGACTTCACACATGGGTGAATTTATTTTATTTTCTATTTTACTTTTGCATTATTTTGAATAGAATTATGATTTGATTAAATTGGTTGTCATTCAATTAGATAGTTTATGCTTTGTTTAGATAATCTATGCTTAGGGGATACAATTAATCTTTTGAGAGTCTACCTTGGAAAAAATAAGAGTCGGTGTTATTTTGTTTAATGAGCTTTAATTGCGGAGAATAAATAAATTAAACCTATTGATATGAATTCGGTGGAATCCTAGGCCCAGTAACTCTCACCTTTGTTTTTTTTATTTTTATTTTTATTAAACCTTTAAATTTAATCTTCGCAAGTCTGAGAGAACGAATCTTAATTACTACTATGAAAACTTTGAAAAATCATAAATCACGGACCCACCCTTGTTTTCATGGTGTAGTTAAGTTTTTCTACCAACCACTCTGAGTGTTGCATAATTAATCTACCATCCCATTCGGTTCTCTTGATCGTTGTTTTGGCAGCGTAGATTGTGGAAATAATAGACAATTTTGTCTTACCTTCAGCCTTTATTGCATTTAAGATCTTAAGTGGCCTACATCCATTCATCTGCCGGACCTTTTCCATTTGATGTGGTTTCAATCGGGCATATGCTGGGTGTCCTGAAATACTTTTAGGTGGAGGATGGTTGTGACAACCCTCCGATATACTATACAAACTCCATATACGAGTTTCAGGATGCCTTTTGAAAACAATCCTGAACGGGCATTGAATCTTCTTCGACAAAGTTTTGTACACCCTAGTCTTCTTCTTCTCATACTTGCAGTTCTTCCCTTTGTGACTTTCTTCCTTGTCCCCCGCTCTCTCGCATACCATCTCCATTTGCTTAAAATCGACGTGTTTGCTTTGAAAAACTACGCACATCTTCTCTTTTGCCTTGGAAATAATCCATTCCTTGACCTCAGCCTTAGTTTGCCACGACTACATTGAACAAATAACACATTTATGAGAACACTAATTCAACAATTTTCAAAACGATATACAACGATTCAAACAATAAAAACGTACCAAATCGGTCATACAATGTTGGGATGTATCCGAACCGATAGTGGAGACGGGTTTAGGTTGAGAGCTCGTATGTACAACCAACTACATAAAAAGTAAAAAAATATCATTATAAAATCGACAGTTTATAACATGTTCAAATAAAGACCCTTTTTTTTTAATTCCTTAATAGGGTCATCATCTTTACATTCGCAGAACGACGACCCATAGAGTCATCACCTTTTTTACAGGTTAATGAATTATTTCCTGAAACTCTGGTACAGAGTTGCCATGGTGTGATTTACAGAACAACGACCCTATTTCACAAATTGACGACCCAACTTAAACGTTGAGGACTCCAGAGTCACAAACATAAAAAATTATGTTCAGCTTTTAACTACAATCGTTTTTATATATAGATGTAACATAATGACTCTAAACATAGTTATTGCAAATTTGGTAAAGCAACGACAACATTGACTAATACGAGTAGTTATTGCGGAGTTGGAAAAAATGTAACCGTTTTTTTTTTAAGTAGCCGTTGGGTGTTTTTTTCCTATAAAAGGATACATATCCCTTTCAAACTTATTCACCCATCACTTTCAATCTTCCCAAATCAGTCACCCATCACTTTCAAACACTAAAAATGGCTCTAAATACGTTCAATAATCAAGAAGAGGTTGCTATTGTTAGAGCACACACCACTCTCACAAAGCACGACTTTGAAAGATCGCAATGGGTGGACAGTAACGAAGACCCAACCATTAATCCGTACCTTAACATGGATCAAACATCCAATGCTTGGTGAAAACGTGTATTTAAGGTTTTTAAGGCACTAGACGGAAATCGTAATAGAAGGACGGTCGAATAGAAAAGGGAAATGTACGATTTTATATACAATGAATACATTTTGGTAAGAGACGAATTGAAAGCTCGGAAAGAAGCTCTTCCCAGTGAACCTCGAATGAATAGAGTAAGTTTGAAAATCAATAGGCCGTTCATCGAAAATTATTTCTTGGTTATGTTTATTCAAAGCGCTAACTTATGAAAAATATTGTTTCTCCGGTATTCTTTGGATCGCAACCAATACGAATTAAAGTGCGTCCATGAGTTTTTGCACAAGGAATGCTATACTCTCTTGGAGGAACCCGAATGGCAATTCACCTTCTATAATTAAACTCGTTTAGGTTTTCGATGGCAATGTATTGAACTATTTTATGTCTTTTCATTCTATTTTATTTCATACTACGTGTATGTTTTTTTCGATTCAATAAAATGACTTCAAGTATTTGGTAAGTAAATATCCACAAGAAGAGTCGTCAGGGTTTATATATGTTAGAGCATTGCTCGGTCGAACTCGCATGTGTTTCTATCTCAATCATGTTTTTCAATGTTAGTGATCAAAACTATAAAGTCTTGATTTCTAGTCTACTATAGCTAAGGTCTCGGACTAGGATAAAAAGTGTAGTTGATATCAAGAACTCCATGGTGATCATCATACAAGATGAAGGACTACTCAAGGAATCAGTGGATCTTCATCGACTAAAAGGTATGTGGAGACTTGAACTTATCTATCACTCAAAACTCTATATATTCTATCTCTTATCTTGAGACAAAAGTCGTATTACTATATAGACTAAGATTATACACATATGTCATTTCGAGCTGAGTATATCTCGCTTATTTATTTCTCGAAATATGTGTTGGTAAAGCTTTCGCTTTATCCAAGTTCATCTTTACCTAGTGACGAAAGTCATGTTATGTTTCAATCATTTTGGAAATCGCTCTGACGAAAAATAGTTTATGAATAACAACTATATAACGCCCTCTGAGAATGTTTCAATGATTGAAATGAGAGTTTAGACAATATAACCATTGGAGGATATAAACATTGTTGTGGTAACACATATATGTGTAAGTCCTTATTGCTTGAACCGAAGTTTGCGAACTTTATTGATCAAGTGACACCGTAACGTGAGCCATCAACTCAGTCTGCGAACTCAGTCCACGAACTGGCGTAGTTCTCGAACCCGAGAGTTTATGAGGAGTTGTAGCTCAGTTTCAATCTGCGAACTGACGGAAGTTCTCGACCTGAGAATTTCTGCTGGAGTTTGTAAACTCCAACCGGTGAACTTGATTCCGCGAACCCTGTCCGCGAACTTGATTAGGTTATGTCTAAAAATGATGTTTGTGAACTTATCTTAATAAAATAAGGAATGCTATTGCAAACCATGGCTTTATAGTTCATGAATCGATTCGAGTGAATCACATCGTTTTTGGTTCAATTATGTCTTGTGTAGTACATAATATCTCATATCAATTGAACAACTCTCTAACTAGTTCATTTGAGTCATTTGGACTAGTTATGGTGAAGAAGAATATGGTTGATATGAAAGTTATCATTTGGCTAACATTTTGGTTAACTAGTGTTGAACTAACTAATGTACAAGTTTGGGTACGGTTACACAAACCCAAAAATGTCAAGTACATGTGTGTATAACAAGCTATGTTTTCGATCTAACGGTTGATAAATATTAGCTTGTATCTAATCAGGTTTTCATCTAACGGTGAATATTGAATGCTTTGTTACTAAGCTAACATTGATTGTAAACCCTGATTTGAAAGACTATATAAGGGAGAACTCTAGCAAATGGGAAACCTAATCCCCACACATTCTGTATGATACTAGTTTGCTAATCTAGAGTCGATTCTCCTTTAACCTTTGGTTTTCTTCTTCTAAAACTAGGTTAACGACTTAAAGACTTCATTGGGATTGTGAAGCCAGACCGATACTACTTTTATCGTAGTTGTGTGATCTGATCTTGCTGTTTCTATCGTACGAGTACAATTGTAATAATTGGCTTGAGATTTCTATCTCCGATAGGAAAGACATAAAAGTAATCACAAACATCTTTGTCTCATCGTCTGTGATTCCATACTATCTTTTTTCGCTTCGCCGATTAAGACTATTGTGAGGTGATTGATATAACTGAGTTGTTCTTCGGGAATATAAGTTTGGTTTTATTGATTGGTTCATGTTCACCTTGATTTATCAAAAGACGGAACAAAACTCATAGGTTCATTCGTGGGAGACGAATTTATCTATCTTATAGACTTTTTTGTGTGAGACAGATTTATTTATTAAAGTCTTCGACTTTGGGTCGTAGCAACTCTTGGTTGTGGGTGAGATCGGATAAGGAAATCAAGTGCGCAGTATCCTGCTGGGATCAGATGCGTATGAGTATACTTGTACCTTGGATCAGTGTGAGATTGGTTGGGGCTCAACTACAGTCCAGACCGAAGTTATTTTGGAGTAGGCTAGTGTCTGTAATGGCTTAATACAATGTATGTTTAATCTAGACTAGGTCCCGGGGTTTTTCTACAATTGCGGTTTCCTCGTTAACAAAATTCTGGTGTCTGTGTTATTTCTTTTCCGCATTATATTTTTATATAATTGAAATAATACAGGTTGTGCATTGTTCAATCAATTAGAATATCCGACCTTATTGGTTGTTGATTTAAATTGATTGACACTTGGATATTGGTCTTTGGTAACATCCAAGTTATCTCTCTTTGATTAAGACTCGCAGATTGTGTTTGCTTAAGTAAATCAAATTGAGAGATTGAGATAATAACTCCTTTAGATATTTTCTATTGATTGAGTCTAGTTGATTCTCTAGAAAGCAACTCGGAGTTGTCCATACAGATTGCTAATGGAAATATTGGGTGTGGTTGTTAGACCCCCACTTTTTCTATTGGTATCAGAGCAAGCAAACACTTTAAACCTGATAAGTTTGTGTTTGTTCGTTCCTTAACAATTGTCCAATGGGAAATTTCTTTGGAAAATTTGCTCTTGGCATCTGTAACGTGATGTGATCTCAATAATGTTGTAGTAATAGGTTCGCTGAGACTTGCGAAAGCAAAATATCCTATACTTAATAAAACTTAAAAATAAAGAAAACTTAACTCAGAATTTGATTTCAAGATATTAGGAATAACCAAGACATTGATTCCACTATTACACATGCATAAATTATGGTAAATAATCTAAAACTCTAATTATCTTTTAAGTCCCTTATTTATTAATTCACATATAATCAGGCAAATTCTCAAAAATTAATTGTGTCCCCTAAGCATAGATTATCTTAATACAAAGTATAACATATCTAATTGAATCACAACTAATGAAGGAAATTATGCAAACAATTAAAAACTCTGTAAAAGCAGTGATCGAGTGAATTATTAATTATAAATTAGAGAAAATAAATAATTACCAATTATTCATGTGTAAATAGCTTCCTCATTGCATTGGTTGTGGGAGAATTAGCTCATAATCATGTTGGAAACACACTCAAAATTCATTTTTATTGCTCAAAGTGTTTACAAATGATGAAATGGGAGAAAGTAATTAAAAACCGGGTTTGTAACAATTATATGTATTACAAACCGAACTGTTACAGAGAACGATATAAACTAAATGTCGTAGTCACTGTAGCAAAAAGAATGTCACTGTGCGTCTAATGTTCTTGGTAGCAGCAGAAAATGGTGTATCGCTGCAACTTGAATTTCTCGACTCTGTGATGTTCTCAATTCTCCCCAAACTCTACATCCCCTCTATGAGACTCCATAAGCCCTTAAATACCCATTTGGACCGAGAATAACCCCTCATAACTCCATATAATTTCGCCATAACTCGGTAATATTCTCATGCAAGATACGGGAATTTCTTCCCTTTTTTATCTCCTCCACGGTGTTTTATCTGGCAAGCTTGCTTCTACATGTTCCTTACTCTTCCCAGATAACATAAAACACGCTTTTATCCATGTAAACTTCCCAAAATAACAAAAAATATACCCGAGAATAATAACCACCTTTGTTTGCTTCCACACAAGATTGTAGCCAACTTTAGACGAATCCAAATGGCATACATTGCCTGTTAACACTAGAGTAACAAATCCAATCAATCTGAGCCGTCGAGTCTCACTGAGTTGCGTAAAAACTCCAACCCTAATTTATCCAGCTTTACTCCCTGATTTCTTCTAACTCGAGTTCTAGCCAAAATACATTGAACCAAAGACCCAAAACAATCTTTTTATGCTCAAAGGAACATGCTGTCATGTGGTTGATTCTATATGGGGGGTACTTAGTAAAATCAGGGGTGCCCTTGTAACTTTTTCCTTCTTTTAATCGGACCACCATCATCCTGACACGTGTAAGTCACGGATTGTTCTCCTTACAAGGGTCTTACCCTATTAATGTTGTATGAGTGGCTGTTGAGATGATTATGAAATTTATGTTATCTTCATAGAACTTTTAGTTCTCAGGCTGATTTTCGAATCAGAGTTACTATTTTGGATATCTTGTTGTTTCAATTTGTTCAATATAGAACAATTGGTATCAGAGCCGATCGATCCTGTCACTATGGGTGGTCATGGAGCTCAAACTAATAAGGAATTGCAGGATACTCAGAAGAAACAAAAAACCCAGATTGAGAAAAAAAATCAGGATGTTGTTGAAATAAAGGGGGATGTAGCAGATATAAAAGAACAACTGAGTCAAATTCTTATACAGTTGCAGAATTTAACCAATAAGGAAAGTAATCAGGGAGATTCAATCGGGGCACAAGCAGAGGGAAGCACTATACCAATTATTCCTCAAACAGCTGAGAACCGAGGCTTCAGCAGCTACAACCGATTTCCCAAATTTGATTTTCCCAGATTCGATGGTACTAATCCTAAAGGGTGGATCCAAAAGTGTGAGAGGTTTTTCATTCTACACAACATCAGAAAGGAATCTCAAAAAGTCCAAATGGCAGCTATGCATATGGATGGCAAAGCAGAAAGGTGGATCTCTAACCTACAAACTTATAGATCTATTTTATGTTGGTTTGAACTAGATGAACAAGCTTGTTTTAGCTTCGAGAACCCATCGAACGATAATATTGTGGGTATGTTTAATAAGTTAGCACACACCACTACAGTAGAATAATTTTTTAATGAATTTGAGGTTGCTAGGTCCTTAATGATGAGCATTCATCCTGAATTTCCTGAGAGTTTTATTGGTGCCCTTAAGGAAGAAACCCAACATAATGTGTTGATGTTTAACCCTCCCACTCTCATGAAAGCCTTTGATCTAGCAAGGTTGCAAGAGAAATCCTTACTTTCTCGACAAAAACTTTCAAAACCCACCCCAATTTTTTTTTCCAACTCTTTTTCCTTGGGAAAACCACCCTATCAGTCTCCTCTGTCTACTCCAAAAACACCAGCTCTCCCACCATCTACTCCAAAACCACCACCACTTCTGCCTAAACCAACTCTCACCCACCCTCCAATTAAGAGACTCACCCCTGAATAACTCAAAATTAGGAAGGCCCAAGGGTTGTGCTACAACTGTGATGAAGTGTATAGGTTTGGTCACATCTGTAAACAACAACAATTATTTTGGATAGTGGCAGATGAAGTCAAGACTGAGTTACCAGATGCAGAAGAAATGACTCAAGACACTGACAATGCCACTTCATAAGAGAGTGATGTGGAAATTTTTGTTCATGCTTTAACTGGTGCTCATTGTGGGGAGACAATCCGAATACCTGGGATACTTAACAACCACTCCATTTCTATACTCATTGATACAGGCAGCACCCACAGCTTTATTGACTCATCACTAGCTCACCAATTGTATTGTCTTGTCCACCCTACTCAACCATTCCATGTCACTGTGGCAAATGGTGAGAAAACAGCTAGTTCTAGCATTTGTAAGTCATTACATTGGTTCATGCAAGGTCATACCTTCTTTGGGGATCTCAGACTACTTCCTTTGGGGGGTTGTGATATGGTATTGGGTGCAGATTGGCTAAGCCAGCTTGGTAATGTCCTTTTCAAATTCACTACTTTAACAGTTTCCTTCATATACCAGGGTTTTCAAATTACTCTTACTGGCATGTCTAATTCTAACCTACTCAAACCAATCAGTTCCAAAGAGGCTAATAAATTCTTTCAAAAGAACCCACAGGTATTTGTGCACAGTTATGCTCCATATCTGCCACTCAGGCATCTCCTCCACCTTCCCCAGAAATTAGTGCCTTATTACAGCAGTACCCAGAGGTTTTTGAGGAGCCCTCCACCCTGCCACCTCATCGAGGCCTATACCACACCATCCCCCTCAAACCCAACTCAACTCCAGTTAACCAGAGGCCTTATAAGTGCCCTTATGTTCAAAAGTCAGTCATTGAAGAACTGGTGGAACAGATGCTCTCTCAGGGAATCATACAACCCATTCATAGCCCATTTGCCTCTCCTATCTTATTGGTCAAGAAAAAAGACAACAGTTGGAGATTTTGTGTGGATTATAGAAGACTCAATGACATTACCATCAAAGACAAATTTCCAATTCCCATCATTGATGAACTTTTGGATGAGCTTCATGGTGCTGCTATTTTTACCAAGATTGATCTCAGATCTGGCTATCACCAAATCAGATTGTTTCCTCCTGACATTCACAAGACAGCATTTAGGTCCCATCAGGGTCACTATGAATTCCTTGTCATGCCATTTGGCCTTACCAATGCACCTGCCACTTTTCAAGCCTTGATGAATGATATTTTCAAACCATTTTTGAGGAAATTTGTGTTGGTATTCTTTGATGACATACTGGTGTATAGTCCTGACATGGAAACTCATCTCCAACACCTTCAGCAAGTTCTTTCTGTCTTGCAACAACATCAGTTGCATGCCAAACTCTCCAAATGCTACTTTGCTCAACCTGAACTGGAGTACTTGGGACATATCATCACAGTTCAAGGAGTGTTAGCTGACCCCACAAAGATCCAGAGTATGACTTCTTGTCCATTTCCTAAGTCCATCAAAGAGCTGAGAGGGTTCCTAGGCCTCACAGGCTATTATAGAAAATTTGTTAAAGGTTATGGGCTTATCAGTAAACCTTTGACTGAATTACCGAAGAAAAATTCATTTGTATGGACTGAAGCTGCCACTATTGCTTTCAATCAACTCAAGGTGGCAATGACTACTATACCTGTCTTAGCACTTCCTGATTTCACAAAAAGGTTCATCTTGGAGACTGATGCCAGTGATACTAGTATAGGTGCAGTACTTATGCAAGAAGGGAGGAAAATTGCCTACCACAGTAAACCATTGGGACCCAAGGCAATGGGGTTGTCTACTTATGAGAAGGAGTTAATGGCAGTGGGCTCAGCAGTCACCAAGTGGAGGCATTATCTCCAGGGGCATACCTTCACTATCAAAACTGATCATGAGAGCATCAAATTTTTCTTAGAACAAAAAATTACCACTGGGTTACAACAAAAATGGCTCATGAAACTGCTGGGTTTTGACTATGACATTCAATACAAAAAGGGGTCTCACAACAAAGTAGCTGATGCATTATCCAGAAGAGCTCATTCCCTAGCTACCATACATACCATCACTATTTCCAAACCTGTGTGGATGCAGGATATTGCTTCTAGCTATACAGATGATCCTAAAGCTCAACAACTCATGGCTCAATTGCTAGTTTCTTCTTCTTCCACTCCAAATTTCTCTTACCACCAAGAGATTCTCAGGTATAAATCCAGACTCTATATTGGAACTGCTAACAATGTCAGATATTCTATCTTGTCATCCTTGCACTCCTCAGCCATTGGGGGTCACTCTGGCATCCAGGATACTTACAATAGAGCTAAACTTTATTTCTTTTGGCCAAAAATGCAGCAAGATATTATCTCCTTGGTTACCTCTTGTGATATATGTCAGAGGAACAAGCATGAAAATACCCTCCCTGCTGGCCTGCTGCAACCACTTCCTATACCTGATCAAGCATGACAGCATATTTCCATGGACTTCATTGAGGGTCTCCCTAAGAGTGAACACAAAGATGTTATTTTGGTGGTAGTGGATAGACTGACAAAATTTAGTCATTTCATTGCATTTCAACACCCTCCCTGCTGGCCTGCTGCAACCACTTCCTATACCTGATCAAGCATGGCAGCATATTTCCATGGACTTCATTGAAGGTCTCCCTAAGAGTGAACACAAAGATGTTATTTTGGTGGTAGTGGATAGACTGACAAAATACAGTCATTTCATTGCATTTCAACACCCTTACACTGCCATTACTGTTGCAAAAGCATTTCTCCACAACATCTTCAAGTTACATGGTCTCCCTTCATCCATCACTTCTGACAGGGACAAAGTTTTTACTAGTAACTTCTGGCAAGACTTTTTTCATCACCTGGGCACCAACCTCAAGCTAAGTACTGCTTATCATCCATAGACTGATGGACATATAGAGAGAGTCAATGCCTGTTTGGAGAATTACTTACGGTGCATGACAGGGTTTCAACCAAAAAAGTGGTACAGATGTTTGGCTCTTGCTGAATGGTGGTCTAACACTATCTACCACACCAGCATTAAGATGTCTCCATTTAAAGCCTTGTATGTTTATGATGCTCCTCACTTAGCTTTTCCTGCTCCCATCACCACTTATGTAGCTGCTGTTGAGGAGTACCTCACACACAGAAAAGCTATGCTTGACATTCTTAAAGACTCCTTATCTGTTTCCCAGGACAGAATGAAATTTTTTGCATATCAGCACAGGACTGAGAGGATTCTGGAGTGGGTGATTTAGTTTACTTGAAGTTGCAGCCATACAGACAACTCTCTGTCTCACTGAGGAAGAACCTTAAGCTCTCATCTAAGTACTATGGACCTTTTCCTATCATTGCTAGAATTGGTAACATGGCTTATAAATTACAGTTACCACCAGAGGCCAAAATACACCCGGTGTTTCATGTCTCCCAACTTAAGAAGATAATTGGTGCTGCTCATACTCCTTCTCCTACACTGCCATTAGTAGATCATGAAGGCCAGGTCATCATCACCCCTATCTCTGTCTTGATCTACAGATGCATTTCCAGGGGAGATCACACTGTCCACTAAGCACTTATTCACTGGTCTAATGCCACAGCAGAAGAGGCTACATGGGAAGACTTTGCCACTCTCAGGGCTCATTTTCCTGCTTTTGTCCTTGAGGACAATGACAATTTTAAGGGGGAAACAACGTCATGTGGTTGATTCTATATGGGGGGTACTTAGTAAAATCATGGGTGCCCTTGTAACTTTTTCCTTCTTTTAATCGGACCACCATCATCCTGACACGTGTAAGTCACAGATTGTTCTCCTTACAAGGGTCTTACCCTATTAATGTTGTATGAGTGGCTGCTGAGATGATTATGAAATTTATGTTATCTTCATAGAACTTTTAGTTCTCAGGATGATTTTCGAATCAGAGTTACTATTTTGGCTATCTTGTTATTTCAATTTGTTCAATATAGAACACATGCCCAGACAATTCCAGCTCTTTAGTCTTGATGAAACAAGCTCAAATTCGCAACCCTAGTTCTGCCATTGAAACCAAATATTTCCCGGCAAAACATAATTTTTGAAATGAAGAAGATGGTTAGCCCTTATCCAACGTCATGGGTGCTGAATAACAAATGGGTGTTGTGGACAAAAATGGGTGACACATAGCAAAAGTGGGGGTCCGTATAGAAAATGTCCTTTGTGGGTGCTCCGAGCAACTTTTGGAGCCGAATTTTCCAACAATATTTATTTCCAAAAAATACCTACAGACACATAAAACACCATAGTAAGGACGAAAACGAGTACTAACAGTACGAAACATTGAGGACAAATTAGACACATAAATGCGTCTATCAAATACCCCCAAACTTATTATTTTCTAGTCCTCGAGCAAAACTAATAAAACCGAGTTAATCTCTGGAGGGTTTACCAGAGGTGTACCCACAAAACCATGACTTTTAATTGGTCACAAGTATCCAAAGAGCTGTGAGGACATACAATTTCTCAACCTATCTCCAAGTGACTAGAATGCCAGAGAAATTAAAGGTGCCAGCTCTAAAGCTGACTGAAGAAAATGGGAGACATATCCGCAACACTGCTAGATAAAGGGATATCCGCTACACAGCTAGATAAACATTGTAAGATGAGTCTACTGATTTACAGCTGGATAATATTAGGAGAGAGAAAAAGATGAGAGGTACATCTGCTACACATCTGGACTAATTACGTGTGATGAGTTAAACCAGTGCTAGAAAGATCTTGTGCCAGATTGAAAGCGGACTAACAAAGCAACCAAATGCATCTCTCTTCAACTCTTTCATAGTGCTTAGTAGAAACAACGTCTTCTTCGGCTTCAACTGTTGATGATAAATTCTTGAACCTCGTAGAACCTTGACAATTAACTCTTCTCTTCGATTTCTCACTTGAAACTTCCTTATAGATTTCTACTTTCCTATGGTCTTATTGAACAAAATTTAAACTTTTTTTTTTTTGTTGTTGTTGTTGTAGAGTAATAACAAGACGAAAATTTACATGGACATCACAGAAGGAATTTAACACTTGGATCTTCGAAACTTGTAATGTCTTAGTATCATGAACTTCAACAACTTATATCGTTTTTTTCTTGCTCTTATAAATTCTTGTAACCCTTGATTTTGAATTCTGATTTTCTATTGTTGCTTCTAAACCTTAAACGTCTTCCACTTTATTCATAGATTTTGACGCCGCTCCATTTGTTGATGATGATAAGTTTCTACTGTGAGAGAGTCGTAATCCAGTAACTAAGACTACATTGTGAGGTTGCTTTATCTTTCTGGCATTTCCTGACCTACTTTCCTTTCCATCATGGATGGTTAGGTCCATCAAGGTTACCCTCTAAAAGGAACAAGTTCTCTCATGAATTTCAAGGATCTCAATGTCTTTTTCTCTAATGTCTCAATAGGTTGTTATCCCTAGCATTCCAATTTCTATCTTTTCGGTGAGAAACAGTATGTAAACTTAGTTAACCGGATACCATGTGACGCTAGAAGTTTAAAAAGTGCAAATAAAAAGTTCTTCCTCACCCCCAAGATAGTACCTGGGTGAAGAGAGATAAAATCAAAACTAATATACAATATCCAACTGCCTCGATGGTCAATCAAGGGTAAACAGGGTCCTCTAGAAGAACCTCCTCAACATCACCTGTAGGAAATAGCTCTAAAAAGGGTTTCATTCTCTGACCGTTAACCTTCGAAGAACTACTACCATCCGGTGTCTCAATTTCAACATCTCCATGAGGAAAGACAGTGCGAACAATAAAAAGACCCGTCCATCGAGAACGTAACTTCCCAGGGAAAAGATGCAAGCGGGTATCATACATAAGAACTTTTTGACCTGGAGAAAATAACTTCCGTAAAATATTTCGATCATGCACAAGTTTCATTTTGTTCTTATACTCTTTCGCACTATCGTAAGCATCTATATGAATCTCGTACAACTCATTGAGATGGAGTTTCCTATGGGCTCCTGCCTTGTCAAGTGAAAAATTTAGCTGCTTAACAGCCCAATAATCTCTATGTTCTAACTCAACAGGTAAATGACATGCCTTGCCATACACAAGCCGATAAGGTGACGTTCCAATGGGGGTCTTAAACGCAGTACGGTAATCCCATAAGTCATCAGTGAGCCTAGACGACCAGTATTTCCGATTAGGATTAACTGTTTTCTATAATATATGTTTTATCTCCCTATTGGAAACATCTACCTGACCACTAGTTTGTGGATGATACAGGATGGCTACCTTATGTGTAATACCATATTTCTTCATCAAAATATTAAAAGGTACATTACAAAAGTGCGACCCTCCATCACTAATTATAGCTTGCGGTGTACCAAAACGTGTAAGTATATTATTTTTCAAGAACTCAATCACAACCCTATGGTCATTGGTTTTACATGCAACCGCCTCAATCCACTTAGAGACATAGTCTACGGCAACAAGGATGTATAGGTTACCAAAAGAATTAGGAAATGGACCCATAAAGTCAATACCCCACACATCAAAGACCTCAATAATTAAAATCGGGTTCAAGGGCATCATATTCCTACGGGAAATGGTTCCTAATTTCTGGCAACGTTCACAAGTAACACAGTAACTATGGGAGTCTTTAAACAATGAAGGCCAATAGAATCCACACTACAATATCTTAGCAGCAGTCTTCTTAGCATTAAAGTGACCCCCACAAGCATGATCATGACAAAAGAAAATAATACTGGACTGACCACTCTCAGGTATACATCTCCTAATAATCTGGTCTGGAAAATGCTTAAATAAATAAGGATCATCCCGAAAGAAGTGCTTAACCTCGGTTAAAAACCTAGAACGATCTTGTTTACCCCAATGTTGGGGCATTCGATCAGTAACAAGATAATTCACTATATTTGCATACCAAGGTGATTGGGAAACAAAGAACAAATGTTCATCAGGAAAGCTATCCCTTATATGAAGGGAATCATTAGGGGAACTAATAACTAGCCTAGACAAGTGGTCTGCTACTACATTTTCTGCACCCTTTTTGTCTCTAATGTATGGACAAAATTCTTGTAATAAAAGGATCCATCTAATCAATCTAGGTTTGGTATCCTTCTTAGACAAAAGGTATTTCAAAGCAGCATGATCAGTATAGATTATGATCTTAGAACCTAAGAGATATGGTCTAAACTTGTCTAAGGCAAACACAATGGCCAACAGTTCCTTCTCTGTAGTGGTATAGTTCAACTGGGCATCATTCAGAGTTTTGATAGCATAGTAAATCACATAAAGTAATTTGTTTTCTCGCTGACCTAGCACAACACCAATAGCATAGTCTGAAGCATCGCACATGATCTCAAAGGCTAGGTTCCAGTTGGGTTCCTGGACTATTGGGGGTGGGGGTGGGGGTGGGGGGTAGTGAGTAGTGAGTAAGGTCTTAAGCTTCTTAAAAGCCTCTAAACAAGCATCATCAAAGACAAACTTAGCATCTTTTACAAGCAAATTGCAAAGAGGTCTAGAAATAAAGCTAAAATCCTTAATGAATCGACGATAAAACCTGCATGCCCTAAGAATGACCTAATATCTTTTACGGTTTTTGGGACCTGTAAAGTCTTAATAAGGTCAACTTTGGCTTTATCTACCTCTATAACCTTAGAAGATATGATATGTCCTAAAACAATTCCTGAACGAACCATAAAGTGACATTTTTCCCAATTAAGTACTAAATTCTTTTCCTTACACCTAGCCAAAACTAATGAAAAATGATGCAAGCACTCATCAAAAGGCGAACCAAACACAGAAAAATCATCCATAAAGACCTCTAAGAACCATTTTGCCATGTCAGAAAATATGCTCAACATACAACGCTGAAAGGTCGCAGGGGCATTACATAGCACGAAAGGCATGCGTCTATACGCAAAGGTACCAAAGGGACAAGTAAAAGTGGTTTTCTCTTGGTCTTATGGGGTAATAACAACCTGATTATAACCGCAATATCCATCTAAAAAGCAATAATGGCTACGTCCAGCTAATATCTTTAACATTTGGTCGATGAAGGGAAGGGTAAAGTGGTATTTCCTAGTGACCTTGTTCAATGTCTTATAGTCAATACATACACGCCAACCCGTGGTCACCCGGGTAGGGATTAACTCATTGTTATCATTCTGGACTACAGTAATACTGTATTTCTTGGGAACAACCTGAACGGGGCTGATCCACTTACTGTCTAAAATAAGGTAGATAATGCCTACATCTAACAACTTAAGAACCTCGGTTCGAACTACTTCTTACATATTAGGGTTTAGTCTACATTGCATCTCCCTAAAAGGTTTGGTATCTTCCTATAAATAGATCTGATGCATACAAATAGTAGGACTTATACCCTTAATATCTGCTATGGTCCACCCTAAAGCTTCCTTGTTGTTTTGAATGACGGTCACTAGCCTACTTTCCTGATCACTATCCAAGTTGGAAACAACAACCACATGTAAAGTCTCATACGGGCCTAAAAACACTTCAGGGTATCTGGCAATGGTTTTAGGTCCAACTTAGGAGGCTTTTCTAACGAAGGAACTATGGTAGACTTAGAAACGGGTAGAGGTTCGAACTTAGATTTCCAGACATTACTAGTGTCTATCAAAGGGGTTGAATCTAACAAAGCATTCACCTCATTAATCACATCATCATCATCAAAATCAATCCCAAAGTGAGCTAGGAATTTCTCTAATGGATCTTCTAACAAAGTGTTTGGTAATGACTCCTCGACTAATGTTCATATCATGTTCACCTCTTCTATGCTCGAGTCATCTAGTTCAGAGGGTAGCTTACTAATATGAAAGACGTTCAGCTCAATAGTCATATTACCAAAAGACAAATTCATAATACCAGTTCGACAATTAATGATCGCATTGGATGTTGCTAAAAATGGTCGACCTAAAATCACTGGTATCTGGTTATCTGGGTCAGAACAGGTTGGGTATCTAGGATAATAAAATACACTGAATAAATAAACTTGTCGACCTCAATAAGAACATCCTCGATCACACCACGAGGAATTTTAACGGAAATATCAGCTAACTGAAGTGTCATATGGGTAGGTTTCATCTCACCAAGTCCTAGATTCAGGTACACATGGTATGAGAGAAGTTTCACATTGGCTCCTAAGTCAAGAAAAGTTTTCTCAACACGGTATTTACCTATTGTGCAAGAATTAGTAAGGGACCCTGGGTCTTTATACTTAGGAGTAGTGGTATTCTGAATAATGGAACTCACATGACTAGCTAGGAAGGATTTCTTTTGAAAACTAAGCTTACAATTTCGTGTACACAAGTCCTTAAGAAACTTGGCATAATCGGGAATCTGCTTAATCGCATCCAACAATGGTAGGTTGATAGTTACCTGCTTAAAAACCTCAAATATATCATTAAAGTTGGACTCCCTCTTAGTTGGAACTAGCAGCTGTGGGAATGGGACTCTAGAAACAAAGCCTGGCTCAATATGACCCTCATTGGTCTCTTTAGAGACTCTATGAGTCTCCTCATAATTTTATGGCTCAGAAGGGTGAACTACAGTATGTTCACTATCAGGCATGGTTACCTTATTGTCTACTACTCTACCATTCCTAAGGGTTTTAATAGCATTCACATGTTCTGATGGTCTTCCACCTACTTCATTAACTCCTTTAGGATTAGGTTGAGTTTGACTAGGAAACTTACTTTTTTCCCTCAGGGACTCATTTATCTGACTAACCTGGGTTTTCAACTCGGAAATAGCCTGAGAGTTAGCATAACCTATACTCTTACTTTCTTATATCCCTTGCACAACCATTTGATTGATCTTTTCAGAGCTTTTAATAAATGAGGCGAGAGTATCCTCTAAACTTGTGATCTTTTTATCCGAATGGTTCTGGAAATGGGGTTGACCTGAAGAGTTCTTAGTATAACCAAAACCTGGGGGAGGCTGAGAATTACTAGACTGACCTTAATTCTGTCCCTTAGACCAAGAAAATTAGGATGGTTTCTCCAACCAGGATTATAGGTCTCTGAGTATGGGTCAAATTTCTTACGGTTCTCAAACCTAAAATTGTTATAGACATCATGAGCTTGATCTTCACTAACCTGACCTTCCCAAAATGAGTTATCGGGCTCTATTCCACAACTAGAGACTTGAGAGGTTTTATTAGGTTCAACAAGGGACCTATTTTTAGACTGACCCATTTCCAAAGCTTCTAACCTTCTAGACAAAGCAGCAAACTTAGCATCTGATGCAAAACTCGTATATACCATATTGGTGCTACTTCTATTAACCAAAAGTCTTTTAGGGGGATCAACCAAGACTCCCATAGTTGGGATTTCTTAGCAACAACTCCTAAAAAGGTAAAGTCATCCTCAGCACTTTTACTAGTGAACTCACCAGCGCACATAGACTCGACCATGGCTATAAGGACCCTTAAGCACGTCAACGTTATTAGACCGGTCAAGTGTCAACTTAGCCGATAATAACTCGATTAGTTTAACACGGGCGTTAATTCATAGAAATTAATCTAACAACGATCTAGATACGAAACTAGTATCGTTAGATAGATCTCGAAAAGTTACGTGGAATAGACTACTCGAACGTGTCATTCAGATATCAGACGAAGAAGATATTATCAGAGTTATTTGAAGAGAAACGTTAACCGCTTGGTTACCCTTATCCATTTTCCGGACTGCCCTTATCTTTTGGTCGAGTGCCTTTAGTAATTTTTGGTCAGCCTTATCCCCTGGCGAATCGAGAAGATAAGCTTATTCTCTTTTCTTTCTTCTTCATTCTTCTTCTTTTTCTCTTTTTTCTTCTTTTGTTCTTCGCCTCTGGAGATTCTCTGAGATTTCTGAGGCTGTGAGGTCACGAGAATTAGACAAGTTATCAGAGATGGTGGATGGAAGTAGTGATTGATGTTTACTGGTTTCAGGAAAAGAAGGTGTTGATGTTGTTATAATCAGAAATTAAGTTTTTGATTAAGACTCGAATTTGTACGAATTTGTTGTGTATTTGAGTTGTTATTGGTTAAATAAAGAAGGGGTTTCTGTTTAAATTAAAGTAGTGAAGTTGTTTTGAGGATGAGTTAATGAATTAGGGTTTCTCAAGATGAACGGAAATTTCGATTTAGGGATGTTTAAGAAGGATTGAAGCTTGGGTTTTCAATGTTTGAGATAAAGGGTGGAGTTAATTAGATGTTGGAGCTTTAATTTCAGTTTAATTGTGAATCAGAGAATATTAGGGTTTCGTGTTCTTCCCTAAAACAGAAATTAGGGTTTTCTGTTAATCGATGGTGATTGTGAAGATTGTTGAGTGTTAGTTAAACAAGATTGATGGATTATTGAAAGTTTTGTGATAGATTACTGGATTGAGTAAAGGCAAAGAAGAATCTAGTTTAACTGGTGGAATTGAATTGAGGGGTTGTTCAGTTTGAGATGAATTGTTGATTCAATCTAAAGTAATAAGAAGAAATTAATTCAATTTTCTAAGCAACACAGATTGGAGTTATTTAGATATGTGGCGCTGTTTTGAGGTTGATGAATTGAGTCAGGTGGAGAAGAACCTGAATTCAACTTCCTGGGCATTCTTAAATTAAGGTAATTGTTCTTCTATATGATTTTAGATGAGTTATTCATTTCAATTGTTGAGATTATGAAATGGTTGATAAGTATGAATTGAACTGATATTGATGGGGGTATGGGTTTGGAGTGAACTGGTGTTGCTTTGAGATAAGGGAAAGAAAAATAATTGATGTTGGAGTTGTAATTAGTGTAATTGGTAAACACTGATCTATTGTTGCAGGTGTTAGCAATGAACTGAGAATTTAATTGGATTTGTTGGGTATGTGCTTGAGTTATATTTTGGTTAGGTTTGTACCAAATCATAGGGAGAATAGGTAGATGAATGTGAAGTTGTTTACAAATGAAGATTATAGTTTGTAATGATGGTGATGAATTGTGCTTGAGGCAGGTGGTGTTATATTGAATTGCAAGTAGAATCATATTATGCTTGGATGTGTGGTTTCATGTTGAAGAAGATATTGTTTTATTATGAAACTGGTGATGCATGGATATTATAATTGGGGTTGTAGTTAAAGTGGTGTTGTGGAGTGGATGGAACTAGAACGTCTTAGAGTTGTAGAGTAATAGTAGTATGGTTGAAGTGGCAAGGGATATGAGTGATCTGCTGAAGTTGTGGAGTGCAGCTTGTGGTTGTTTAGGAATTACTGTGGTTGACTGATATGTAGCTTGAGGTTACTCTGTCTTGTGGAGGAGTTGCACATACGGAGTTTGTTGTACTAGTGGTAATTCAGTTGGAGAATTAGTCTTGCAGTTTGGGAAGACTAGTGATTAAGTTGGTTTAGTTGTGAACCTGAAGTTGTAGATAGTAATTGTTGTGAAAAGCTTAAAGTTGCTATTGCTCGTAAGCAGAATTTGTATTTAAGAATTAGTTATGAAATTACTTTCAAATGAATGTTTTGATGTAATGAAATTGATTGATGTTGAACTGAGGTTAGATTGGCAGAAATGTAAGAACCTTTGGCTTGTCTGATCGAGCTTAGTCGGTCTGACTCATTTTCTTGTTTAGCTGACTCATGTTAATCTGACTGAGTTGAATCGTGTTAACTCACTGAGTTTACCTTAGCTTGACCCGAATTGACTCAGTTGACCGATTCCTATTTGACTTTGACCTTGAATCCTTGGACTTTGACCATGACTGTTGACTTAACCTTTAGACGTTGACCGTCAGTTGACCCAGTCAACCGTTAGTGACTATTAGTTGACTTTGGCGGACTTGGGCTTAGGCCAGTTTTCTTAATTAGATGTTTTGGACCTCTTGTGTTCCGAATTAACTTTTGGTTTCTTCTACAAAGTTGTAGATATTCATAAGACATATCTAATGGACTATAGAATCAACTTAATTGGGTTAGTAAACTCTTAGTTATGTTAAAGATGGAGAATGGGATACCATAATGGGCTTAGAACATTAGATAAAATTGTATAATTCTTATGTGAGCCATTTTGGCTAGATTCTTATAGTTTTTGTATGATTAACAATTAGTCTATATTAACAACGATCGATTCAAAGGATGAACCAGTGGATCGTGGATCTCGAGGTAGGCGAGGCTTGTCATCAAAAGAGGTGGGAATCGATAACGAACTCTCTTGTATTCATTACTGTTTTACAAATCGATCTTTGTGTTGTGAAATTCATGCATATCTTTGTGTGCTTGGTATGGTATGAGATGTGTGACGACACAATATCAGTATTCTATGGCTAGGGCGATACACCGCAATATTATTATGTCTAGGGCGATACACCGCAATATTATTCTTCCTTTATATATATTCAGTATTCTATGGGTAGGGCGATACACCGCAATATTATTATGGCTAGGGCGATGCACCACAATATTATTCTTCCCTTTTGTGCGGCAACACACCTCATACATGGATGTTTACTGTTATTTATGAATGTCTTTGAAGAAGTTTATACGTTACGTTTTATTGTCTTTCCTTGTATTACCGACTTTCGATTGAACCTGCATTGTCTTTGAATCATATTAATGATTACTTGAAAGCTAGTTGTTATTCCTGCTGGGCACCCCTTTTAGGGATGATGTGCTCACCCATTCTCACTTTCAATTTCAGTGACAGATCAGAGTACTGCAGCAAAAGCTTCAAGTGTTGAGTTCGCTGGATGATTAACTTCTGTTATGTTTATTGTTTCATATTCTTTGTAAACCAAATCACTATTGTATATGTATCATTTGAGAGGAGTTCTTGTATAGGTATTTTAGAGAGGGGCTAGTTTTGGGTTAAGTTGTTGTAGATTTTTCTTAATTGAATGCTTAAGTGTTTGGTTTAGATTCGTTAGTGCCTCTTTATTTAGTTAAATTCTTGGTTTAGTCAGCTGCTAGCTTAGGGGGCGCTACAGAGTTGGTATCAGAGCACATTATTAGGTCTTATATGGGAAAAGGTAGAATTAGCCAGTGCCAGTTAGTGAATTAGATTAGTTTAGAACTGGGCTGGGTTTGTGAGATAAATCCTAATCACTAAAAGTTATTAATAATTAAAATATTTTTGATTGATTTGTTTGTTTTATTTTTTGTTTATGTATTGAAGTAAAAATTGTAGGGTACACCAATACTTCAGGATTTGATAATAATTAATCAAAAAAAAAAGTATGAACGAGTACATAATCCAATAGAAAAATAGTGAGATTAATACAATTGATAAATCTTGAAGGTTACATAAAATTTATTGAATGCCTTGACTTATACATAGAAATCAACAATTTATAATCACATAAATGTTAATAATATTCTTGGAACTTAATAATAATTGATAGAGTAGTGAATGATAGTTCAACCATCAATGTTAATAACAAAAATATTATAATAGTAATCATAAAGCATAATAAATGTGATAATTTTAATGTTAGCATTTCTTAATTAGTATTATATTGAACTTGAACTTAACTAAAATCTCACTAAAGATATATAACGATAGAAATAATAATTATGATTAAATAACTATGGAAAATTATTTACGCTTATCTACAACTAAGTTTTGTAAATTACACTAAATTACAAATTATATTTAATCTAATAAATGATCCAGTGAATCTATAAAATGAAACAAATATACATGAAATAGTGACAATAATATTCAGACAATTAGTGTAATATTATAATTAAAAGAAAATCAATTCATATATTAATATAATACTTTGCATTAATAACAAAATTTAAAGACTACTGACTACTAGAATATATTATAATTTTATGTAGACTCAAATTTAAATCATATTAATTTGTCAACACCAATATTTAACAAGAAATAGAATACGGATTTAATCTGAATAAATACAATCTATTATATCAATCTTTACGTGAATTTAGAATTATATTTACTTAGTGCACCAACCGGATAAATGACTAAAGAATAATGAAAGTGATAATACAGTTGATAATAGTATACAAGTAATTAAGCTGGTAGTAAATTTATAATAGATAATATTTGGAATTAAAATTCGATTTCATTAAAATAAATAAATAATAATGATGATAATTATAAAAATAAAGTGAAATAAATTTTGATGATTAATTTCTTAAAATGATGAGAACTATTTATATATTTTATTTACGAAGTAAATTTACAAGACTTACACCAATTACGATAAAAGTTTAGAAACTAATTAATTTTAATAAATTAATAATTAGTTAATTCAGCATTGGGGAATAGTGAGGTTGGTAATTCTTGTGTGTTCAAGTGATACTTGTTATGTAGTAGGCATTGTCAGGTGTCATGAACCTAGACAAGGCAACTGCATTCTTGTATCACTAGGCATAGAAGGGAGACTTACTTCTATTAGTGAACCGATAGATCCCGAATTTTACCTAGAAACTTTATTTTAGAGCATATTCTCTCGTAATTTGAACCAGTAATTTGAAATGGAAATTAGTATTTTGAACCTAGAGCCACAAATTTTAGTTGAAGAAAGCCATTTAGGTTTGTGATTTGTTTTATGTCGTTTACGCTTAGACAAGAAATAAGATTATTCTTTAAGGTGGGGAGTTTTGAAGATCAGAAGGGTGGTTCGATTTTCGAGGACGAAAATCATACAAGGTGGGGAGAATGTAAGGACCCTCAAGCACGTCAACGTTATTAGACCGGTCAAGTGTCGATTTAGCCGATAATAACTCGATTAGTTTAACACGGGCGTTAATTCATAGAAATTAATCTAATAACGATCTATATACGAAACTAGTATCGTTAGATAGATCTCAAAAAGTTACGTGGAATAGACTACTCGAACGTGTCATTCAGATATCAGACGAAGAAGATATTATCAGAGTTATTTGAAGAGAAACGTTAACCGCTTGGTTGCCATTATCCATTTTCTGGGCTGCCCTTATATTTTGGTCGAGTGTCTTTAGTAATTATTGGTCGGCCTTATCCCCTGGCGAATCGAGCAGATAAGCTCATTCTCTTTTCTTTCTTCTTCATTCTTCTTCTTTTTCTCTTTCTTTCTTCTTCTGTTCTTCGCCTCTGGCGATTCTCTGAGATTTCTGAGGCTGTGAGGTCACGAGAATTAGACAAGTTATCAGAGATGGTGGATGGAAGTAGTGATTGATGTTTACTGGTTTCAGGAAAAGAAGGTGTTGATGTTGTTATATTCAGAAAGTAAGTTTTTGATTAAGACTCGAATTTGTACGAAGTTGTTGTGTATTTGAGTTGTTATTGGTTAAATAAAGAAGGCGTTTATGTTTAAATTGAAGTAGTGAAGTTGTTTTGAGGATGAGTTAATGAATTAGGGTTTCTCAAGATGAACGGGAAGTTCGATTTAGGGATGTTTAAGAAGGATTGAAGCTTGGGTTTTCACTGTTTGAGAGACAAGGTGGAGTTAATTAGATGTTGGAGCTTTAATTTCAGTTTAATTGTGAATTAGAGAATATTAGGGTTTCGTGGCCTTCCCTAAAACAGAAATTAGGGTTTTCTGTTAATCGATGGTGATGGTGAAGATTGTTGAGTGTTAGTTAAACAAGATTGATGGATTATTGAAAGTTTTGTGATGGATTAATGGATTGAGTAAAGGCAAAGAAGAATCTAGTTTAACTGGTGGAATTGAATTGAGGGGTTGTTCAGTTTGAGATGAATTGTTGATTCAAGCTAAAGTAATAAGAAGAAATGAATTCAATTTTCCAAGCAACACATATTGGAGTTATTTAGATATGTGGAGCTGTTTTAAGGTTGATGAATTGAGTCAGGTGGAGAAGAACCTGAATTCAATTGCCTGAGCATTCTTAAATTGAGGTAATTGTTCTTCTATATGATTTTAGATGAGTTATTCATTTCAATTGTTGAGATTATGAAATGGTTGATAAGTATGAATTGAACTGAGATTGATGGGGGTATGGGTTTGGAGTGAACTGGTGTTGCTTTGAGATAAGGGAAAGAACAATAATTGATGTTGGAGTTGTAATTAGTGTAATTGGTAAACACTGGTCTATTGTTGCAGGTGTTAGCAATGAACTGAGAATTTAATTGGATTTGTTGGGTATGTGCTTGAGTTATATTTTGGTTAGGTTTGTACCAAATCATAGGGAGAATAGGTAGATGAATGTGAAGTTGTTTACAAATGAAGATTATAGTTTGTAATGATGGTGCTGAATTGTGCTTGAGGCAGGTGGTGTTATATTGAATTGCAAGTAGAATCATATTATGCTTGGATGTGTGGTTTCATGTTGAAGAAGATATTGTTTTATTATGAAACTGGTGATGCATGGATATTATAATTGGGGTTGTAGTTAAAGTGGTGTTGTGGAGTGGATGGAACTAGAACTGCTTAGAGTTGTAGAGTAATAGTAGTATGGTTGAAGTGGCAGGGGATATGAGTGATCTGCTGAAGTTGTGGAGTGCAGCTTGTGGTTGTTTAGGAATTACTGTGGTTGACTGGATATGTAGCTGAGGTTACTCTTTCTTGTGGAGGAGTTGCACATACTGGAGTTTGTTGTACTAGTGGTAATTCAGTTGGAGAATTAGTCTTGCAGTTTTGGAAGACTAGTGATTAAGTTGGTTTAGTTGTGAACCTGAAGTTGTAGATAGTAATTGTTGTGAAAAGCTTAAAGCTGCTATTGTTGGTAAGCAGAATTTGTATTTGAGAATTAGTTATGAAATTACTTTCAAATGAATGTTTTGATGTAATGAAATTGATTGATGTTGAACTGAGGTTAGATTGGCAGAAATGTAAGAACCTTTGGCTTGTCTGACTGAGCTTAGTCAGTCTGACTCATTTTCTTGTTTAGCTGACTCAGTTAATCTGACTGAGTTGAATCGTGTTAACTCACTGAGTTTACCTTAGCTTGACCTGAATTGACTCAGTTGACCGATTCCTATTTGACTTTGACCTTGAATCCTTGGACTTTGACCATGACTGTTGACTTAACCTTTAGACGTTGACCGTCAGTTGACCCAGGCAACCGTTAGTGACTGTTAGTTGACTTTGGTGGACTTGGGCTTAGGGCAGTTTTCTTAATTAGATGTTTTGGACCTCTTGTGTTCCGAATTAACTGTTGGTTCCTTCTACAAAGTTGTAGATATTCATAAGACATATCTAATGGACTATAGAATCAACGTAATTGGGTTAGTAAACTCTTAGTTATTTTAAAGATGGAGAATGAGATACCATAATGGGCTTAAAACATTAGATAAAATTGTATAATTCTTGTGTGAGCCATTTTGGCTAGATTCTTAGAGTTTTTGTATGATTAACAATTAGTCTATATTAACAACGATCGATTCAAAGGATGAACCAGTGGATCGTGGATCTCGAGGTAGGCGAGGCTTGTCATCAAAAGAGGTGGGAATCGATAACGAACTCTCTTGTATTCATTATTGTTTTACAAATCGATCTTTGTGTTGTGAAATTCATGCATATCTTTGTGTGCTTGGTATGGTATGAGATGTGTGCCGACACAATATCAGTATTTTATGGCTAGGGCGATACACTGCAATATTATTATGGCTAGGGCGATACACCGCAATATTATTCTTCCTTTATATATATTCAGTATTATATGGCTAGGGCGATACACCGCAATATTATTATGGCTAGGGCGATGCACCACAATATTATTCTTCCCTTATGTGCGGCAACACACCTCATACATGGATGTTTACTGTTATTTATGAATATCTTTGAAGAAGTTTATACGTTACGTTTTATTGTCTTTCCTTGTATTACCGACTTTCGATTGAACCTGCATTGTCTTTGAATCATATTAATGATTACTTGAAAGCTAGTTGTTATTCCTGCTGGGCACCCCTTTTAGGGATGATGTGCTCACCCATTCCAACATTTTCAGTTTCAGTGACAGATCAGAGTAGTGCAGCAAAAGCTTCAAGTGTTGAGTTCGCTGGATGATTAACTTCTGCTATGTTTATTGTTGCATATTCTTTGTAAACCAAATCATTATTGTATATGTATCATTTGAGAGGAGTTCTTGTATAGGTATTTTAGAGAGGGGCTAGTTTTGGGTTAAGTTGTTGTAGATTTTTCTTAATTGAATGCTTAAGTGTTTGGTTTAGATTCGTTAGTGCCTCTTTATTTAGTTAAATTCTTGGTTTAGTCAGCTGCTAGCTTAGGGGGTGCTACAATGGCTTTGGTCGAATAGTCTAAACCATCATTAATAATCTCTACGAGTTTCATCTTATCAAATCCATGGTGAGGACACTGGGATAGGAGATCATTGAATCTCTCTAAAAACCTATAAAGAGACTCTCCCTCTTGTTGCACACTAGCACTAATTTTCTGCCTAACAACTGCAGTTTTATGCTTAGGGTAGAATTTCATATAGAAAGCAGCAATAAGATCCTACCATGTTTCAATGGATTCAGATGGTAGGTTGTTCATCCAGGTCTTGGCTTTATCTCTCAAGGAAAAGGGAAACATCTTAAGCTTATTTTAAAAGACCTTGTAATAGAGGTTCTCGCAATATTTTCAAAGAATATAGTGATTCAACTCAGGTTTTATCTGAAACCATCATGAACTTCGAAGTATGCATAAAAGAGTAACCAATATTTTTTGAATGACTTTCCTATTAAGCTCGTTACCCTATCGGTCTCGTTCTAGTCAGTATTTTAATCTTAGGTTCGTGTTTGGTATCGTTTTCCTAAGGCGAGCAAGAAGAGAACGGTGATGAAATCCAAACCCTTATTTTGTATGGCCAGTCCTTGCCCTTTACTAGGAAATTAAAGCAGTCGTATTCAGTTCCTCAACATATATTCACACGAAGGAAGACATTCAACTCACGAATGAACTTCAAGTGCGAGTAAAGGGGATTCGCGAGTGTTTCGACAAACTTGCCTCTCGTTCCAGACGGGGGATGAACTATTGAAGTCGACTCGGACCACGACTCATATGTCATGTACGAACCCGAGGGGCCGAGGCGATATCGTAACCCCGTCCTTCTCTGCAAACAATCTATTTTTAATACTATCCTTCCGTAGAGTTTAAAAAAATAATGTCCCAAAGTTTAAAGTCCAAATTCCAAAAATAAAGTGCAAAAATAAAAAGAAAATTACAAGAATATAAGATATCCTAATACAATCTAAATAAATAAATAAACTCTCTTTTTTTTTCTTGTTTTCTCGCTCTTTTCGCTTTGTCTTTAACTCCAAATCTTTAAGTATTCACCAAAAGCTTTGGCAATTTTTTTTTTACTCTAAATTCCAAAATCTGTAATGCAAAGACAAAAACCCAAAAACGTAAAGTAGAATAAATAAAATAAAAACAAAAACCTAAAAAAAAATAAAATCTAAAAACTCTAGCCTAAAGACAAGTCCGCGTCGGCGGCGCCAAAAATTGATGTGATCTTAATAATGTTGTAGTAATAGGTTCGTTGAGACTTGTGAAAGCAAAAGATTTTAGACTTAATAAAACTTAAAAATAAAGAAAACTTAACTCAAAATTTGATTTCAAGATATTAGGAATAACCAAGACACTGATTCCACTATTACACATGAATAAATTATGGTAAATAATCCAAAACTCTAATTATCTTTTAAGTCCCTTATTTCTTAATTCACGTATAATCAGGCAAATTCTCAAAAACTAATTGTATCCCCTAAGCATAGATTATCTTAATACAAAGTATAACCTATCTAATTGAATCACAACTAATGAAGGAAATTATGCAAATAATTAAAAACTCTGCAAAAGCAGTGATCGAGTGAATTATTAATTATAAATTAGAGAAAATAAATAATTACCAATTATCCATGCGTAAATAGCTTCCTCATTGCCTTGGTCGTGGGAGAATTAGATCATCATCATGTTGGAAACACACTCAAAATTCATTTTTATTGCTCAAAGTGTTTACAAATGATGAAATGGGAGAAAGTAATTAAAAATCGGGTTTGTAACAGTTATATGTATTATAAACCGAACTGTTACAGAGAACAATATAAACTAACTGTCGTAGTCACTGTAGCAAAACGACCGTCATTGTGCGTCTAGTGTTCTTGGTGTTCTTAGTAGCAGCAAAAAATGGTGTATCGCTGCAACTTGAATTTCTCGATTCTGTGATGTTCTCAATTCTCCCCAAACTCTCCATCCCCTCTATGAGACTCCATAAGCCCTTAAATACCCATTTGGACCGAGAATAAGCCCTCATAACTCCATATAATTTCTCCATAACTCGGTAATATTCTCATGCAAGATACAGGAATTTCTTCCCTTTTTTATCTCCTCCACGTTGTTTTCTCTGGAAAGCATGCTTCTACATGTTCCTTACTCTTCCCAGATAACATAAAACACGCTGCTATCCACGTAAAACTTCCCAGAATAACAAGGAAAATACCCGAGAATAATAACCACCTATGTTTGCTTCCACACGAGATTGTATCCAAATTTAGACGAATCCAACTGGCATACCTTGCCTGTTAACACCAGAGTAACAAACCCAATCAATCTGAGCCGTTGAGTCTTACTGAGTTGCGTAAAAACTCCAACCCTAATTTAGCCAGCTTTACTCCCTATATCAACTGATAAATATATATTCAAAGCTTTCGAAGAAGTTTTTAGATCCTTAGAAAAACTTAATTTTGTTAAGTCTAAGAATCACTCCAAAAAGGGTTTTGTACATATTAAACCTTTAAATAATAGTGTACAACCTGGAAAACGGAAGAATCATCCTTCTAGGCATATCAAGCAAATGATTGGAAGCTCAGACTCCCCTGATTATTTTCATTATGTTGATTACGATACAGGGACTGTTCACACTGATTAACCAAAATTATTGCATGAGAATTTCTCTTCACATTATGCCTCTTGGTAACAAGACTGGCACTACCCCATATGTATATATCTTGAAATGGGGCAAGAAATGGTTTGAATCGTGTACAGGTTTGTCTTGAGTTTTCAAATAAAGATTTCTAGTGAATCCATCTTGTTACGTAATGCATAATCCTTTATATGCAAATGTCCAACAAAAATCCCTTGTAATTCATGGGTTGAAGTTCGCAAACGGGTCCAAGCCCATGTTTGGTCTTTTTAAGAGGAAGTTTGCACACTCTCTTCTTCCTCTCTCCTGTCCGCGTACGTGAAATTCTAGGGTTTTGTGTGTTTCCTCCATTGAAGTTGCTTTGGAAAGGCTAAGAGAAAGGGTGTTCAAGATCACTTCAAGTAAGTAAATTCCTCTTATTAATTTCAATTTCTTAGACCTCATGATGAATTCTAAGGGCTCAAAAAGGAATTTCAAAAATTCAGATACCTCTAGTATGGATCTTCCTTATAACCAAAATTCTGTTAGAATTAGGTTTGTGGATGATTCATGTGCTAGAATCTTTGAGAAAATTTCATCTAAAGGTTTTATTTTAGAAAATAAATTGGATATTTCTAGTGGACATGATGAGGATTTAGCTTGCTTTAAAAAATTCAATCTTGGAAATATCTTTGATGGTCTTAGTCGAGGTTTTGATTCTCTCACAAGAATTTTCTATGCCAACATTCATGATGTTGATCTTAATAAGATGGAATTCAAATCCATGGTAAATAGAAAAGGTTTCTTGTTGATAGAGAGTTAATTTCAAAGGTTACCAACATTCCGTTGGGAAACGTGCGTCTCCCTAGACCAAGTGATGAACGTCCTTCATGTGATGATATCTCTATTAGGCTTTGTGGGAAGAAGGTATCTTGGAATCAAGGGAAGTTTCCTACTAATGATCTTAGTATTGCGTTAATGGCATTTGGAAAACTTGGTATCCCCAATCTTTGTCCCTCCACAATTGAAAATTCTTAGTGGAGTCATGAGTTTGCAGAGTTGGTATATTTTCTTGAATTGGGTGCTCAAATTCTCGATATTTATGGATACATTATCTCTCAAATGATCTCACCGACATTTCCCATCAAGATGTTAGGCTATCCTTGCTTGATTAGTCAAATATGCCGTGACTGTGGTATTGATTCAATTGGCAACTCTCTTGGGGTTACCAAACTGGTTTGTCCTTGTACCTTCAGACCCATAAGGGAGAATGTATGCAAAAGACAAAGAGATGCTACACTTATTAATTGTGACCCTTCCACCTTGTGCCTTCTTAAAAAAAATCACAAAGGTGTGTGTAGAGTCAATTCAAGGGTGAAGTGTGTGTAAGAACAATTGTCATTGGTTGCAACTAAGTTTCCCGAGCTCAAGGAAGAGTTGAACACTATTCAAGCATCTTGGAATGTTCCAAATGATGAAGATGATGAGTAGTTCTTATTGCCTAGTAAATCTTTTATTTTTCTTGTTTTGTTTAGAAGAATAATTAGTGTTTGGAATAGCCATTATTGTGATTACACATAGCTATGTCCAAAGTTTTCATCTTCTTGTTTTTAGATTTATTGTGTTAAATTCTAAACTTGTTTGGAAGATGATGGTTGCAGTATTAATCTTTTGATTTTATATATTACGATACGTCCGTGAACTTAATTGTCCCATATTTTTTTCAAAAGTAAAGTCGTTCGTGAATTGATATGCAAATATTGATAAAAGAATGAATAGACTTTTGACAAAACACAAAAGTTAAGCCTATATTGTCAATTATTGATGTAAGATAGGTTAAACAAAATTGTGATTCAAGGATTATGTCTATTGTGTGTCATTGTGCAAATAGTGATGGAAACATAGGATAAATCTTTGCTTATTCCACGGTATAGGTCGATTCTCCGATCCAAAATTTTTGTGTAAATACTGTGTTGTTCCATGAAGTGTCTTATATTGAGCACTAAAACAACAAAAGTTGATTGCTTTTGTGATTAGCTTAGTTTTTGTTCCGTAAGGTACTTTATGTTGAACATGTTGAACTAAATGAACCATCTTGTGTGGTTATTTAGTTATCGCTCCATAAGTTTTCTTATGTTTGAGCATCTCTTTGACTGGGTTGGTTATTCGTGACTAACTTAGTCATTACTCCATAGAATTTCTTATGTCGAGTGTGGCCAATTAAATTGATTACCTTTGTAATTAGTTTGGTTGAGTATGACAATTAGATTGCTTGCAAGTTCTCTTGTGATAAATCTAATTGGTTTCTTAAGTCTTTATAAGTTCACTTGTGTCAAGCATATTTAGTCAAATTAACCTTGGTTCTCTTTGGTTAATATGATTGAATATTTTGGATTCCAAATTCATACTTGTATGTAATTTGTTGAGTCTAAAATAAATCCTTATTTTCTCTTGAAATTAAGGTCGCTCTTGTTGTTCCCTTGGGAATGACATTTTAATAGGGGAGAGTTCTTTTGAACTTGTGCTTAATTGCCAAATCTTTGTGGGGAGTGCGGCTATGGAATATTATAGGGGTTATCTTGTGTCTTTATAAACTCCTTGATGAATGCATTTAGCTTCGGCTTTATGATTGCATCTAAACAAGATGATATAAATTTACCTTTGGTCATGAAATGTCTCTTACGGAAATTTCATTAGGATCCCGTTCTTGTACCTTTGCCAATTTTATTGACAAAAAGGGGGAGAATTAATATGTAGTTCATACTACAAATACATATGGTTTTCGGATCATTATGTAAGTGGGAGTGGTTTCCATGTGAGATGGAGTATTGACTAAGGGGGAGTGAAGTATAACCATAGTATTGTTGTTAAAAGAATTTGTTAAGAAAATTTGCATGGGGTGAAAATTTTTTTTTTAGGACTTTAACTAATTAGTTGTTGGTAATAAGACTATGACATTGTATAACAATGATTGAGAACTCTTGTTTTCTCATTGTTATAGCTACGGATTTTCAACAACGATGATGCTAAACTTACAACCTTTGGGATCATTGGACTACTTGGAAGTGACGAAGATTTCGAGTATTGTTGAAGATTAGACATGTGGAATAGGATATGCAAAGTTTATTTATATAATTTTTGTATTTCATATGTATTAATAGTTTTGCCACTAAAATTGACAAAGGGGGAGATTGTTAGAGCATTGATCGGTCGAACTCGCATGTGTTGCTATCTCAAGCATGTTTGTCAATGTTTGTGATCAAAACTATAAAGTATCGATTTCTAGTCTACTACAGCTAAGGTCTCGGACTAGGATAAAAAGTGTAGTTGAGCTCAAAAACTCCATGGCGATCATCATACAAGATGGAGGACTACTCAAGGAACCAGTGGATTTTCATCGACTAAAAGGTATGTGGAGACTTGAACTTATCTATCACTCAAAAGTCTATCTACTCTATCTCCTATCTTCAGACAAAAGTCGTATTACTATATAGACTAAGATTATACACATATGTCATTTCGAGCTGAGTATATCTCGCTTATCTATTTCTCGAAATATGTGTTGGTAAAGCTTTCGCTTTAGCCAAGTTCATCTTTACCTAGTGAAGAAAGTCATGTTATGTTTCAATCATTTTGGAAATCGCTCTGACGAAAAATAGTTTGTGAATAACAACTATATAACGCCCTCTGAGAATGTTTCAATGATTGAAATGAGAGTTTACACAATATAACCATTGTTGTGGTAACACATATATGTGTAAGTCCTTATTGCTTGAACCGAAGTTTGCGAACTTTGTTGATCAAGTGAAACCAGAACATGAGCCGTCAACTCAGTCCGCGAACTGGCGTAGTTCTCGAACCCGAGAATTTCTGCTGGAGTTGTAGATCAGTTTTAGTCCACGAACTGACGGAAGTTCTCGACCCGATAATTTCTGCTCGAGTTTGTAAACTCCAACCGGTGAACTTGAGTCCGCGAACTTGAGTAGGTTATGTCTAAAAACGATGTTTGTGAAATTATCTTAATAAACTAAGGAATGCTATTGCAAACCGTGGCTTTATAGTTCATGAATCGATTCGAGTGAATCACATCATTTTTGCTTCAATTGTGTCTTGTGTAGTACATGAGATCTCATAGCAATTGAACAACTATCTAATTAGTTCATTTGAGTCATTTGGACTAGTTATGGTGAAGAAGAATATGGTTGATATGAAATTTATCATTTGGCTAACCTTTTGTTTAACTAGTGTTGAACCAACTAATGTACAAGTTTGGGTATGGTTACGCAAACCCAAAAACGTCAAGTACATGTGTGTATAACAAGCTATGTTTTCGATCTAATGGTTGATAAATATTAGCTTATATCTAATCAGGTTTTTATCTAATGGTGAATATTGAATGCTTTGTTACTAAGCTAACATTGATTGCAAACCCTGATTTGAAAGACTATATAAGGGAGAACTCTATCAACTGGGAAACCTAATCCCCACACATTCTGTGTGATACAAGTTTGCTTAGCTAGAGTCGATTCTCCTTTAACCTTTGGTTTTCTTCTTCTAAAACCAGGTTAACGACTTAAAGACTTCATTGGGATTGTGAAGCCAAACCGATACTACTTTTATCGTAGTTATGTGATCTGATCTTGTTATTTCTATCGTACGAGTACAATTGTAATAATTGGCTTGAGATTTCTATCTCCGATAGGCAAGATATAAAAGTAATCACAGGCATCTTCGTCTCATCGTTTGTGATTCCACAATATCTTTTTTTGCTGCGTCGATTAAGACTATTGTGAGGTGATTGGTAAAACTGAGATGTTCTTCGGGAATATAAGTCTGGTTTTATTGATTGGTTTATTCGTGGGAGACGAATTTATTGGTTTATTGATTGGTTTATTGGTTTATTTCAAAAGACGGAACAAAACTCATAGGTTTATTCGTGGGAGACGAATTTATCTATCTTATAGACTTTTCTGTGTGAGACAGATTTGTTTATTAAAGTCTTCGACTTTGGGTCGTAGCAACTCTTGGTTGTGGGTGAGATCAGCTAAGGGAATCAAGTGCGCAGTATCCTGCTGGGATCGGAGGCGTAGGAGCATAATTGTACCTTGGATCAGTGTGAGATTGGTTGGGGTTCAACTACAGTCCAGACCGAAGTTAATTTGGAGTAGGCTAGTGTCTGTAGCGGCTTAATACATGTATGTTTAATCTGGACTAGGTCCCATGGTTTTTCTGCAATTGCGGTTTCCTCGTTAACAAAATTATGGTGTCTGTGTTATTTCTTTTCCGCATTATATTTTTATATAATTGAAATAATACAGGTTGTGAGTTGTTCAATCAATTAGAATATCCGACCTTATTGGTTGTTGATTTAAATTGATTGACACTTGGCTATTGGTCTTTGGTACCATCCAAGTTATCTCTCTTTGATTAAGACTCGCAGATTGTATTTGCTTGAGTAAATCAAATTGAGAGATTGAGATAATAACTCCTTGAGATATTTTATATTGATTGAGTCGAGTTGATTCTCTAGAAAGTAACTCGGAGTTGTCCATACATATTTCTAATCGAAATATTGGGTGTGGTTTTTAGACCCCCACTTTTTCAATATACACAAGATAGACGACTATAAAGTTTATTCGACATATTTGTTATGAGTCGTCATTCTATAGAAAGTCATTGTTAATGACTCTAAATGTCTCTTAACACAGAGACTCTTTGATAGTAGAGTCTTCAGACAATAAACAAACAGAAGACGACTCTTTTTAATCCTAAAGAGTCGTCAGTTTATATATTTTACCTGTAACTACCCTCTAAGCAGTTAATGTGAATCTTGAATTCACCAAATGTGGTTGAGTTGGGCAACGGTTAAAAATTCAAAAAAATGAATGTTGGGTCGTTAATTTGTATAAATAGAGAACCATATCTCACATCTTCCCAACCCAAACTATAATTCTCAACCTTCTCTTCCCATTCTCATATATTTATCATCCAAAAGGAAAAAAAGAAAAAAGAGGAAACACCATGGCTACTCCCTACACTTGCGAAGAGAATTTCGCCATTGCGAGAGCTTGGTTGACAGTCACAAACCACTTTGAAGATCTAAGAAAAGACATTTATCAAACATCGGATTCTTGGTGGAACTGTGTATTCATCGTTTTTTTGGCGTTAGACGGGAATTGTAACTCAACGTCTTTGAAACTCGTCAAGGAACGGTTTGAGGAGATAAAATTGGAATGTTAAGCTTTCAAAAGAGAAATCAAGGCCGCAAGGAAAACCATGCCCAATATGTTGGGTGCTATAAGAGTAAGTATTTAAACAAGAGATCAAATTTATCGAAAGCTTTGAACAACACTAACTAAGTTTTTGTTTTGCGTTTTCAGTTGGGGAAGGCGTATGAGCGATACAAGTTGCTTCGTGGAAAAAAAAATGAGTTCGAAGATTGCTACCTCATCTTGCACGGCACTACCTATAACTGCAACGTTTATGGTTAAGTGTTTAAGTGCACCGTTATTATCTATTATATTTCATTTCCTTCAATGCAACGCTATGCAAGATGTGTGCTTTTCCTGATTCAATGAAATGATTATATGAAATAAAAAATTAACATCCTGGGTCGTTAAGGTTTATAAATATCGAAAGTGACGACTCTATGTAAACTTATTAATGGTTGGTTTGGGTCGTCAGTATATCAGACTACCCATATGACGACTCTGAAACACAAAAACTTGCGTTTTTAACAGAGAGTTTGGATTCAAGAGTCGTCCGGGTATTAAACGAACCAACTAACGACTCTGGATGAACTACGAAAAAGAGTCGTCACTGTTTAGGACACCACCTTAACGATTTTTCATAACCTGTAAAAGTTGCAGGTTAGAGTCGTCATTGTTAGTGTCAAAAGTCTGACGACTTTAAAGAGTCGTTAGTGAATCCAAACCCCGACTATAACGACTCTCACACTGAGTAGTTCCATAGTGACCATCAATCGACCACTTGGAGCACCATTCAGACAATTTCAAGAGTATATGAGGTTTATCTGATTGTTTTGAGGTGCGGGTTCTTCATTTTGAGGATTGGTTCCTTCATTTTGAGCAGTAGGATCTTCATTTCCACCATTATTCATGGATTCCTCTATTAACATCTCTTCATCAAACATCCAATCCATAGGATTATTTGAGACAATCTTACCATCAACACAATCATGGTTGTTATTTGAACCTTCAACAACCTCATTCCCTCCGCTTGAATCACTCATTTCTAAAAATCCCTCTTCTTCTTCTCAAAACATAAAAACCCAAAAAAAAAAAATATCCCAAAATTTGATTTTTATCTAAACACAACTACCACACTAATCAACTTAATTAATTCTTAATACTAATCACTCAAGGGCGTTTTAGCCATTTAGAAAGTTTTTTTAGAAGAGGTGACCCAAATTAGAATTGGGTGACCATTTTTGTCATCTAGTACCTGGCCCCGATTAAAAGTTTTGGCCCTCAATTAAACTAGGATCATTACATATCATTCTGGAGAAAAACATTATTTTGCAACATCAATGGCTCCATCAATCTTGTTTTTTTTTTATCGACAGAAGATTGGTCTAAATTTCAATATCCTTTTTGCCTTCTAATGTCAGCTATTTTTTAATAAAAAATCTTTTTACTCGATTTTGCTTTGAAAGCATTAGATAATGCCCATTGGGTTCATAAGGTCTCTCAGAAGTCGGAACTAAACACCTTTTGACAAGTTTGTATTCACGGCAAATTATAGTTAGATTTTTTGGTTGCTTAATGCGGAGCCATTAGTAAAGAAATCCAAAACGCTCATCTAACTGCCCAATTTTTTCTGTATTGGGAAAATTAGGGGGAGACCCAAAAAAAATAATATTCTTATTGTCAAGCCCACAATTAATTTTTGGTACGGTCACACCCATAATTATATGAAATTATTAATGAATCAATACATAACTCGTTATGCATACTATCTTTTCGGCATAACTCATTAAGCAAACCTAATTTTTCAGGGTATAATTGAAGCGAACTTGGACATAACATATCTAAAAATCCGCGCTTAGAATTTTACAAATTTTATATCGTTGGAAATCTTTTTTAAAAGAGCTACGCAACGAGTACAAACAAGAATATCAAAATTTTGTTTTTCACGAAAAAATCGAAGGTGATCCTCATTTTAGGAAATTTTTCAAAGCTTGATACATAACCATTATGCGATCAATAAAAACGATGCATAACACATTCTCGCAAACGCATAACAATTATGCAACCATTTTCTCGACTGCATAACAAATTATGCATTTGGATAACAAAGTTATGCATCTATAACAAGATATCTAACCATTGTTTTGGTCGATTTTAGTGCGTACATAAAAAAATTTAATGCATAATGCAGTATGCATCCATATTTACGGATGCATATCATGTTATGCATCTATTTTCTCGATGCATAAAAGATTGTGCAGCAATTTTCTCGATGCATAACGCATTATACAAATCATATTTTCGGATGCATAACAAGTTATGCATCCATTTTTCTTGACTCACATAACATGTTATGCGATTATTATTATAGGTGCATAACGTGTTATGCAACCTTTTTTTGTTGGTTTTCAATACTAACAAAAGTAGTCGCATAACGTGTTATTCAACCATTCTTCTCAGATCGAGCATAACAAGTTATGCAACAACAAAAAAAAGGTCGATAACTTGTCATCCACCTATAATAATAGTTGCATCACCAATCTCACTATTTTGTCTCATTCCAAGGAAAACCAAGTGCCCCAATAAATATTCAAGGTTCCCTATAGCAACGGTGTCCTCTAGCTTTCACCGACATTGAAACAGGAGATTGACTTAATATCCCCAAAAACACGTCATACAAGTCCCACTAAAACGACACTTGTGATGTTGATGCAGCACCAACCAAACTCTGTCATATTCTATCCACGTTATTCCCCAAAGACTAGTCTTTCCAGTGTAGTTAAGTCTACTCGAAAGAAGAAGAAGATACCATTTTTTTTCGTTTATTTTCTTACTCCTTCAATCAAATTACGATCTAGAAATTTCAACCAGAAGAAGAAGAAGATCTTGTTGATCTCCATGGCCAGTTTAATGGTTCCATCATCGCAATCAACCATTTTCTTCCAAATTTGAGCCAAGACTAGCAAGTGTTCGATGGTAAACAAGCCATTCAGGCACTTGAACGAACACCTGTTGCGCATAGAAAAGTTATGCCATTTAATCAAGTTGATGGTAAATCCAGTGGTTGTTTTCAAGATATGCCATTTAATCAAAGTTGATCATAGTGAATCTAATTGCCTATGCTTCATTTTTCTTCCATTTCAACGCTTAGAAGAGTTAAAACAAGACCCGAAATTTACTTCGACAACATCTTCGATGGATGAATTATAAGAAGAGACACGAAATGTTGGCGATTCATTCGAGATTTTCAAAGACGACGACGAGATTGAATAGAGACTGATCAAGAAACTAACCAGGTTGTGTGATTTGAAACAAGAAGAATACACCGAACGAACACCATATAACTTAAATCCTTCCAATAGATTCAATTACGCAACCATTATCTTTTCAACCACATCAACAACTTTGTAGATCGATCCGATTTCACATCTATAGTTTTGGATTGTGTAGAAAATTAGAATTTAGTTAGATTTGAAGAAGAAATCGTTTTTTTTATGGGTTTGGGAATAATTTTTCCCCAAAAATGGGTGCGCTACTTTGTTTTTTTGAGCCATTAGTAAAGAAATCCAAAACGCTCATCTAACTGCCCAATTTTTTCTGTATTTTGCAAAAGCCTGGACCAGTTTGATTACATTTTGTCAGGACAATCAACAAACACGGACAAGAAAAAAGATAATTTCCCCCCACGAATCTGAGTTACGTCAAATCATGACGTGCATCTTTAACAATAGAAAACAAACATCCATAAATCAAGTAGCTAATTGTTAAAACGAGATTACATTTCATTGCTAATTTACTTATATATTCAAAATCAAACGAAACATCATGCACAGCGCAGAAGATTATAATTTGCATGTGGATAGTGATTCTTGTCTTCTTTTCTCAAACGGTGATTCAAAGTTCAAACAATCATTTCAGAAAACCATCATACTAGAAAACGACTAGAACCGTAAACAAAATACAACTATGCTCTTCATTTTGTCCCTAATCATGGAATTTAGCCTCCAGTAACCATCAAAATGATAATGCAATTCTGAATAATTCAAAATATCTGCTCTAGCAAAGTAGAATATTCTAACAGTTTGTTTGTTTTCTTTTTCACTTTTTCACACCATAGGAGTGGATCAGTTTCCCTTGGCTCATTTATTTATTTCCATCTGAATTTAACTTATACAGAGGCGAATTTTTATCTCGATGCCTGTGTTGAAAGGACATCTGTTAGTACTGAATGCAGTTTTCTGGTTTCAGTTGTAACACATTCACGATCAAATAGTGCTGATACAACTGCGACACCTTTCAAATTTGGGGCACCGATTTCCATAACGGAACCTGCATTTCCAATGCCAATACCACCAATGGCGACAACAGGTAATTTCGAAGCCAAACAGACAGTCTTCAGACCATCCAGACCAATAGTTTTATTATTTGCCTTTGTTGATGTTGGGAAAACACCACCACTGCCTATATAATCTGCAGTGTCGCTCCATGCTTGTAGAGCTTGCTCTGGGGTTTTGCAAGAGACTCCAATTATTTTATCCGGGCCAAGAAGAGAACGGACAACACGCGGTGAGATGTCAGACTGGCCAACATGAACACCATCGGCATCAGATGCAAGGGCAACATCAACTCGGTCATTTATCAATAGAGGGACTCCATGGGAACGACAGATTTCGAGAGATGCCTTGGCTAACTCCACAAATTCTCGGGTATCAGCCTCTTTTTCCCTGACAAGTAAAAGGTAAGTAGAGCAACATACAAAGTTAATAAACAAGTTCAGATTGAGAGGTAGACATGCATTAAGCGCATCCTGTTTCAGTGTAAAGTATAAGGTGGTTACTAGAAAAACTGACAGCTCATATTGCTTCCTCGTTACAGTAAGGACTGACTCGTCGATGTTAATATGAATATGACTTCACCTGGGCCTAGTCTGCACCTCATGATTATAAGTGAGTTTCGATGCCATTCCTGGCCTAACCATGTTTGTTTTATGACACTCATCTCAAACCCATCATTACCCATCCAAGGGTAAGAATGGGGTCTAATTAAGTCATTTAACACAATTATACAAGCAAGTACAGGAGAAGAATCAATCATGTCGGAAAAGAAGCACCCGCATAAAAAACAATGTACTGAGCACTGACCTCAACTGAATGATTGTTGCTCCACCTTCTATGGCAGCTTTTACAGCATCAGGAATGGATCTGCCCCACCTTTTGTTCATTCCTGAATCTGTAACAGCATACAAGAGGAGGTCATCTGGACTAAAACCCCTTTGTCTAGAGGAGCTAGAGAAATTATGCTTTAGCTTTAACAGGTGATCAAATGGACCTTGAGGCCCAATTCCAATCGTAATGTCTTTACTGTAATTCAAGGCGGTCTCAACATAGTGTTTTGCTACCTGAATAAACTCGAGTTATAAGTCTTAGCAATCCCAAACTGCGTCAAGAGAGAGAGAGAGAGAGAAACAGAGCCTACAAATTACCTTTCAGTAAGAATCTAACACGCTTAGACTAAACAAGTTTTTCGTCATGAATTTCATTTGAACATAGTTGGGGGAATTTTTCTAGTGCAAATCCTGCTTAATAATCTTTCTAAGAGAAAACTGAAGAAAAAATGTAATGCTGCTTTACATGTCAGAGACATGACACTCAGAAAGGATCAACCAGCAAACTACACCTCTACCTCAGCAGTAAGCACATTCAATATCCCTATATAACTAAGATTTTGTTTCCGATTTTTTCTAGATATAAATTATTTGTTCAGTTGTTGGCTGATTCTAAGACGAATGCGAAAAATATCCCTCGTACTCCAACATTGAGCCATATTTCTGTATACCTCAACGACTTGCTAACAGTGTACTGTAGCGGCAGTAGCAGTTACAGCAGACTACTTGGTCAACAAATAAGTCAATACCTGAACAGCTTGTAACATAGGAGAACCTTTAGCTAACTCAGCTGCAATACATGACGCAAGAGTGCAACCAGTTCCGTGTGTATTACGAGTTTGTATACGTGATGCACGAAATTCGTGAAAATTGATTCCTGGATAAAGTTCACTAAAAGTTTAGAAGCAAAACTTGCCAAGTGTATCTAAGAAATGGTGAGCAAAGAGCGTGGGAGGGAGTTAGACATGTGCCGAATACCATCAAACAGAACATCCACAGCATCTAATGAAGCAGGTAGATCCCCACCTTTGACAAGCACATGTCTGAAAACAAAGATGATACTGGTTAGTTTCCGCATGATCCTGTATAAAACCATAGAATTCATTATTTTAAAAGACTATGGAAAAGAGTTTCTCTGAACAATTAGATGCCTCCCCAAGAGGAGGAGAAAGCATTTTTTTTCTTTCTTTTCTTTCTAGCATTTTAATTTTTTCCGTTTCGTTTTTGTTTTCTTGTCGGTGTGAGGAAACAAAATTCCCCTTTGAGTTACTATGACATCATGAATGCTATTATTTTGTGAGATGACTTTCTTCTGTCTTGAAACTTAGTTACTAAAAACACCGTTGCTTTTAACAAAACTCGCATTATTTATATAAGTGTTCATATTAGCCCATGATTTACTTACTTAAATGCCCATGTACATACATGATGTATTTTACATTATTCAAAACTCTTTGGTGTATATCACGAGATGCACACCCCATTTAGTTGACACTCATGTCTCAACCTATGCAATAAGGTTGACAGAATCCAAAATTGACTACCAAATTAACAAATTGATAAAAGCTGTATAATGGACCTGTAAGAACCTAAACTGAATTAAACAAAAACCTCCAAACAGTAAAATGTTAAACAGAAGAAGGAAAAGGTTGGGTCCAACATGTATAAAAGACGATCTGGAACCTGAACTAGAGAAATTTGGTGGCCTTAATGAGTACAATGTCTAAACCTCCAATGAGCCATGATTTTGCGAGTAAGAAAACAATATGATACAAATGCAATCATGAAAGTTGGCTTGCTAAGCTCACAAGTATAGCGATTCTGTTGTTTAAGAAAACATAAGAAAACTACTTGACACTTAAAGAGAGACATATAGTATGACATTGTACTCACTGTGGACCGAAATCGTGAATTGATTTTGCAGCAGAATGCATGTCAGCAACTGTTGTAAGTTTCACACCACCAAGTAACGCGGATGCCTCTTTCAAGTTTGGGGTTACTATATCAGCCATCGGTAGAAGTTCCTCCCTGCAATACAAGTTCTACAGAATTAAAGCGCCATAGGATTTCACAGAACATTTCAAGTATGGACGTAGAGGAAGACACAACGGCACAATCATTTCCATCTTCCTTAAACTCTTTATCTAGGATGCAGTATCATGATACTAATAAACTTATCATATACTTGAATGAAAAAGAAAGAACAGAGACAGACCAGCAAACAAAACACCAGATAAATTAACCTATTAGCAAATAAAAAGACGAAAGAAAAATCCAAACAGTAAGTGGGTTCAAGGGCCACTCTAGATACTAATCATCACGACTTTTACTTAGCTTCCGTATCAAAAGGCTTTACATACCAAAGAACAGCAAGGATGGAAGAATTAGCCAGTACATCCCCACTTGTAGATGCCATAACAGGATCAACCACTAGAGCTGCCTTCATAGTATCCAACAGAAATTAAACAATGATGTAATTAAATAAAATAATATTAACAAAAGCAGTAGAACATTCACATACCTTGAACTTTATATTCCTTCAGTATGCGACACAAAACTTTAACCACGCCAATAGAAGGGAGCATACCAGTTTTTACCTGAGAATATTAAAAGTGGAACTATTATGAGTTACATGAAAATTACTCCCACACCAGTAATTTGTCTTGGAACGACATCGTAACTTGTTTTCTGTTATGGCAAGTTAACCCATCCTTGTCATAGTTCTATTTCATTATAGTAATCACTGAATGCATTGACTCTCAATGTACAACCATGTGTAACTATTAGGTTATGTCGGACTCGACATCTCTTTATCTTTTCCTGATTGAAGAAGACAGCATCTCTAACACCTTAAAACATTTCAAGTAAATGTGCCCTAATACTAGTAATCACAAATTTCAGTCACAATTTACCACATCAACCTCCATGTCCGACAGCACAGACCTCAGTTGCTCCGCAACAAACTCCTCTGGCACAAGGTTAACTCCCTGTCCATAAAAATTTGTCACTAAAAAAATTAATAGCGCATCATCAAACACAAGTCAGACAGACACATTAAAAATTCTACCACCCATTCTAAGGTAAACAACAACTTCAAATCCAAAATGAACCACCAGAGGTTTAATGGAAAAATGTAAGTAAAACATTCACAAAAATTCACTACAGGCGACATCATATAAATCTCGGAGGTTCACTACATTTCACACATTTGAACAATTGGCATCATTTTGAATCGGGTTCATCATATTGTATAAGCTACAACTTTTATCTATCCTTCCAACAATTCTACAAATTATTGTAATCATATTAAAAAATGATTCTAATTAAAACGGGCGACTGAAATGTATACCTGAACCCCAATTGTGTTTTGAGCAGTAACCGCAGTTATCACAGTAGAACAATAAACACCACGAGCACCACAAGTTTTAAGGTCAGCTTGAATTCCAGCACCACCTCCAGAATCTGAACCAGCAACACTTAACACATGCGGAATTTTCAGTTTAGAGCTTTTTTCTTCCATCGAAACTGAATCATTTGACATTGCTACTGCTACTCGACTACTAGCTGATACCGATACACAACGAATCTGCCAAATTTTCAATTTTCAGTTAAACAAAAACAAATCTTTACTGACTAAAACTGAAATTAACAGAGAAAGCAAAAGAGTGAACCTTGGAAAAGAGGGGATGAGAAAGGGTACAAGAGAAAGCCATGAATGAATTAATGGAGGTTTTTAGTAGGGTTTTTTTAAAGGGTGGTGCTGGGGGAGGGTAGATAACTGAACTAGGGGACGACCACCTACTTTAAAGTTTAAAGGTCAGTTGTGGTTAACCAGCCGCGCAAAAAAGTACAATGTATGCTGAAGAGAGAGATAAGCAGTAAGGTCAATTACTATGAGAACGAACAAACCCATTTTTTGTTAAGCCAGTGGATGGCCAAGAAGGTTTTTCCACTATGGGAACAACAGTGCGCGGTTGATCATCAAATGCCAGGAGTAGCGAGTAGATCAAACTTGGCGTTGGAACTATAATCGGGGGCATTGAGACATAAATGCGGCGTTCATTCCACGCACGCTGGCTTTTGAAGCAAAAATGCCAACGTGTATTTTTTTTTGAAAATTCAAAATTCACTTTTTACCTCTATAAATTACCATCATCTTCAAACAATTCAATCACACCAAAATTCACTTCTCTTGAATTTTAATCTATTTCAATTTTTTAGTTTATTGTTGGTGAAATGGATGAAAAGGCGATCACACTTTTTTGCGATGCAAAACTTGAAGTTGTTGTTTCTAAGATATGTGAGAGTTTTAAAAAGATTGAAAATTGTAAAAGAGAAGTGCAAGTTTTTGAAATTGCTCCAAGAAAATGTTCCGCTAAAAGGCAAAGTAGAGCTCTAGTTTTGAAAGTTAACAACAAAAAAATTAAAAACAAAGACGAAACTGTCAAAGAGCGCGTTGAATGGAAGATATGTCAAATGAAGATAAACAGGAGGCCAAAGCTTGTACTTGATTTTTGTTGAAGTTGTTTAGTACTTTTTATTATTGTCTAAAATTATATCTTGTAAAAGAATTGGCAGTAATATCAATGAATGAAAATATTTAGATTTTAAAATAGATTTCCACTTCAGATTAAGTGAAATTTATTACAATTTAAACTTGCAAATAACATCAAACTACATTTTAATAAACTACAACAAAAATATCAAACTACATCAAATCCAGCGACATTATCTCTGTAGAGTTCATAGCATTCAAAATGCTTAAACTCTCTTCCGGTGTCTTCAGTAAACTTGGTCTGGGTGATGGTTTTCTGTAAAACAGATAAACAACAAGTTCAAATATTTATGATGCAGTTGATCAGTGAGGACAAAGGTAAAGATACTCACCGGTTCTTCGTTGGATAATCCAGAATCGCTACGGTGAACCATCCACAAAACTTCTGTATAATCTTTGGCTTCCTTAGTGATGAATGTAATTCTTAGTTCTATACTCTTACTGTTTCTTATGGTTTCGTTCCGCGATGCTACAAAATGTCCATATACTCTTTCCCAGAAATAGTCATTGTTCATTGGTCTCATCATACGTTGTAACCAACATCGAACAAGAGTAACATCTTGTTTCATTGTAAAAACCGGGAGAGGCATTCGATTGCAGTACAAATGTGCTTGAAATGGACCATCTTTTAGAATTCTAAAACACGCTTTGTAACGAAAAGGTTTACCGTGAGCTTCCTCCCAATTATCAAGAGTTGTTTGGATCACTTCATCTTCAGTTACACCGATGAACTTTTCTCAATCAATTTCCATTAACAGAGTAATAAATGGATGCATTGCAAGACCGATAGATTGAAAAAGAGCACGCAATCGAAGTAGCATCTCGGTTTCCTGGGTATCCCATCAGTGAGACGAACATTTTAAAAACGTTCTCAAAAAAAAAAAAAACGTCTTGAAAGCCCATACCAATTATTACCCTATGAAAAAATATGCTTGGAATATAGTTATATCCTCTTCTTCAATAAACTTAGGACCATGATTTCTAACAGACATTTCTGCAGAGTGAAGAGAGATTAAGATTTTCAGAAGAAAAAAAAAGGTGTGAATTTGGAGATGGGAGGAATGGAATTTATAGGTCGAGAAAGAAAATAGAGTCGTTGGAAATTTAGTCGTTGGCGTTTGTAGTATAACCGCGCGGATTTACTACAACCGTTCGTTTGAATTATCATAGGAGTTGGCATTTGTAGTAAAACCGCCCGTTTGAATTACCAACGCCTATTTTTTTTGTTATAAATATAGCATTAGGTTTTATTCTCAACCAAACCAACGGATTTATTTCTTAAGCTAACAACATCCACCATGTTTTCTAAAGGCAAAGCGAAGCAAATACTATGTATCGAAGCAAAATAGGTTTGTCCATTATGTTTCATGGATAACCACAGTCTTATACAATGCCCTTGGATGTATTCAAAGTGTCCGCGGGAAGGTTGTTCACGCATCAGAATGGTAATTAAATCACAACTGGAAAAGCTCTGGTATTTGCAATGTCAAGATCCCAACTTTCCAGAGGAACCACATATGTTAGATGATGCTATGAAGATTAAAGAAGAAGAAGAAAAGATTGCAACACCCTGCAAAAACTTCAAACTTAAAGCCAAATTGAAGAAGGAGTTATTACACTACAAGCATTGTAGATATGAAGATCACGAATACAAAAATTGTGCACAGAGAATCAGTGGATGCTCAAAACCCAGTTGCAAGACTTTTATGCATTTTCGCACTTCTTCCGAAGAAGCCACATATGGAAGGCATTTTTGGGAATGTCCTAGGTGTTTTTTGGTGGAGTGGGCTGATTGAAGTTGAAGGACAAATCGATTCACTATGGTATTATGTTATTTAGTTTGTTGTTTATTTTGTATTATTAAGATTATCTAAAACCAAACATGTGGATGTCTTCACATTTGCACCATCAATATCATTACTAATTTAAATTTTTCTTAGATTAAACATTGCACCATCAATCTCATAAATAAAAACATACCGCATTGAACAACCACATCATACATGAGAATAAAAGAAGTACATTAGATTAAAACAACTACTACATAGGTGTCAATTCTCTTCGGGTGGTGGAATTCCTAGGGTGATGTAGGGATTGTGTTTATTGATCACCCTAAGAATGTTGAAACAAGCATGAAAGTTGAAAGGACGACCGTCGTGAGATACTTCCCACATCGCTAGAGTTTTGGGTTCCACTTCATGTACAGCTTCACCGTTGAGCTTATTTTTGTGATTCTCCATTAGTAAAGCGATGAATTCTGATACATGACGACTAATTGAACTAAAACAATGCGATAATAAGTGAGGATCACTCCCATTAATGTTTCATGTTTCAGTGTCGAACATTTCATGAATTTTATCCCACATCGTCGATTGAGATACATTCATACCAATACCGACAACATCTTGCTCTGCGAATAGCTAAATCCACTTGTTGAGTGAATCTAACACCACGAACTCTGGGAAGCATTTTGAGAGTGAAGAATGTGTGAATTTAGAGTTGAAATGAGGAGTATTTATAGAACTCAAAAATTATAGCCGTTAGATCACAAGAGTTTTCAGTCGTCCAGATTTAGCCGTTAGTGGTTTTTGGAAAAACGCGTTGTTTTAACCAGAGACGATGGCGATTGAAGGAACAACGTGCATTTGTGAGACAGACACCATCGCTTTTGGATAACACGCCAGTGTTTGTGACACACTCGCCCGTCCTTCCTTTATGCACGCGCTTGTTCTTTCATCTCACTTAACAAACCACAAATTTGTTGGTTTATCCATCCGTTTTTCATGTTTGTTGAGTCCATAGTGGGATCAAATCAACAAATCCTTGTTTTGTTGAGTCCATAAGAATTGCTCTAAGGTGGTGCGTTTTATAATTGGTGGTGGCCCATACCAAAATAAATGGCTTAGGAGCCAGCCCAGCAGGGTAGGCGCCGCTGGTTTCCACCTTTTTTCTAACGTTGTTTATTACCTCTCAGGTGGTAACTATCTCTTATGTCAGAGGGGAGAGTAGTTTGTCTAGTATTTATGTCAGTGACTCTGGTTTAAAGAATCTTTTGGTCGATTCTCGTATTTTAACCTGAGCAAAATTGGTTTTTGTAAGAAAAGTTTTGTGTTGATGGTAAAGTTCACTCTCAACAGATACAAGACAAATCCTTTTAGAGAGCATTACAGGATAAAAGAGAAATAACATAACAAAAGAAAATTACATGAGGTGAAATTAATAACCGGCTGTAACAGAAAATAGTTATATTACACATCTCTAATTACTAATGCAATGAATGACGCATGGATGTTGCAGTCAAGTAACTATATTGTAAAGATGACAAGTCTATCATCCCCCCTCAAACTAAGATTTCATGGAAGCCATTAGTTTGGCTTTAAGAGTAGTGAATTGAACCTTTGATAAAACCTTTAGTGAACAAGTCAGCTATCTGAATCAAGGTATGAATGTAGGAGACTTTTGAAAATCCAAACTTGATTAAGTCACGAATCATATGATAATCCACCTCAATATGTTTAGTGCGAGCATGAAAGATCGGAATCCATGTTGTCAAAGTATAAAGTACACGGCAGAGATAACTGAACAGATAACTCCTCAAAAAGATAAGATCCATAAAAATTTTGCAACTTCACTTGCAAGTCCACTATACTCTGCTTCAGTGGAAGAAAGAGACACACTGCTGCTTCTTTGAGGACCAAGACATTAAATTGCCACCAATAAAAACACATTAACCAAAAGTGGATTTGCGAGTATTAGGACAACCAGCCCAATCACTCTCATATAAAGCAATAAGCTCATTACATACCAGCACCAAGAGTAATACCTTGACCCAAAGAACTGTTGAGGTAACGCAAAATTCTTTTGGCTAACTGGAGATGGATATCAGTAGGGCGGTGCATAAATCGACTGACATAGTTAACTGTAAAACTAATTCGGTGCGAGTAAGAGTCAAATATTGAAGTCCACCAACAAGACTTCTATAAAGTGTAGCATTAGGTAAAGGAACACCATCTATAATAGAAGCTCTTGGACCTTGTGAAAAGGAAAGGGTACCCAAATATACCTCAAGCTAAAACGTTTTCACCTATAAGTCCTTTATATGAAATTGATTGTCTATGGACTTAGTCGAGACAATACAACTAATCGGTTCACACTTCGTGTGATCATCTATGGATAACGAGATCGAGACAATACAACAACGAAGTATGTTTACTTGATAAGAGGTTCGGACTTAACCAAACACAATAGGATTATTACTATCAAGTTAATAGGAATTAATGTTTGTGTAATTTACTTTAAATTATAATAACAACGATTATAATTGCGGAAAATAAAAGTAAATGACACAACAAGATTTTGTTAACGAGGAAACAAAAAATGCAAAAAAAAAAACGGACCTTGTCCACAATTGAATACTCTCAGGATTAAGCCGCTATACAAAATTAAACCAACTTCGTATAGTTGAGACCAAGCAACTAAACCTATAGTTCACCTAGTTCCGTCTGTATTTCCACGCCTCCGAACTGTAATAAGTCATTTACTTGGAACAATTCCTTCGGTTCGTATTCCAAACAGTAAAGGAACAACAAATCTGTTTGGTATCAACTCTTTTCAACCAAGTGATATGAGTTCGACAAAGGCTCCTCTGTTTATATCAAATAAACTCCTTTTTCAGGTTCTTAGATCTATCTTATTTACAACTTACTGAAGTAATTGTTAAGATTTTTCAATCAATACTTTTAATCACAAAGAATTATATTAATGTTGACCTACACGACTAATTAATCTAATCTACCACAAGGATAAATCGATTATAGTTGGATCCTCTTTTACCGAAACAAGTATTGTGCACACCAAAGATTATGAACCCAAATCAGAAATCTTCAAAGTTTTCTTTGTCTTCAAATCTTTTTTAATCTTCAATTAGCACATGCACATAATCACTTGAATCTCTTGTGATCAATCACGCACAGAACGGAGTCTGTTAACAATGGATTATTACAAGACGTCTTTAGATCTACAAACAGTCTAGTAAATGCACATTACTAATTCTCATTTTCCTAAAATAAAATTAAAAACCTTAAATAAAAAATTCTTAACTTATTTATTTTTCGATCCGGGATTCTCTTCCTTTCGCTATTAAGGAAAAACTTTGAACAATAAAAGATAAATGTTACTGCATGTGTTCAAAATATGTCGACATCCTTACTTTGTATGTCCTCTTTCATACTTACAACCTTGAAACCGATTTTCCACACACAAGTTTAGAACTGGTTAATCTGACTTTCAAGAATTATGTGATTGATCAAGAACACTTAATCACAAATCATGGGTTTCACGGTTCTACCGAAACAAGTTTCGGTTCTACCTCTATGTGAGTATTGTGCATAGTCACACTAGTTTTCCAAATATTCGATTGACTAGGTACTAGGATCAGTTCCCCACATATATATGGTATCTAACTTGTATGTGTTTCACATGCCCATAGGATCGGTTCCCCTTTGCCTAAAAACATGTTGCACATGTCCATAAGATCGGTTCCCCTTTATGCACCTTATACAAGGATCGATTCCCCTTTGTTCTAGGTTACATCTCTTACTAGGATCGGTGCCCCTTTACCCAGAGTCGGTCATACCAATAACACAAAATCGATCATACCATCTCAGGTGATTACTTAAGATTAGTTTCACTAATAAAAGTCATACCAATACAAAATTCAGTCCTTTGTGAATAGTTTTACCAAGAACATAAACAAGTCATGAGCGGTTATACTAATCACACATATTGGTAGTTCATAAGATATGCAATGAATAACAATACCAATAATGCTTGGCGATTTCCTTTTCGATTCACAAAACAATTTCATGAATTTACTTCCTTAAAACACATGTAAAACATTATTTCCTAGGATGAAATCATCACCTCATACCCATATATAATCACAATAGCATTCAAACGATTATGTCGATGTTTTATTTACAAAGTTTAATGGTTAAGCAATAAACCTCGTATTGTATTCCTTAATACTATGTCTATCTAAAGTGTTCATGCTTCACAGTTTTGTTTTCAATATGCACGACTTAAAAGATACGTTAGGGAATGAAACAGTTCAATTCAAATATCACTAACCTCAAGTGGAAGGATGATGTTGTCGTTGTAGCTCCTTGCTTCTTCACTTCTTCAAGTCTTCACAATACTTGTAATTTCTCATATCCTAATACTTTCAAGCTAACCTATACGAAGTTGAATCTAGTACATAATCAAGCGACTCTTTAAATGAGTTTTGATTCACTAAAATATGACAACCAAACTTGACATACAAGCGCTTGGTGAGTTCAACCGATCAATGCTCTACCAATCTCCCCCTTTGTCAATTTTAGTGACAAAACTCTTACATCATATGGATAAACAAATTACAAGAATTCATTACACATACGCTTGATTTCCTAATTCAACAACACAATAACCTGTATACATTCAATCCATAAATGCCGATGTTGGCATTATAATAAAAAAGCTAATACTTCCCCTAAAGGTGAGATAAGTATATTTTATCAATCCGCATGTCTTTGTTATTCGTATCATATGATATGATACTCCCCCTTAGTCTATGCTTTTACTCTTTCGTTAGATAAACGTTTAAGCACGAATGTCCTTTCCCTTAGTGATACCAATCAATATAAATCAATGCCAGTATCACTTGTTTACTCCATATATTTCTCCCCCCTTTTGTCACAAAATGACAAAGAAACGAAAAAATAAAGGACAAACCGAAAGGATCTTACAAATCTCAATAGACTTGCAACCTATAGAGTTGAGCACGAGGGTTCCACAAACCATTTTTGATAACCAATATCAAAACCGAAACTACAAATTAATTTTGTTTTGATATGTTACCAAGGAAATAATTTCCCGAAGCAATTTTCCCAAATAGTTTAGCAAACCAAAAATCAACTAAGCGCATTAGTTCCTTTTCTAAACCGATTGTACAAATACAACCGCTTTGTTCGATAAGACCAAATTAAAAATATCTCTATTTTTCTCATCGGGTTCTAATTATCCATATAACTTAGACCTTTTAACTTTTAAACAAGATAAGTACTAGGTTAGTTAACTAGCACTTCTTGTTAAGGCATTCGATTAGACTTGAATAACTGAAACCTCCACTTTGATAAGTCTAACTAAGATCAGAATTAACTTAGTTTCTATTATCTGGAATCGAATTGGACTAAACAATTCATCCCGTAAACCTTTTCTTTCGTTAAGCTATAAAAAAATCGTACAAACCAAATAAATCAACTTGCATAATTATTCACCTCAACCGGAAGCAATTGAAACAACATAAACATTAAAGCACCGCAATTGCACCGAAAATCTTTAAGCCTAGACAATTGATACCACACAATAAAGCAAGATAACAATAGTTTTTCTTAACTGAAACCAATTGAATCACACACACATCCATACGCTCATAATGAAATAAAACATCAATCGTACCGAAATTTTGTTTAGCAAAATCAATAAATATACGCAATAAAATCATGCTTTTCTTAAACAAGAAAACAATTAACTAACAAGATTGTTACCTTAAATTTCGCATCCCCTTCTCCAATATGTTTGCATCTTCTTCCAGGGAGAACTGATATCGAAATATTATTATGTTGTCATCCTTATGCAAAACAAAAAAATAAAAACAACCAACCTTTACCAGAGAAAGGTTGGAAACTAATTTTTAACTATTGCAAGCAAAAGTTGAAAACGGACGCACAAGGTACTAATGTACCTTGACAATCCCTATGGATTTCCTTAGATTTTCGAAAGTTTATCTGTCTAAGGGTTTGGTGATAATATCATCTAGCTTACGCTCGAATGAAACATACTCCAATTTGATAACACCATTCTCATATAACTCTTCAATAAAGTGATATATGATATCTATGTGTTTAGTACGAGTATGTTCAACTGGGTTTTCAGTCAATCGAATAGCACTTGAGTTATCACACAGTATGTTCATAGTTGAAATATTGATTCCATAATTAAAGAACATTTGTTTCATCCACAATAGTTGGGTACAACATGTACCAGCAGCAATGTATTCTGCTTCACAGGTTGACAAGGACTGTGAATTCTGTTTCTTGCTATGCCATGCTACAAGATTTTGACCAACATAGAAGTAACCACCATAGGTGTTTTTTCGATCTTCTACACATCCTGACCAATCAACATCTGAATAGGCAACAAGAGTGTTGTTTGTATCCATAGACCATAATCTAGTGTACCATTAACGTATCTAATGATTCATTTTACAACTTTGAGATGTGATTCTCTAGGATCTGCTTGAAATATAGCACAACATCCCACAATAAAAGCAATGTCTGGTCTTGTTGCAGTTAGATATAGCAAGCTCCTTATCATAGATTTGTATAATTTCCGATCAACTGATTTTTCTCCTGGATTCGATTAAAGTTTTCTAGTAGTTGCCATTGGAGTTTCCATAGGTTTTGCACTTTTTAGTTCGAATTTTTCAACTAAATTCCTTGCATATTTTTCTTGGGAAAGTAGAATACTGTCTTTTTGTTTCTGTATTTGCAGCCCAAGAAAATATGATAATTCTCCAACATTACTCATTTCAAATTCTCCACTCATAAGATTCAGGAATTCATCTGTTAGAGATTTTGATATGGATCCATAGATGATATCATCTACATATATTTGCGCTACAAGTACATTTTTTCCACTCCATTTGGTGAAAAGTGTCTTATCAGCTTTACCTCTAGAGAACCCTTTTTGAAGTAAGAATAATGTCAGCTTATCATACCAAGCTCTCGGAGCCTGTTTTAGGCCATACAACGCCTTCTTAAGTTTAAAGACATAATTTGGGAATAATGGATCTTCAAATCCTTTAGGTTGAGAAACAAAAACCTCTTATTTTAAATCCCCATTCAGAAATGGAGATTTAATATCCATTTGAAAAAGTTTTATCTTAAGATAGAAAGCATAGGCAAGTAATAGTCTTATTGATTATAAACGAGCAACATGAGCAAAAGTTTCATCAAAATCAATACCTTCAATTTGAGAATATCCTTGAGCAACGAGCCTAGATTTATTTCTAGAAATCGTCCTGAATTCGTCTGATTTATTCTTGTAGATCCACTTTGTTCCAACAATGTTTACTCATGTTGGTTAGGAACAAGTTCCCACACCTATTGTCTTTTAAACTGATTAAGTTCCTCGTGTATTGAGTTTACCCAAGAAGGTTCACTGAGTGCTTCCTCAATGTTCTTTGGATCTATTGAAGAAAGAAAACAAGAATAGTGATAGACGTTCTGAAGTTCTTTTCGAGTCATAACTCTAGCATTGACATCTCCAATGATGTCTTCAGAAGAGTGTCTTTGATGTACCCATTTAACAGGTTTTTGGACAACATTTTTGGTATTATTACTTTCATTATCGTCTTTATCATCTGTGTCACTGTTTAAAGGAACAACTGATGATTCAGCTTCGGACTGTTTTTCTTTAATAAAAGTTTCAGAGGGAGGAAGCTCTTCTGCAGTGTGATTATCTTGGCAAAAATCGCTAATGTCATCAATAACCACATTAATTAATTACATCATGACTTTGGTTCTGAGATTCTGAAGGCTCGACTGTCATAAGCATAGCCAAGAAAAATTCCTTCATCACTTTAGAATCAAATTTTCATTTATGTTCTTTGTCTTTGAGAATATAGCATTTGCTTCCGAAAACCCTTAAATAGCTTAGATTAGGTATTCTTCCATACCATAATTCATATGGAGTATTTAGAGTTTTAGATCTTAAATGGACTTTGTCTATAAGATAACATGTTGTAAATACAGCTTCCTTCCGAAAGGTTAATGGTAGGTTTTTATTATGATGCATTACTCTAGCCATTTCTTGAAAATTTCTATTATTTCTTTCAGCTACACCATTTGCCTGAGGTGTAATACGAGCCTAGAATTGATGACTAATTCCAAGGTTATTATAGTACTCATATACTTTCGTATCCTTGAATTATGTACCATGATCGCTTCTTATCTTCTTAAGCTTGCGACCTTGTTCATTTTGAATTCGATTCACAATAATTTTGAACTCATCCAAAGTGTCGTTCTTGTGCTTCAGAAAAGCAACCCATGTGAAACATGTATAGTCATATACTATTACTAGAGCATACTTATTTCCTCCAATAGAAGCTTGTTGGATTCGACCAAATAGATCCATATGAATAAGATCGAGAGGAGCACGAGTGGCTATGTCTCAAGAAAGTTTGTGTGGAATTTTTCCTTGCTTACCATTTTGGCATGCACCACAAGCACCTTCTACTTTAGTGTTAATTTTTGGAACGCCTTTGACAAGTTCACGGTTAATGAGCTTTCCTAGCATTCGGTAGTTGATATGACCAAAGCATTCATGCCACAGATGAGTTGACTTAACCTTAGTCAGGTTGCAGTATAAATTGGATTGTATATCAAGGAGATAAAAATTATTCATACTTCCGCGTCCTCGAAAAATTACTTTTCCGGACTTATCTTCAATATCACAACTTCTCATATTAAAGATAACTTTGTGACCTTTATCACAAATTTGAGAGACAGACAGAAGATTAGCTTTCATTCCTTTAACATAAACAACATCATGGATTTCAGGAATACCCGGAAGTTTGATAGTCCCCTTTTTGCTAATAAGACAACTACTTCTATCTTTGAAAGTCACTGATCCTCCTTTGTAGTTTCATGTTTTCGTAAACCAAGAAAGATCACCTGTCATATGTCGACTACACCCACTATCTAGAAACCATTAGAATAGTGAAGTTGTTTTTAGTGCAAATGCTCCAAGACATTGTTCACCAAGTTTAAGATGGTTTGTTAAGTTCCTTAACACGGTTAATCAGACATTTTGTAAAACAAATCTTCTGAATTAAACAATTACATCCCTTTTGAATACGGTTCATGGTCTGACCATTATTAGACTACTTAAGGTATCTGGATGAAATAATTGAGCATCTCTAAGAATCTCTTGATTTAGACTCTTTTGTGTGTTTTCACCAGTTTTCTATCAATCACGATGTTACTGATCTCATCAGTATGTGACTGGTTCTGTTCAATCCTTTTATCTAACATTTCAATAAGAGCAGAAGGATATTCTTCAGAGTCTTCTTTCAGACCATCTAAAATCTTTAAAACGTTATTTGAATCGTTCATTTGATTCAATTTCTTATAGGTTGGATCGCACCAAACACAAATTGTTAGATCTTTTTGTGTTTGCTTGCTCTGATACCAATTGAAAAGGCGATGGTACCCAAATATACCTCAAGATAAAACTTTTCCACCTATAAGTCCTATCTACGAAAGTGATTGTCTATAGACTTAGTCGAGATAATACAACTAATAGGTTCACACTTTGAGTGATCGTCTATGGATACAAGATCGAGACAATACAACAAAGAAGTATGTTTACTTGATAAGAGGTTCAGACTTAACTAAACACAATAGGATTGCTATCAAGTAAATAGGAATTGACATTTGTGTAATTTTCTTTAAATTTTAATGACAACAATTATAATTATGGGAAAAAAAGTAAATGACACAGCAAGATTTTGTTAACGAGGAAACCGCAAATGCAAAAAAAAACCAGGACCTTGTCCAGAATTGAATACTCTCAGGATTAATCCGCTATACAAAATCAAACCAACTTCGTATAATTAAGACCAAGCAACTAAACCTATAGTTCACCTAGTTTTGTATGTATTCCCATGCCTCCGACCTGTAATAAGTCACGTACTTGGAACAATTCCTTTGGTTCGTATTCCAAATAGTAAAGAAATAACAAATCTGTTTGGTATCAACTCTTTTCAACCAAGTGATATGAGTTCGACAAAGGCTCCTCTGTTTATCTCAAATAAACTCCTTTGTCAGGTTCTTAGATCTATCTTATGTGCAACTTACTAAGGTAATTGTTAAGATTTTGCAATCAATACTTTTAATCACAAAGAATTGTATTGATGCTGACCTATACAACCAATCAATCTAATCTACCACAAGGATAAACTGATTATAGTTGGATCCTCTTTTACCAAAACAAGTATTGTGCACACCAAAGATTATGAACCAAAATCAGAAATCTTAAAAGTCTTCTTTAATCTTCAATCAACACACAATCACTTGAATCTCTTGTGATCAATCATGCACAGAACGGAGTCTGTTAATAATGGATTATCACAAGACGTCTTTAGATCTACAAACAGTCTAAAGATCCCTGTCGAAACTTCGATCTAGTTTGAGTGAATCTTATATCAGAAGAGAATATTCTCAAGCATAAACAAACTAGGTGCAATCAAGGTGCAATCAAAGTTCAACCACCGTTAGTCAATCAAATCAGTCGAAAACAAAAGATAAACCGCAATTAGCTAGTTTCCCACCAACGGTACTAATAGAGCTTCTCAATCCCAAAGAAGACTTTAAACCGAGCGACCGTAAGAGATTTCGCCTAATTAGGTTAATCTCCTCTCCGATTAGGCGGCTTCACCAGTAACAACACAACTGAGGAAGTTTGTTTTCACGGAGGATTAGTTTTCCCGAATTGCAAACTTCAAGTATTTATAGACAAGGAAGTTTGGACACCAAGGAATTTCCAAAACAGAAAATATTCTCAAGATATGCAATAAAATTCCAAATTCGGTTTTCATAATTCCTGGAAATGCTCTGTCCAAAATATTGACCGAAAATCTCTTTGGAAAATCTTAACTAGTAAATGCACACTACTAATTCCCATTTTCCTAAAATAAAATTAAAAACCTTAAATAAAAGATTCTTAACTTATTTATTTTTCGATCCGGGATATTTTTCCTTTAGCTATTAAGGAATTTTTTATATAAAAACAGAGTTTTTTCGAGCTCTGTGGTTAATCGGAGCTTCTGGTTGATTCTGGCCCCACCATTCTAAATTTCATCCAATAGAATTGCAGTAGAATCTTTTGGACCCACAAAATATTATCTGGCCAATCACATTATAGAAAATAATTTCCTAAATTTACTAAATCTTATTTAATCTTAGAAACATATCAAAACAAATATACACAACCTCAACATTACCAAAATAAAACGATTTCATCATAACAAAATAAAATAAAATATGCAATGTTTATCGTGATTTCATCGTAAAATTAAATCAATCATACAAATAAAAAAAAAATCGGGTGACAATGATGAGTTGACTCAGTGATTTTTTCTTCTTCTTCATCTTTTTATTGTTTTTAACCGTTTCCTTTCAATTTTAACATTCTTGATTCTTTTTAGTTTCTCTTTTCTCCTTATGTCTTAATCTGCTAATTCTTGTGATCACTTTTATATTTGGTTTTCACCCTTCTTCCTTTTAAAATTTCATCTTTGTACGTGGTTTTTTCGGTTTTAATGAGAAACTAATCTCTTTGTGTCTCTTTATTATGTGTGCGCAGCTTGGATTATCCATAATGGCGTTTTCCTTAACGTTTGTGATAGTGATTTATGTGTTTGATGAGAAGTTATCTAATCATTTGAATGCTAGATCTGTTCATAAAAGTATCAGTGGTTTGCATTGGCAGATGGTCTTGGAACGAGTTGAGATTCCGAGTCAGTACATCCGTTCATCCCGCCATCAAAAGTTTTCAAATTCAAAAAAAGTCGAATTCCGTATTCTCAACTCTCCGTTGATTAAGCTAGTTTTTTACCTTATTTTGCTCAGTCTGAGGATATACCCAACTTTCGGCCGAAAAATCTCAATTTTGGTCAGAACATTATATGGGAGCATTCTCTAAACCCTAAAACAATTTTACTTTGTTTTCATTACCCATCTTCCATTACCCTAGTGAAGGAAAATCTTTTCATCAAAAACATGGAATTGGGAAGCACAAGTCAAGTGGGGGATTTAGTTAACAGATTCAAACAAGCTACTATTGAATTAGGTGATACTAGCAAAGTCGCAGTAATCTCTTCAGAAACTGCACAAGAGGTAGATGAAGAAATTACTTGGGAATCCAGTGTAATAAGAAGAGTAATCATAAAAGGAAAAATGAGTTATGAGACAGTGGAGAAGTTCATCAAATTCACCTGGCCTTTCTTAACGGAAGAAGATTTTCAGATCATTGAGGTAGAACCCAACACAATGCTTTTCAAATTCACAAAATGGGATTCTTTGAACAAGGTCATTAATGAGAGACCATGGAACATCAATCGACAGCTTCTTTTTGTTCATGATTTCATACCTAGAATGATTTATACTGACAAACACTGGGGTTTTCAACATTTCTGGATTCAATTGAAGTTTATCCTCCCTGAACACATGAATTTAGTTGTTGTAACAAAGATTTGAAGCATAATGGGTGAGGTGGTGGCTATTGAACCAAAGGATGTTATCCATGTAGGTGGATTTCCAGTTAGGGTGTGCGTGAATATAGATCTTTGCAACCCTCTGAGGAGATGGGTCAAGGCAATCACTAATGCTGGTGTGAGCAAATGGATCAAGTTTTATTATGAAAGGCAGCCCCCTGGTATCTGCACTACTCGTTATGTAATCAAGCACTGCAAAGTTGCTTGTAAGGATGCTTTCAAATACTTAGAAAAGGATCATGATAAACCATACTATTTTGGAAATCCAAAAGCAATCCGTAAGAATATCTCTAATATTGCTTCAGGATCGTCACCCACCTCTAAGGCTACTCGGAAGAAGTTTGTGAAGAACACTGTGTTGATTCCACCAAGAGACGGGGAAGTTGTAAACTTGATTTTCTCATGAATGCTGCAGAAGCTGATGAAGTTGAAGAAGATACTAGGCTTGGAAAACGTACTAGAGTTAATGAGACTAGTTCTCCTGCTGTTGTCCATGAGACCTCTGCCAGTCCTACCACTGCATACCCTAAGGACATTCAAGCTTCTCAAAAAATCACTTCAAAGGATAATTCAGCAGAAACAACACATATGGAGAGTCAGGTAAAATCTTTGTAAATTTCCCTTTCTATTCCTTATAAGTTTTGTCATTATCTTTCTGCAACTTTAATTTTCATTTTACATTTTACTCTAGTTTCAAACTTAAGTTTATTTTGGTTTTTTATTTTGTTTTCCTTTTACGGCTTACTTCATATATATAAGTCAACTCAAATCAAAACCTTTCTGCATTGCATCAAAAGTTATAATCACTCTTATCTCATCCATTTTGTTGTCTTAACTTCTTTTGTTGTAGACACAATGAAAATAATCTCTTGGAATGTCCAGGGTTTCAAAAATTCTGATACAAGAAATCATTTAAGTGATTTAGTGAGAACTCAAAATCCTGACATTATTTTTCTGTGTGAGACAAAAATACCTAGTGTCAAATGCTTTCCACTCTTAAAACAATTTCAGTACCCAAACACTGCTTATATTGAACCTCTTGGTCTCTCTGGAGGGCTAGTCTTGCTTTGGAAAGATGATTTTTCTTGTAATGTTATTGATTCCTCTCACAATATGTTTAATGTTGCAGTGCAAGCTGATATGAGCAAACCTGAATTTTTGCTAACTTGTATGTATGGTTTCTCTAATTATTCTAGGAAAAAAGATCAATGAAACTACATACAACAACTCAGTAGTGATATTAACAAACCTTGGGTTCTTATGGGAGATCTTAATTTTCATTTGCTAGATTGTGACACTATTGCCTCATCCTCTGCCGACTGTATGGTTAATAACATCATTTCTTCACGTGGCTTAGAAGATTTAGGGTATATTGGGAAAAACTACACCTTGACCAATTGTAATATGGGTACTGGAACTAAACAATCCAGAATTTACATGGCTCTAGGCAATGTAGATTGGAGTCTTAATTTTCCTAATAGCAAACTTTATCATCTTAGCAAAATAGGAAGTGATCACAGCCCTATCATGTTAGTAACATATGCCTCAATATCTAGTTGTTGGAAGCCTTTCAAATTATTTTAACCTGGTTAAATGATGCTTCTTGTAAATCTGTTATTGTTGATGCTTGGAACTCTGATGTTATTGGCTCACCTGCATATCAACTGGTTAGTAAGCAGCACATTCATATCAACTGGTTAGTAAGCAGCACATTACTAGGAGAAAACTTTCTCAATGGAATAAACAACATTTTGGTAATATTAATCAAATTGTTGATAACCTTCAGAGAGAAATTAATATTCTTCAAGAACAACCTCCCAGTTCAGTTAACAAAGAAGAAATTATCAAGCTTAATAGGGAGTTGAGCAAGTGACACAATATCAGGGGAGAATTCTATCAACAAAAGTCAAGATATCACTTTATTAAGGATATGGACAATAACAGTAAGTATTTTCACACAAAAATCAATAGAAGAAAGTCAAGAAACAACATTGATTCTATTCAAGATCATGATAACAAGTGGTTACAAACAAGAGATGAAATTTCTTGACATCTTTCTAAGCATTTCATAGATATAAGTACTTCTATTAATCCTTCTCTTGATGACAATCTCTTTAGAGTTCTTCCTTCAATAATTTCAGCTGAAGATAATGCTTCTCTTACAAGAATTCCTTCTAATGAAGAGATTCACAACACTTTAAAGAGCATGGAAAACTGGAGTGCACCTGGTCCAGAAGGTTTTCAAGCAGTTTTTTATAAAAGTCAATAGGATTTAGTTGGCCAAGATGTTTGTTTATGGTGAAGAGATTTTTTTGAGAGCAAACACATTCTTAAACAAATTAACAAGACCTACATTTCCTTGATTCCTAAGAAAAATAAGGCAATCTGTGCTAGTGATTACAGACCCATTGGGTTGTGTAATACTTCTTACAAGGTAATATCTAAAGTTATTGTCAACAAAATGAAGCCTCTTATGGAGAAAATAATTTCACCATTTCAAGATGCATATGTTTCTGGAAGATTGATAAGTGATAACATAGTTATAGCTCAAGAAATCATTCATTCTATGAAGAAAAAGAGAGGTAAAACAGGTTGGATGGCTTTAAAGCTTGACATGTCAAAAGCCTTTGATAGGCTTGAATGGCCTTTCTTGATCAAGGTACTTCAGTCATTTGGTTTCTTAGATAATTTTTGTAATCTCATCTTTCAATGTATCAGTACCACCTCCTTATATGTCCTTCTAAATGGCTCTCCTTGTGAAGAATTCCATCCTACTAGAGGTATCAGACAAGGTGACCCTCTTTCACCTTATCTCTTTATCTTAGCTATGGAATATTTATCTAGACAACTCACTCAAGCTCAGCAAGATAAGTCTATTATTGGTATTAAAGTGGCTGCCATCTCACCAGCCATTAATCATTTGATTTTTGCAGATGATTGCTTGATATTTACTCAAGCAAGTCTTACTTTAGCTAATGAACTATTGAGTTTACTCCATAGTTTTATCTCTCAATCTGGTCAGGTGATAAATTTTGAGAAATCAACTGTTCATTTCAGCAAGAAAATCTCTCCATAAGTTGTTACAGCTTTAACTCAATTACTTGGAGTTAAGATTATGAACTCTAAGGAAAGATACTTGGGCTCTCCTCTAATTCTTGGTCATTCAAAACAAGAATCTTTTAAATCAATCAAGGAAAGTTTTGAGCACAGATTTTCTTCTTGGTCCAGCTCTTCTCTTTCATAGGCAAGAAGGGGTACTATGATAAAACATGTTCTAAACTCAGTTCCTGTTTATCAAATGGGTACTTTTAAATTTCCAAATAGTTTACTTCAGCAATTGAATTCACTAGAAAGGAAGTTTTTTTGCGGTTACAACAACAGAGGTTCAAACCCAATTTCTTGGTTAAGCTTGTGCAGACCTAAGGAATTTGGTGGCTTGGCTTTCAGAGATTTAGAAAAATTGAACTTGGCTCTTCTCACTAAGCTTGCATGGAGAATCTGCTCTGACTCCAGTAGCTTACTATCTCAGGTTCTTGGAGGTAAATACTTCAGAAGTGGTGACTTTATCCATCAAAATATCTCTACATCAAATTGTTCATATACCTGGAATGGTATAACCAAAGGATTACAGATTATAAAAGATAATTACTTCATGGAAATCAATAATGGAAAGAAAACTAAGATATGGAAGGATAGATGGATTCCTGGATTATCTCACCCCCCCAATCCCATTAGTGGTTTGCACAGTTTTTATGAAGATGTAGCTGAGTTATATCTACAAGATTCAGGTCAGTGGAATATTGAGCTTCTAAATAAACTTTTTGATGCACCCACTTCTCTCAAGATCCAGACTATTTACATTGATATTAGTAATGAAGATGTAATGCTCTGGCCACCCTCTAAAGATGGTACTTTCTCTATCAAAAGCACATACAAGCTTTTAACTTCCAACAATAGTAATGTTCTTATCAATGGTGTTGATATTGGCACAAAAGTCTGGAAGTCTCTTCGGAGTTGTGCAGCTGCTCAAAGAATTAAGTTCTTTGCCTGGAAATGTATAAGGAACCTCAACATCTCAAAGACTAAAAGAGCTCAGTACAATGATTCTTTAGACACACAGTGTGACATCTGTGGATACTCTGCCGAAAGCATGGAACACATCATCTTTTACTGTAAACATGCAAAAGCAGTATGGAGGGGTATTGAGGTTAATATTGATGCTATCTTTAAAGATTATGGTTCTGTTTCAGAATGGGTTACAAGATGGTTTATTCCAGCTAGTTCTCCTATGGAGGAAATAAATCTTTTGCTTCTAATGATTGGTATTTGGATAATCTGGAAAGATAGGTGTGATGTAGTATTTCAGGGAGTTTCTCTAAACCCTCTTTCATATGTGCATAAATTTTTTTATCATCTAGCATCTCATATGCATACTTATACCTCTCTCACTTTGCCTTCTAACAATGTGTGTTTGACTAACTCACATTCTAGCTGGAAATTACCTCCTGAAGGTGTAGTTAAATTTAACATAGATGGATCTTTTGATTATGAGACTAATCACTATGTCATTGGTGTTGTTTTACGTGATCATTTAGGTGCTTGTCTTGGATTCAAAGGGATCTATGGAGATGGAGCATTGAATGCACATGTAGTGGAATGTATGGCGATTCGAGCTGCATTATTTTGGGCATTGGAAAGGAGTTTCACCAGTATTCAAATAGAAGCAGACGCAAAACTAGTAATTGATTCTATTAATGGAGACATTTCTCTTATTCAATGGGAGAATAGGAACATAATAAAGGAGATTCAATACCTATTCTCCAAATTTTCTCATTGTGTTTTTATTTCAGTTCCTCGTAATGACAATCAAGTGGCAGATTTAATTGCAAAAAATGCAAGATTATCCTCTGTGCACCTTGAAAAATTTGTAAACTTTGATTCAGATATCTGTGATCTTTTGGAAAAAGATCACAAATTATTTTAAGTTAATAAAATTTTATTTTTATCAAAAAAAAAAAAATACACAACCTCAACATTACCAAAATAAAACGATTTCATCATAATAAAATAAAATAAAATAAAATATGCAATGTTCATCGTGATTTCATCGTAAAATTAAATCAATCATACAAATAAAAAAAAAATCAATGTCCAATGTCCATTTACAGTTTTTACAATAAAATCCGCTACTTACAACTCCAAACTACGGGTAAAAGAAAATACTTGCAATTACACTTTCAATTGGAATGAAATACCTAAAAAAAATAAATCATAAGCATATACATGATTAAATGAAAATATTTAAATCACAGATTAAAAAAAAAACCTGATTTATGGTTGGCCCGTATGAATCGAGTAAAAGGTTTGTTAGTCCTGTACAAATAAAAGTAATACAAAATCATTAGGAGTATGATTTTCAGAGGGAAAAAAATGTTATCAGCGAAAAATAAATGAAAAATAAACGATTTCCTTTAAATATAAAAAATAATAAAAAATCATTAGGAATTTGATTTCCAAAGGGAAAAAAATAGTAATCAGAACCAATAAAAAAAAGAGGAATGGGAATATGATTTTGAAAGATATCAAAATAACAGGGAAGAAAATATTGGAATGATACAAAATCATTAGGAATATTATTTTCAAAGGAAAAAAAAATCGTAATCAGCAACAAAAAAAAAGGAATGAGAATATGAAATAACAAGAAAGAAAATATTGGAGTATGTTATCGAAATAAATGTGAATATCAAAATACAATGATATTATTTCCTAAGAAAAATTATTTTATTTTTTGGAGATTTTTTTGGGTTTAGAAAGAACACGCAATTGGGGGATATGGAAACTAATTGGGGGATATTGATTACTTCCCCCACCCCATGATTTCGGCTAAGGGGTGACCAATTGATATGGAAGTACTAAAATACCCTTTGGTTAATTAAAAACTTTATGAAAAGACTGTTATACCGTTTCCCCTAAAAACATTAAAATCAAAAACCAAAACATATATCCCCATTTCTAACATTTGTTCTGGCAGTCCTTTAGGTTTAGGTTTTCGAATTTTTTTTCTTCATCGTTCTTCAACCGTTCCTTCTCTGTCGGCTCCTCACTTTGATTTTTTTTTTTTTTTTACATTCGGTAGTGATGAAGACCATGCCTATACTGGGTTCCTCAGTACCGGCATGGTTATTTAGGATGAAGACCACGCCGGTACTGAGTTACGGCATGGTAATTTAGGATAAAGACCACGCCAGTACTGAGTTCCAGCATGGTTATTTAGGATAAATACCACGCCGGTACTGAGTTCCGGCATGCTCGATATAAATCTTTCCATGCCAGTAGTCAAGTGAAAAAAAAATCAAGTTTCTGGATACTTTTCATCATGTTCCGGCTTAGAAATTTAAGCAAAAACCATGATGGAAGTAGTTCCGGCATGCTCGAAAATCAGATAACTATGGCGGAAGTAGACTGATTAAAACCAGAAAAAATAGGTTTTGAAGATCAAAACCTGAAATTTTTTGTCCCTCGAACCCCCCGGATAGTGGCAAACAATTTTTGAAAAATTCCGACAAATGCCGGCATGGTTTTTTGGTTGAATACCATGCCGGCACCGAGCTTTTTCAGCTGCAACAATGGTGGATTCAAAGAAAAAAAAAATCAACCTCTTAGCAGCAATTCTCTCATCACAATCATCTTCTATTTTCAAAAAAAAAAATCTACTCAAAATTTTTTTCCCCTCCTTCACTCTCGACTAACCCACACAAATTCAAATATAAATAAATACACACTAATTTATCCCCCAAATACTTAAGAATTTACTAATTTTAATTAATCACTAATCCTGATTAGTGGGGGCTAGATTAGGAATTAAAAAAATATTACATAGGGGGTCACCCAGAATTGCTATTGGGACACCTATTTTGTCATGTAGCTATATCCCCCAATTAATAAAAGTATCCCCCAATTGCGTGTTCTTTAGAAAAGGATGCTTAATATTTTTATACTATACTAATATATTATAACGAGAAAACATGGTAATATTGGCGCATATTATTTCCTTAAGACAATTTTCAATTTATTATTTCCTTTAAGACAATTTTCATTTTTATAGAATCTCTAAATTCTAAATAAACAAATTTCTATTAAAACGTGTAAAATTTGCTCAATTTTTTTATGCAAATATATTGCAACGGGTAAATGTGTCATCCTAATATCTAAGTTGGTGGATATTGTTTCCTAAGGTAATTTTTTATTCTTATGGAACTTTCTGGATTTAACGAAATCTATATAAAGGCTTGAATAGAAGCAAAATCACGGGTTGGTTTTGTCATTCGTTTTTTTTCTTCTTTACTTCTGTTGCATTCTTGCAATTTTGTTGTTTGATCTATTTTTGTATTCTCGAAGGTTGGTGCTAGGCTGCACAACGGGGGCGCATGAATGGCTTCCGCCATAAGAGCTTATGATTTTTTATACCAGTAATTTTGGAGCTTCATGATAAGATACAAAACTCACACAAGGTATATATAATAGCAAAATTTATTGGTATTTTTAAGTTTTTTTCATTGTTCTATTTTGTAGATGTTGTTGGTGCTTCTTGGCAATGCTGCATGGGATGATAGAGCATTTTATATGGGTTTCCTTGATTTTAACAGTTCTTACTTCCGTTTTATGCCTCCCTTTTATTTGTCGATCTATGAAATCAATCAATATAGGAGCTTAATACCTGAATGAGGTGATCAAATTATTTTTCACTTTTTCTCTGGCCTTCTCTTTGATTTCGACTAATCTTTCAATTTATTTAATACCTATATTTTTATTTCTTCTTCGTTCATCGCATATGTCGTGATCTACTTATTGTTCTTTCTCCTACTATTGTTCTGTTGATTTTATTTTGTAGGTACGCTTTTGGCTAGAAACAATTCTCATATTGTAAATATACTTTTTCTTTTCGGTTATTCCATTCTATGTTTTTGTATCCTTTTTCACTCTAAATTGATATAGTTCTGGCGACTTATGGATTTTCTATGGATTGTTCCTGCTCTCCACAATTTCTCATGTTATCTGCAAAATAAAAAGAAACAAATAGATGTGACCTTGAAGGAAAAAAAAAACTAGGAGAGCTACCTGTAGTTGCTAGTGCTCTACTGTAGATCATTTTTCAAATGATTTTGTGCTCATGCTACGCTCGGGCATTTTTATTCTTTTAGCCATATTTTTTATTAGGTGTCGTGGGGTTTCATCCCGCCCTATCACGATACATTTTTATTGAGTGCCATTTTTGTTTTGATGAAAGGAAATATTTTATAGTCCTAAGGGAAAGACATTGTTTTGATTATATAGAATATATATATAACCAGGCATCTTTTCTAAATTTTCCCCAACCTGTAGAATCGATATTCACATCAGTATATCTATCTAGGAACTTAGTCATATTATTTGTTAGACTATTACACGGTGTCCAAATGTAAGTAAAAGAAGAACTATATGAAAGATTTTTTTATTAAATAATACTGTGGAATCAAGTCCAGTACTTATAAATAATTTGGTGGATATTGTTTCCTAAGATATTTTTTTATTCTTATGGAATTTTCAGGATTTAACAAAATCTATATAAAGGATTGAATAAAAGCAAAACTGCATGCTGATTTTGTCATTCGCTTTTTTTCTTCTTCTTTTAGGTTTGTGTAATTTAGGATTTTGTTGTTTGATCTTTTTTTATATTATATCCTCGAAGGTTGGCGCTAGGCTGCGCATAAATGGTCGTTGTCGTTGGAGCATATAAGGTATATAATAGCAAAATCGTCCTTATTGGTTTTTTTAAGTTTTTTTCATTGTTCTGTGTTTATCCTAATATCTACGTTGGTGGATATTGTTTCGTAAGATAATGTTTTATTTTTATATTGTTATGTCTTACATTACCATGGAAGAGGAAGAAGCACCAAGTAGAATTTTGAGTTGCCCAACATTGCTGCAACATACGTACAATATGCCATTGTGATTGATCTGTACCATAAAAATGTTGATTTGGCATATGCTTGGGCCTCAGATACTGGGGAACCTGAATGTACCATACTACCAATGTTCAAAATTGTAAGACTCTTTTAAAAAAGTGTCTTGGCTATTAGATTGTTCTGAGCTATTTAGGTTGAAGTTGAAGTTGACTAAGACCGGAAATTAAGTCTTTTTCTTGCTTAATAAACTACATAGACCTTGCACTTTTTTTATCCAACTCATTGTTCAATTTGTTACATAACAGATTCCTAAAATTTGAGTTTATGAAACAAGATAGGAACTCACCCCATTTCAAAATAATTGCTGGAATCATTGCAAATACTTGCATGTTATAAACGGAATACAAGATGGCAGCGCACCGAGTTCGACATTTATCCATAAGTTTATCTGAAGGATGCACCGATGTTCACCGTGTGCATTATAAAAAAAATGTTCAACACGGGGCGGTGAACAAATAAGATTATGTGAATGATATGATACAACCCACACGGCCATGCCCATGATTTAACGGTTTCAAAGTTTGTACAATTGTTTTTGATTAATATGATTTCACATTTGCAGAGAGGAAATAAAATACGGAATACCATATCGATAGATATCAAAATAATAATCTTCACCTAAAAAAAAAAATCAAAATATTGTTTGATTCCATAATTAAAAAATTACAAAAAATAATATATTTTATTTCAATTCCATAATTATTTTTTATTTTATCCCATGAAAAGAAAAATAAAAAAATATAGTAATTTTGGAAAAGGTTTTTTACAAGCAAACGGTAGCTATCCACACAAAAAAACATTTTCATTCCACAAAAAGGAACCAAAAAAGAGGATATTCAGTATTTTTGGACAAAAATACTAAAAACGAGTTAATGTGATTATCCAAAAATACAGTAGCTAACCATGATTGTACGAAACTTTCCGTTTTTGCGTGGTTACTCTCTCTCTGTATTCTGATGGTTTTCTTTTCAGATTTTTTAGGGTATTGTTGTCGGATACAAAAAGTAGCTGCAAATGTTTTCCCATTGTGATTCATAATGATTGTCGTGCCATGGAGAAATTGGTAAAGCTCTTTGTATTTTTTTCAAATCTTAGTGTATTCATATTTATGATGGTGAAAGTGTTGTTGTCAAGAAGTTTGCGCTGAACATATAGCTCTTTCACTCTGGAATATATACCAAAATCATAGTTGCTATGGCTCTAGAATATGGTTTTCCATACATATTCTCTTTTGTACCAACTTCATATATATGTCAAAATAGTGTGATATGGTTTTATGTACATAGTGCATATTCCACTATGGAATATGGTTTTCCATACATATAATCTCTTTTCGTATATACGTGGTTACTCCTGTTCCAATAGTAAAAAAGAAAAAAAAATCTTTAATACGAAATCCTGGAGTGTTTGAACATAAGAAAGAAAATATTAATACAAAAGTGCAATAGAAAAATATGAATGAATTTCATCTTAGTTTTCTTAATACTGATGATTCCATAAAAAAAAAAAGTGACCAGAAATAAATGAAGTGACCAGAAAAGGTAAATCGTGGAATGCGTAGAGATGTATTCGTGAGAAGGAGATAAAAAAGGCTTGGTTCAAGTATAAGTTGAGTTTATAGCATTGTTGAATTGTATACACAATCTATAAGTTGATAATTGTATATACAATTGCTGAATTGTATATATTTGTTATTTGTTTCTGATGGATTTTTTGAAAAATTAAGTTAATTATAGAACAAAGAGGAAACTCTGAAAGAGATCGCATATTGATTTGGACTCCAAGGGCAGCTCGGAGTTTGATGGGATGTGGAACCAAAAATAATCGAGCTTTTTACAATAAGGTATGAGGTTTTTTTCCCCCTTACTTTATGTTTCAATTGCATTTAAGCTTGATATATATCTATTTTTTTGTTTTTTTGAGCATAGATAATTAGGAGTTTGTGATTTACCTTTTTGTGTTTTTATATATGCAATTGTATTTAAGTATGTTATTTATCTTACGTATCTTTTTGTTGTGCTTGAGCAGAGTTGAATATTAAGAAATGTGATCTTAGATTTCCGTGTAACACATTCCCTAATTATGGAGTAGCAATATGTCGAGTCTAAATATTATATTTGTTTTTCAACTTCCTTAATTTGCTAAAAGACCTCATTTCTGAAAACATGGGTATAATTAAGTAATCGTCTCATCAATAGCTAATGTCTTCTATAAGAATTGAGAATGGCCTCTACATGCTAGGAAAAAATTGTTTGCATGTACAAAGTGAAATTATACTGCTTAAAATTTAAATGGAGGGTAATGGTGTTCCTCATGTGATTGAAAGGTAAAAACACCTGTGCTGCAAGGCAACGATATTACTGTACATATCGTATCGTGAAGCCAATTTGAATTGATAGGGTAAAACTAATTAACTGATGAGGTACTTATATAGGTACTTACGATTGCATGATGAGTTTGGACTGGAGCGGGAGCACTTACTACTGTAGGATTGGTTGTCCTAGAGCATCTCCAATGGTGTATGTGTATATATCCTACGTGGAAACCCAAAATTTAGGCATTTAATTGACATTATGTATATTCAAAATTTTGTTTTGATAAGCATCTCCAGTGGTAGTTGTATTTATATCTATTTTAATACAATTGTTATTTAGTTATAGATTACTCAATTTAAAATGTGGGCCAAAATAATTTTCAATAAAAAAAATATATGACGTGGGTATGGATGGGAGCATCTAAATTTAGATATTCTGATCCAAACTCAAACTGTCAGCTCATACTAATTTTTAACCATCCAACATCCATTCGAGAGGATTTTTAATATTAAAGTATCTAAAATCTTATGTGGTACCAACTTTTTTAGAGATCCAAACTCTATAAGAGATGCTCTTAAAAAAGAGTTATAATCTTCTTTTTTACTTTTGTCGAATGTTTTTTTGATGAACTCAATTAATAGCCATATATTAAGTGACAAAGTGTTTTGGGATTGTCTTGGTTGCTGGTAAAATTCAACTAAATGAGTGTTGAAGAAACTGTTCAATTTTAGTTTGGACTCTACACCTCATTGGATGTACTTAAACGTAAGAATACCAAGCTATTTTTAAAGAATTTCGGGTATATGTCTTGCTTATTTTTAAGAATACCAAGCTAATATAAATTGTTTCCAACTTGATACAACCAATAACAAAAGTATCAGCTTATTTTATTTTTAAACTATAATAATTACTGATTTACTACCCATTTTTATAAGAAGCACTTAATATTCCTAAGAGAAAAATAGGCTCGTGCGTCGCACGGGTGAGAAACTAGTAACTTTGAACAATAAAAGATAAGCGTTACTGCATATGTTCAAAGTATGTCGACATCCTTACTTTGTAAGTCCTCTTTCATACTTACAACCTTGAAACCGATTTGCCACACTTCCAAACAAGTTAGAATTGGTTCATCTGACTTTCAAAAACTATGTGATTGATCAAGAACACTCAATCACAAATCATGGGTTTCACAGTTCTACCAAAACAAGTTTCGATTTTACCTCCATGTGAGTACCGTGCATAGTCACACTAGCTTTCCAAATATTCGTTTGACTAGGTACTAGGATCGGTTCCCCACATATATATGGTATCTAACTTGTATGTGTTGCACATGTCCATAAGATCGGTTCCCCTTTGCCTAAAAACGTGTTGCACGTGTCCATAGGATCGGTTCCCCTTTCTGCTAAAAACTTGTTGCACCTCATACAAGGATCGATTCCCCTTTGTGATAGGTTGCACCTCTTACTAGGATCGATTCCCCTTTACCCAGATTCGGTCATACCAATAACACAAAATCGATCATACCATCTCGGGTGATTACTTAAGATCGGTTTCACTAATAAAAGTCATACTAATACAAAAGTCAGGGATTTTTGAATAGTTTTACCAAGAACATAAACAAGTCATGAGCGGTTATACTAATCACACATATTGGTTGTTCAAAAGATATGCAATGAATAACAATACCAATAATGCCTGGCGATTTCCTTTTCGATTCACAAAACAAGTTCATGAATTTACTTCCTTAAAACACATGTAAAACATTATTTCCTAGGATAAAATCCTCACCTCATACTCATACATAATCACCATAGCATTCAAACGATTATGTCGATGTCTTATCTACAAAGTTTAATGGTTAAGCAATAAACCTCGTATTGTATTCCTTAATACTATGTCTAACTAGAGTGTTCATGCTTCACAGTTTTGTTTTCAATATGCATGACTTGAAAGATACGTTAGGGAATGAAACAATTCAAGTCAAATATCACTAACCTCAAGTGGAATGATGATGTTGTCGTTATTAGCTCCTTGCTTCTTCACTTCTTCAATTCTTCGCAATACTTGTAATGTCTCATATCCTAATACTTTCAAGCTAACCTATACGAAGTTGACTCTAGTACATAATCAAGTGACTTTTTAAATGAGTTTTGATTCACTAAAATATGACAACCAAACTTGAAATACCAACGCTTGGTGAGTTCAACCGAGCAATGCTCTAACACCTTGAGAGACAAGAGTTTTATAAGGCTTGCAACCCATCATACCATGCTTCTTTAAGAGTTACAAAGAGTACTTATTCTGAGTCAAAAGTAACTTCTTAGAATGAGCATCAAAAGTTGTCGCAATACCCAAAAAATAGTGAAGAGGACCCAAATCCTTCATGTAAAATTCAATCTTAAGAGAAGCAATGAATGATGAGAGTAAAGAATCAGAAGAACCAACCAAAATAGTATCATCAACATAAAGTAGAAGGATCATTCTCTCACCGCTTCTATGAAATATGAACATTGAAGTATCACAAACTTAATTTGTAAACCCATATTTGATAAGATAACCACTAAATCTGTCAAACCATGCTCTGGGAGCTTGCTTAAGATGATATACACATTTATGTGTCTGAATTGTCCACAATTTTCTATATTGTTAGTGCTCATTTTTATACTTATTATGGTGTTTTATGTTTGCGTAGGTATTTCTAGATAAGAAACATTTTTTGAGAAATCGACGCGGAAAAGTACTAAGGGGTGTCCTAATTAATAAGGGGTACCCTAATTGCTATCGGCACCCCAGCATATCTGTTGTTCAACTGGCAGATTTTTCGGTCAAATTTTGGACACAATATTGGGGTTTCAAATGGCTGAAACTAATTAGGATTGATTGACTAGATAAAACAATGCTGGCATGGGTGTTTGACTGAACTGAATTGGGCTAGATAATTGATTGGAAGCAAAATAGGGAAATGGTTTTGAAAATACGAAGAGTCCTGTGAAGTTATTTGGTTGAGATTTAACCGGATTTTTGGTTTGAACTGAATTAGGATTAACCTGTTTGAATGAAACAAGGATGATAATCTATTTTGATTCAATAAAAAAGGGTGAGTCCAGCTAGTTTCAAGAAAACATGGAACAAAGTGTTTCACAGGGTTGGTATACTCTTTCCCGAGTTTATTTTAGGTTGGCATGTGTCTGGATTAAGATTGAATCAATATATGTCGTGAAGCCATCGTGTTGGAGTATGTAGATGGGAGAAAACAGCGTGGCAGCGATTTAAAAGGAAATATTTCCCGTAAAAAGAAAGAAAAATAATAATTGAGAATATACGGGATTAAAGAGAAGATTTTGAGTTGTTGGTGTGTATAAAAGGGGTGGTCGGATGTCAGAGAAGTGGGACAAAGAGTTTGGGATAGAGCATAGAGCTACAAACGAAGAAATCAAGCTCCACAGCAATTCTGCTGCTGCTGCGTTTGAAGAACACGAAGAACAAACGCCAGCCAAGTCAGTCACGGAGACAATTGTTTAATCAACGACAAAAGAATAATTTCAATTGCAGTAGACTTATTGAAACTGAGCTAGCTGAGATGCCTTGGTCGTTGAATACCTTTAGCGACTAAAAATCGTTGTAAGCCAATTAATTATTTTTGATATAGTGATTAATGGAATTTCTTCCAATTTTCTTCTTATGAGCAGCTGATTAAATTTCTAGGGGTTGAGGAAGAAACTACTTCTAGCATGTAATTGTTGGTATTTAATTTTCTTTTAATTATTACTTTCTAATAAGTTTTAATTGTTTAGATATTTTCTCTTCTTTATATGCTTTATAATAACTGTTTTGGATCGTCTTTGGCGATCGATCTTTTATAAGCAAAGGAAAACTAGGCCTTAGTTGTCGACTTGATTCGAATTGATATTTTATTAATGATAAATTTTCCAAGGCATGAGATTGGGTTCAAAATGGCCTTGTGTAGTTTCGAGAGTAGATTAGAAGAATCAATTATTGAATTTGCAATAGTTAGAAGTAGCAGAATCCGAAACCCTATACCTCTCTCTCTGGTCAACAAAATTAGTTTTTCCTTAAGTATTTTATTGTATTAGTCGTAAAACCAAATCTTAAAAAGATTCCAAGCAACGAATCTTTACTTCTACTATTAAAACTACATCATAATGGGATTTTTGTAGAAGAAACGCATGATTTGGATGTTGAGGATCCACAAATTCAGGTGGTTGTTCCATGTAGACTTTTTTTGTTATATTGTCATGCATGAAAGCATTAGTGACATCTAATTGTATAATAATCCAGTTATGGGAAAGGCCAAGACTCAAAACACATTTAATGATAGTGGCTTTCACAACTGGACTGAAGGTCTCATCAAAATCAATGCCATCAACTTGATGATATCCTTTGGATACTGTCCTAGATTTATGTCTCTCAACAGTACCATCTGCTTTTAATTTAGTCTTAAACACCCACTTACATCTAAGAACATTCATGGAAGGATCATAAGGAACATGTCTCCAATTATCATTTTCATGTAAAGCTCCATATTCATTATGCAATATCTTTAATCCAGACAGGATGTTTAATAGGCTCTTTAAATGTTTTTGGCTCAGAAACTGAAGTAGTGGTACTAATAAGAGCAATTGGAACTAGATGCTTAAGAAAACTATTGGAAACAAAATCTTTAGATAGAGGTTTAGGAACATGAATACCTAATTTTGATCTTGTTTGAATCCCAGTAGAAGATGACACGGCACTTGAGATATAAGAAGTTGTTGATGTAGTAGCTGAAGTATATGAAATAGTTGACTAAGAAACAACAGCTGATGAAGTAGCAGAATACTCGGATGGAGATGGCACTAGAACAATTATATCATTTGTAGCAGTAGCACCCTGAGAAGGTGTAGAAGAAACTATAATTGGTGCAGTAGGTTGACTAGTAAAAGGGAAGTTAGCTTCATCAAAGACAACATTGATGGTAACATATATGCTGATAGACTTTAAATCCATGCATCTGTAACCTTTGTGATGAATACTATAGCCAAGAAATACACATGGTGTAGACTTTGGACTAAGTTTATCTTTTTTATAAGGAACCAAGTTGGGATAACAGAGACACCCAAAAAAAAATAAGATAAAATAATCAGGTTTGGAGTTGTATAATACTTCATAAGGAGCCTTATGTCCCAGAACTTTACTTGGAAGTCTGTTGATAAGAAAAGTAGCTGCTAAAAAAGCATCAAACCAAAATTTCTTACGCAAAGAAGCATGGAAAGCTAATGTATTTCCCGTTTCAGTAATGTGTATGTGTTTTCTCTTTGTAAATCCATTTTTCTGATGTAACTAAGGACAAGATATTCTTAATGCAATACCACAAGAGTCAATGAATTCTAAGGACCTTTTATCAATTCTAAAGCACCATCACATTGATTTTTTTTATTCTTACATCAAATAAGTTCTCAATAAGAGATTAAAACGCGAGGGTACCCAAATATACCTCAAGCTAAAATTTTCCACCTATAAGTCCTTTCTCCAAAAATGATTGTCTATAGCCTGAGTCGAGACAATACAACTAATCATTTCACACTTCGTGTGATCGTCTATGGATATGAGATCGAGACAATACACCAATGAAGTATGTTTACTTGATGATAGACACATTTTTGTGTCTAAATTGTCCTCGGTGTCTCTATTGTTAGTCTCGATTTTTGTACTTATTGTGGTGTTTTTATGTTTGTGTAGGTGTTTTTGGATAAATACACTTGTGTGGAAAAATTTGCTCGAAAAGTGCTTTTTGGGTCCCCAGAGAAATTACTAAAGGCACCCTCAATTTGGATAAGGGCACCCCAGTTGTTAAAGGCGCTCATGTTTTGGATCGGGGCACACCATCTTCAATAGTTTGAATTTTGGTTTTGGCGGGAAAACATTCACACTTCTGGCAGATTTTCAATTCGTCATTTGGAGGGCTTATAGTGCGATTCAATGGCTCAAATTTCATGGGAAGACTTGATTCATCGTAACAGGCCTGGTATGGTCGTTGGTTTCAGTTAGATTTGGCTAGATAATCCATGAGTTCAAAAAAGGGCAGTCCACGCATGGGAGAGATATTCACGAGATTGTATGAGATTTGAACGTAATTTGTACGTGTATGATGACTCCAGCAAACAACCAGGCTCGTGTAGGAGTTATACAAGGAATGTTTGACAGCTGAGAACGCATGGAAGATCAAATATATGGAAAATATTTCCGTGAGAATAAAGGAGTAATGAGAAGATATTTTGGAGTTATGAGGAGTAATATTTGGTTCTTTCGAGTATATATAAGTTGTTGGGGTCGAGTAGAAGAGGGAAGGAGAGATTGGAAGAGTTAGAGAGCACCACAGAGTTGAGAAATCGAGTTGCAGGAACTTTCCCTTCTGCTGCTGCATTTCTGAAAACGTGAAGAACAGACTATCAAGGATAGTCATTCTTTGCAACAGTCACAACGACATTTAAACGGGCATCGCAGAGCTACCGCAACAACATCAGTTTATTTTCAACGTTCTCTGTAACAGTATTTGCAATAGTTATAAACGTTGCAAACACCCGATTTTCACCATTTTCTCCATTTCATCTTTGTAAACACCCTTTGAGCAATAAAAATGAATTTTGAGTGTGTTTCCAACATGATGAGAGGCTAATTTTCCCACAACCAAGGCAATGAGGAAGCTATTTACGCATGAATAATTGGTAACTATTCTAATTTCTCTAATTTATAATTAATAATTCACTCAATCACTGCTTTTGCAGAGTATTTAATTGTTTGCATAATTTTCTTCATTAGTTATGATTCAATTAGATAGGTTATGCTTTGTATTAAGATAATATATGCTTAGGGGATACAATTAATTTTTGAGAATTTGCCTGATTATTTGTGAGTTAAGAAAATAAGGGACTTAAAGATAATTAGAGTTTTGGGTTTTTTTATCATCATTCATTCATGTGTAATAGTGGAATCAGTGTCTTGGTTATTTTCTCATATCTTGAAATCAATTTGATCTAAGTTGCCTTTACTTTTAAGTTTTATTAAATCTAAAATCTATTGCTTTCACAAGTCTCAGAAGAACCTTTTTACTACAACATCATTGATAAATACCATCAATTTTTGGCGCCGTTGCCGGGGAGCTTGTCTTTAGGCTAGAGTTTTTAGATTTTTAGATTTTTATTCTTTTTTTTTTTTAGGTTTTTATTTGTTTTTACTTTATTTGTTCTTCTTTACGTTTTTGTTTTTTTCTTTTTACTACAGATTTTGGAATTTGGAGCGAAAGAAAAATTTGCCAAAGCTTTTGGTGAATACTTAAAGTTTGGAGTTAAATCCAAAGCGAAAGAAGAAGATTTTTTTTTTATTATAAAAAGAGAGGAAAAAAAAAGAGAGTTTATTTCTTTAGATTGTATTAGGATTTCTTTATTCTTGTAATTTTTTATTATTTTTTTAGCACTTTACTTTACTTTTTTTGGACTTTGGACTTGGACATTTGGACATTATTTTATTTTTTTAAAACCCTACGGAAGGGTAGTTTAAATATTAAACTGTTTGCAGAGAAGGACAGTGATTACGATATCACCTCGGCCCCTCGGGTTCGTACATGACATAGGAGTCGTGGCCCGAGTTGACTTCAGCGGTTCATCCCCCGTCTAGAACGGGAGGTAAGTTTATCGAAACACTCGCGAATCCCCTGTCAGCGAGTTACTATCTTCCTTCGTGTGAATATATGTTGAGGAACTGAAAACTGTTGTTTTAAATTCCTAGTAAATGGCAAGGCCTGGCCATATAAGATAAGGGTTCGGATTTCATCACTGTTCTCTTCTTGCCCGCCTTAGGAAAACGAAACTTAACGCGAACTTAAGCCTTAAAATTTGGAATAGAACGAGACCGATAGGGTAACGAGCTTAATAGGAAACTCGTTCGAAAAATATTGGTTACTCTTTTGAGCATTCTTCGAAGTTCATGATAGTTTATGTGAGTTGAATGCGTGACTGTGCCGCCTTGTAATGCAGTGAGGCCTTCGGTATCAAAGCTCCAGCAGCTTCCCTCGCCTCTATTCAACTTACTTAAACACAGATTGATTCCAGAGAGGTTTGCTCAGATTGTAACAAATTCCTTTTTGAAAGAATAGAAGCTGGTCTAGAAACAATCTAAGTGGAGCCATCATGTTTTTTGTTTGCTAGAAAATTTTAGGTTTTCTTTGGTGGAGTCAGCCTGCTTTGTGTTTGCTTAGAACCTCCCTTCCTTTTAGGATTTTTCTTTTTCTTTTTCTTTTGTTTTTCTAGTGTATGCCCGAGGTCATTAGAGAACGGGCTTGGAAAAGAAGCACTCTAGGTCGTTTGATTAGTGACAAACCTAGAAGTTCTTCTTGTGAAGGCGGGGAGCTCGAAGACTCTTCTTTTGAGAGCCCCGTTTTTTGAAACTTCAGTTTTGAGAATCTGTCTCTTTGTGAGGAAAGTACCACTAGTACGTCAGCTGTGTCAGCAATGACTACTTTGAAAGATTACATGTTCCCAACTAGGGTCAACCGAGCTTCATGCATTAAATTGCCATCCAATACGGATAATTTCGAGATAAAACCTAGTATTCTTCAGATGATCCCTATATTCTTAGGAAAATATGATGAGAACCCTTATTTTCATATTAGGGACTTTGAGGAAATTTTTGGGACTGTTAGAATAAAAGACCTTACCGATGAAGTCTTGAAACTTAAGATGTTTCCGTTTTCCTTGAGAGATAAAGCCAAGACTTGGCTTAACAACCTACCATCTGAATCCATTGAAACATGGCAGGAACTAATTGCATCTTTCTATATGAAATTCTACCCTAAGCATAAAACTGCAGATGTTAGGCAGAAAATTAGTGCTAGTGTGCAACAAGAGGGAGAATCTCTTTATAGGTTTTTAGAAAGATTCAATGATCTCCTATCCCAGTGTCCTCACCATGGATTTGATAAGATGAAACTTGTGGAGATTATTTATAATGGTTTAGACTATTCAACTAAATCCATGGTTGAGTTTATGTGCGCTGGTGAGTTCACTAATAAAACTGCTGAGGATGCTTTTACCTTCTTAGGAACTATCGCTGAAAAATCCCAACAGTAGGAGCCTTGTGTTGAACCCCCTAAAAGACTCTTGGTCGATATAAGTAGCACCAATGTGGTAGATACAAGCTTCGAGTCAGATGTTAAGTTTGTTGCTTTGTCTAGAAGGTTAGAAGCTTTGGAAATGGGTCATTCTAAAAATTGGTCCCTTGTTGAACCTAATAGAGCCTCTCAAGTCTCTAGTTGTGGAATAGAGCCCAATAACTCATTTTGGGAAGGACATGTTAGTTAAGAACAAGCCCATGCTGTCTATAACAATGCTAGGTTTGAAAACCGTTAGAATTTTGACCCATACTCAGAGACCTACAACCTTGGTTGGAGAAACCACCCTAATTTTTCTTGGTCTAAGGGCTAGAATCAAGGCCAGCCTAGTAATTCTCAGCCTCCCCCAGGTTTTGGTTATGCTAAGAACCCTTCCGGTCAAACCCAGTTTCAGAACACTTCTGAGAAAAAGATCTCTACCTTAGAATAAACTCTCACTATGTTAGCAAATAACCATGATATGTTATCAGCTAACCACCTTAGCTTTCAACAAGAAACCATGCAGAATTTGAAGAATAATTCCCAGACTCTTGCTAAATTAGAACTTCAAGTTGGCCAGATAGCTAAGTTTATTAGTGAGAGAGAAGAAGGAAGGTTCCCTATTCATACTGATCCTAACCCTAAAGGAGAGAAACCGTTCAATCATGTGAATTATGTTACAACCCTTAGGAGTGGAAAGAAAGTTGACAATAAGGCCGCCATGCCTGAAAGTGAACATGTTGTAGTTCACCCTTCTGAACCAGAAACCGAGGAGACTGATAGAGTCTCTAAAGAGACCAATGAGGGTCATGTTGAGCCTGGCTTTGTTCCCAGAGCCCCGTTCCCCTAGTTGCTCATTCCAACTAAGAGCGAGTCCAACTTAAAAGATATTTTGGAGGTTTTTAAGCAGGTAACTATCAACCTACCATTGTTGGATGCGATTAAGCAGATTCCCGCTTAAGCCAAGTTCCTTAAGGACTTGTGTACACGAAAGCGTAAGCTTAGTGTTCAAAAGAAAGTCTTCCTAGCTAGTTATGTGAGTTCTATTATTCAAAATACCACTACCCCTAAGTACAAAGACCCAGGGTCCCCTATTATTGCTTGCACAATAGGTAAATACCGTGTTGAGAAAGCGTTGCTTGACTTAGGATCCAATGTGAACTTATTTCCATACCATGTGTACGTTAATCTAGGACTTGGTGAGATGAAACCTACCCATATGACTCTTCAGTTAGATGATAGGTCCGTTAAAATTCCTCGTGGTGTGATCGAGGATGTTCTTATAGAGGTCGACAAGTTTATTTATCCAGTGGATTTTGTTATCCTAGATACCCAACCTGTCCCTGACCTAGAGAACCAAATACCGGTAATTTTAGGTCGCCCGTTTTTAGCTGCATCCAATGCGATCATTAACTGTCGATATGGTATTATAAATTTGTCTTTTGGTAATATGACTATTGAGCTGAACATCTTTCATATTAGTAAGCTACCCTCTGAACTATATGACTCGAGCATAGAAGAGGTGAACATGATAGGAACATTAGTCGAGGAGTCATTACCAAACACTTTGATGGAAGATCCATTAGATAAATGCCTAGCTCACTCTGGGATAGATTTTGATGATGATGATGTGATTAATGAGGTGAATGCTTTGTTAGATTCAACCCCTTTGATAGACACTAGTAATGGATGGAAACCTAAGTTCGAACCTCTACCCGTTTCTGAGTCTACCCCAGTTCCTTCGTTGGAAAAGCCTCCTAAATTGGACCTTAAACCATTACCAGATACCTTGAAGTATGTGTTTTTAGGCCCATCTGAAACTTTACCTGTGATTATAGCATCCGACTTGGATAGTGATCAGGAAAATAGGCTAGTAACCGTCCTTCAGAATAACAAGGAAGCTTTAGGGTGGACCATAGCATACATTAAGGGTATAAGTCCTACTGTTTGTATGCATTAGATTTATTTAGAGGAAGATACCAAACCTTCTAGGGAGATGCAACGTCGACTGAACCCTAATATGAAATAAGTAGTTCGAACCGAGGTTCTGAAGCTGTTATATGCAGGCATTATCTACCCCATTTCAGATAGTAAGTGGGTCATCCCCGTTCAGGTTGTTCCCAAGAAATCTGGTATTATTGTAGTCCAAAATGATAACAATGAGTTAATCCCAACCCGAATGACCACGGGTTGGCGTGTCTGTATTGACTATAGAAAATTGAACAAGGTCACTAGGAAGGACCACTTTCCCCTTCCCTTCATCGACCAAATTCTAGAAAGATTAGCTGGCTGTAGCCATTTTTGCTTTTTAGATGGATTCTGCGGCTATAATCAGGTTCCTATTGCCCCAAAAGACCAAGAGAAAACCACTTTTACCTGTCCCTTTGGTACCTTTGCGTATAAACGCATGCCTTTCGGGCTATGTAATGCCCCTGCGACCTTTCATCGTTGTATGTTGAGCATATTTTCTGACATGGTAGAACGGTTCTTAAAGGTCTTTATGGATGATTTTTCAGTGTTTGGTTCGTCTTTCGATGAGTGCTTGCATCATTTGTCATTAGTTTTGACTAGGTGTAAGGAAAATAATTTAGTGCTTAATTGGGAGAAATATCATTTCATGGTTCGTTCAGGAATAGTTCTAGGGCATATCGTATCTTCGAAGGGTATATAGGTAGATAGAGCCAAAGTTGACCTTATAAAAACTTTACCGGTCCCAAAAACCGTAAAAGATATTAGGTCGTTCTTAGGGCATGCAGGTTTTTATCGTCGATTCATTAAGAATTTTAGCTTAATTTCTAGACCTCTTTGCAATTTGCTTGCAAAAGATGCTAAGTTTGTCTTTGATGATGCTTGTTTAAAGGCTTTTGAGAAGCTTACGTCTTTACTCACTACCGCCCCCATAGTCCAGGCACCCAACTGGAACCTACCCTTTGAGATCATGTGCGATGCTTCAGATTATGCTATTGGTGTTGTGCTAGGTCAGCAAGAAAACAAATTACTTCATGTGATTTACTATGCTAGCAAAACTCTGAATGAGGCCCAGATGAACTATACCACTACCGAGAAGGAACTGTTGGCCCAAATGCTCTGTCTAAAATATTGATCGAAAATCTCCTTGAAAAATATCTAACTAGTAAATGCACATTACTAATTCTTATTTTCCATATATAAAATTAAAAACCTTAAATAAAAGATTCTTGACTTATTTAATTTCGATCCTGGAATTTTCTTCCTTTAGCTGTTAAGGAATAACTTTGAGCAATAAAAGATAAGCATTAATGCACGTGTTCAAAGTGTGTCGATATCCTTACTTTGTAAGTCCTCTTTCATACTTACAACCTTGAACCTGATTTGCCACACTTCCAAACAAGTTTAGAATTGGTTCATCTGACTTTCAAGAACTATGTGATTGATCAAGAACACTCAATCATAAAATAATATGTTTAACGGTTCTACCAAAACAAGTTTCGGTTCTACCTCCATGCGAGTACTGTGCATAGTCACACTAGCTTTCCAAAATTTGGTTGACTAGGTACTAGGATCGGTTCCTCGCATATATATGGTATCTAACTTATATGTGTTGCACATGTCCATATGATCGGTTCTCCTTTGCCTAAAAACATGTTGACATGTCCGTAGGATCGGTTCCCCTTTCTGCTATAAACCTTGTTGCACCTCATACAAGGATCGATTCCCCATTGTGATGTGTTTCACATCTTACTAGGATCGGTTCTCCTTTACCCAGAGTTGGTCATACACACTCACAAACTCGATCATACCATCAGGTGATTACGTAAGATCAGTTTCACAAATAAAAGTCATACCAATTCATAAGTCAGGCCTTTGTGAATAGTTTAACCAAGAACACAAACAATTCATGAGCGGTTATACTAATCACACATATTGGTTGTTCAAAAGATATGCAATGAATAACAATACCAATAACGCCTGGCGATTTCCTTTTCGATTCATAAACCAAGTTCATGAACTTACTTCCTTAAAACACATGTAAAACATTGTTTCCTATGATAAAATCCTCACCTCATACCCATATTAATCACAATAGCATTCAAACGATTATGTCGATGTCTTATCTACAAAGTTTAATGGTTAAGCAATAAACCTCGTATTATATTCCTTAATACTATGTTTATCTAGAGTGTTCATGCTTCGCAGTTTTGTTTTCAATATGCATGACTTGAAAGATACGTTAGGGAATGAAACAGTTCAAGTCAAATATCACTAACCTCAAGTGGAAGGATGATGTTGTCGTTGTAGCTTCTTACTTCTTCACCCCCTCAAGTCTTCGCAATACTTGTAATGTCTCATATCCTAATACTTTCAATCTAACCTATATGAATTTGACTCTTGTACATAATCAAGCGACTCTTAAAATGAGTTTTGATTCATTAAAATATGACAACCAAACTTGACATACCAATGCTTGGTGGGTTCAACCGAGCTATGCTCTAACAAGAGACTTGAACAATTTGAAGCATTTGAGACTATCGGTTATATTCTTCATAGGATATATCCAACTGAACTTGGTACAATCATCAACAAATAAGATATAATATTTGAATCCAAGATGATATTGTGTAGGTGCAAGACCCCAAATATCACAATGAACTAACAAAAAAGGAGAATTATAAATAAAATCAGTAGACTTAACAGTACGCATTTATTTTTTTCCTAACTGACAAGAACCACAAACTGAATTAACTAGTCTACTAGATAGTTTGATATCAACATCAACAACAAGCTTTTGTATAACCTTCTGATCAGGATGTCCTAACCTTGAATGGCATAACAACAACAAAAAAAAAAAACCCAGCATGTATAGAAAAAGTACATGGCATTACAGGATAAAAACCATTTTGTACTTTTCCTTTAGCAAGTGTAAGGTTGTTCTCCAAAGACTTTATTTCATATCCCCATGGATAAAAAATAAATGCACGATTATTATCCAAAGTGATTTGAGCAACTGAAAAGCAAATTATGTTGAAGATGAGGAACATATAGAATCATATGTAAATCAAAATTAGTTGCTGAAGTAGATAAAGTAGAAGAATCTTAACATCCCCAACCATGACTTTCTCTGAAACAGTGTTAGTAGAATAATTCTACAATGTAGAATTATTTGTCATATGACTTGAAGCACCAGAATCAGGAAACCACACAGGACCAGAAGAGTTATGTTCCCAATATCCTTCAGACTCAAAATTAGAATAATGAATTTGAAATTTATAATCAAACTCATTTGAGAACCAAATATGATTGTCACTACTACTTCCTGCATTTAAATCACGGACTAAAAAAAAATTATGTAGGGGTTGTCCACTATTTTTAGACGTAACATATCTAAATATGCACCTATTATCCAAGTGACCAACTTTGTGACATATCTGACAAAGAATACCGTCAACAACTTGTTTTTGAACTGGACTAAAATCAACTTTCTTGAAACCAGATTATAGTGAAGAATAATTTCCTGTAAAGTTGTTTGAAAAAGATGAAACAAAAGAAAAAAATTGAGGACTTGGTTTTCTGAAAGATGAGTTATAGGATGGATTTTGTTTTTGACATAAAAGGCTGAGTGTGTTGGATCAGTGAAAAGAGAAGCATAAGATTCAGATTCTTATTCTTTAAAAAACTGCTCATGACTAGTTAATCAAGATCTCAACTTTGAGAAAGGAAGAGGATGTTCTCTATTTTGCACATTTACCACAAAATGAATGTAATATTTTCCTTGACCTTTGAGCGCATACATTAGGAGATCTGTATCTGGAACAGGTTCTCCAATCTCATCAAGAGAATCAATAATTGGTTTAAGTTGATGTAGAAACTCACTAATAGTAGAAGATCCTTTATTGATCGAAAGAAGTTGAGATCTAAGCAATGATTTTCTAGTAATAATTGTTCATTGAATAGTTTGGCTAAGTGTAACAATTTTTCCCTCGTAGTAACCTTGCCTAGTAATTCAGAAGATAAAGATTTATCAACAATATCATTGATATAAGATCCAACAAATTTATCTATCTACAACCACTCAAGATAGTTAGGATTTGGAACATGAGTATTGTTGATCGAAATGGTTGGTAATTATAGAGGAATAGATCCATCAACAAATTCAAAAAGATTCGTACAAATCAAGATATAAGACATTTGATCTTTCCAGACAAGAAAATTTGAAGCATCAAGCTTTGCAGAAACGAAATTTGAAATATTTTGAAATGGAATTGTAAATCTACTTTGGAAAACAAAAGGATTATAAAACCGTGAAGGATGTTGTGATGATGGAGGAAAAATAAACGGTGGAAGATATTATTGTTGTTTTTGATAAAATTTCGTTTGACATGGTTGATGAGTACGCAACGGTGGTGCTGCAGTATGATGTGGAAATAACATAGGTATATGTTGTAGATGATGTTGAGGGCAAGATGATGGTGGTTATTGTGGTGGTGGTGTTTGATGAGTTAATGGTGGTGGAGGTGGTTGGGAAGAAGAGGATGGTTGTTGTTGTTGAGAAGATAATGGTGGAAATAGTTAATGGTTGATGTGTATATTGTTTTTGATAGCGGAAGTAGAAGAAGAAGCAACTTGATTTTGAATAGTTCTCACCAACTCTGATAAAGTTGTAGGTTTAATGGTGATTTGAAGGTAGGTTGAAGTTTCAGGATCAAAGGAAGTCAAGATTCCCATTTGGTATCTGATACCATGTAAGAAAAGGTTTTGTATTTATTGTAAAGATCACTCTCAACAGATACAAGACAAGTCCTTTTATAGACAAAGACAATTCAAAATAAAAGAGTATTGATGGTGGTTTTTAGTTTAGGGCGAAAATTGTAAAAGTCTATCTACATGACCCGACATAGTAAGTAATAGACCTTGATATGTCTATATTTCGAAAGGAATTTGAAGAATATATCAAAATATGATGAGTGCCTATGCCTCTCTTCGTATCGTATTGAAACTCAATCTCCTAGATGAATTGTTCACTAGTATGGAGCCTAATGAGTATTTAAGCTCCTAGTTGCATTATTCACTAATGAAATGGAGCCACTAAAAGTGTTTAGTGCCTAGGCCTCTTCGCTCATATATGTATTAAGCAATTCAACATATTTATGTATATAAAATTTACTCAGAATGGTGCATGTATCAACAATCCCAAATATTCTATAAATTTTATCTTGCACCAGCATTATTCACTAATGCATGGCATGCCTAGTGTTTTCCTATGCTATATTCCCCAATCGAACTCTCAATATTGGCATGACATGACGATTAATGTTCACTCATAACGGAGTAGCATGAATCTCCCAAAGTGACAGTATTGAGACCTAAATGGAAGTACTTACATAGGCTGCATCACTCTCTGAAAAATAGAATCTCGTATCGACGCGCTTTTAAATTAGCTCGATCAAGCACTTTTTCCTTAAGGAAAATATAGACTGTCCTTGTCAGTCTCAGAAATGATCGTGGCCACACAAGTTGGCCGCACAATTTAACAAGCCTAGCCAAACCTTGGCCGGAATAGGCAATCAGCGTGATGACCACCGTCGGGCCCACTAATGCCCTAACCAGCCGAACATCACTGTGCACCTCCCAGCGCCATCAAAACATTAACCCTAAGTAGGGTAGCCGCATTGATTAAAGAGAAGCTCGGACGAATTTGAACCATCCAAGATAGTCTTAAAATCATCGCAATCGTCCAACTTCGCCAGCATGGTTGGACGGGTTAGATGATCACATGAGCAATTATGGGAATGCTGAAGTACACACCGGCGGCCCCACTTTCCCCTTGCTCGAACGACTTGCCCATGGTGGGCCCATTGAGTAGTGAAATGCTCGCCCAGACCATGGCAGGCGTGATGCTTCCAAACCCTAAATTGGGTCGCGGAAATTCGCTAGCGTCTTAAATCGATCACGACCATCCAACTTAGCCAGCCTATTTGGATGGCTTAGATCGTATTTTAGACAATCAGGAAGGTGCATATAAGTTCACCATCATGCCAACATTGTCCCCATGTGATCGATCTATGCAAAGGAGGCCAACAGCATGCCAAACCACTTGGTCAAATTTGCGCGGACATGGCTGTTTCAAAATCCTAATTAGGGTTCGCGACAACATGCATATGTCGTAAATTGATCACGACCACTCATCCTTGCCGGTCTAAACAAGAAGTGTAGATATAGACTCAAGAGGTCCCAAGGATGTCAACGTGATCACCATTGGCCCACCTTTACGTATGATCGGCCATCCTATACAGACTAGGGACTGGTGCCTCGAAACGCACGCCCCAAAGGTGATAGGTCGCACGGCCTTTCAAACCTAACTAGTGCTTTGCAGCAATATGTTTCTGTCGTAAATTGATCACGACCACTCATCTTTGCCGGTAAAATTGAGTGACCTAGATCGAATCTTTGAGGGACCGAGAGGTGCAGGCATGCACGCCAGCGGGCTATCTCCATGCATGCCTGGTCGATCCATTCAAAATTAGCACCGGCGTTTGGATTCGATCGTCCAAAGAGGGGATGTTTTCACACCTCTAAAAACCCTAAATTCCTTCAACGACAGCAAACATGTGCCGTAAATCATCTCGTTCATCCAACTTTGCTAGCTTGGTTGGACGACTTCGATTAAAAACTAGGCGATCAATGAAGTGCCTCAATGATCACCTTCCGCCACTCTATCACAGGGAGTGGTCGACCAGATGATGGCCCGCCCATGTAGCCTCCAAACGATCACTCGAAGATGGTTGTACGTGCTGCTATTTTAAGATGCTTATTCTGCGGCTTACTCAATCAAGCTTTAAAACAGTGATGCTTCATGCATATTGATTGTTTTGAGATGATTGCTTAAAAGCGATGCATTACATGCATCGAGCATGCACGATATTTCATGAATATCAATTCTATAAATAACTTAGTTATTTAACCTAATAACATTGTATGTTATTTCTTGCGGCATGTCCCATGACTTGACCCACTTATTCGAGACATCAAGCATGTCACAAATTTGGGGATACTTACTGGAGTCTGGCGGTTTACAGCGTGCGGAGTGCAACGCGCCCATTACGAGAACGTGTCAGGAAAGGTAGATGGTTAATGGTAATGAGGGAAGTGGGCAAAGGCATGATCGTGTGACAATCACCTACACGACCCCACTACTCCATCAATCAACTTCCTCCACTTCCTACGAGATGAACATTGCGCTCAAAATGACTTGTATAAATAGGTTCTCCAACCTATTACCAAAGAACACGGAAAACCAAGTGTTGTAACCAACGTATCCAGAAAATACCCAGAACTGATAGCTTACATTGTACAAGCTAGTTCAACATTCTGATACAAGTCATAAATATCCAACACCTTCACAATCTCAACACCTTCTTCGCTTCCCTCCCTAAGATTAACCCCATCTCCTTCACTTTGTGACCGAAGCAAGTCTGGAACGGCCATTTCTTGGTTTAAGACAGAATTGTACAGATTGATCTCTCGAATCTAAAGTACTCCCATGCAGTGTATTTGTTTAGGGTTTAGATTCGTTTCTCATTCACACACACCCAAATTTACCAAGAACCGCAGAAATAATTTTCACCCATAAACAACTGGCGACCACATTGGGAGATTGATCTCTCGGTTGCAAAAAATTATTTTCCCTATACCGTTTTCAATTTCTTAAATTTCTCAAAATGGTTGATCGTAGGAATAGTTCAGAAACCCTTAATCCCAATTTTACTTCTCCCAACATTGACAATACTTCACATGTTATTTATGAATCCGTTATTTTATTCAAAACCCTTGTCGAGGCTATGGAGTCTCAATATTTAACAACTATTCATGATTTGATGAAAATCCTGAATGATATTGTCAGGAATCAAGCTACTATTGTCAAGACGAAGGATGGAGTATTTGCGCTCTTAAAAGTCCTCACGGATCAACTATCAAAGGAACCAACACGCATTCATTCTGAAGGAAACACCACCAACAATCCATTTTGGATCAATACTTATGGTAGTAGTCATTTTTCCAAGATTCATATTCATATTCCTGGTGAGGAAGATGAAGCCTATGATCGTGTTGAATGGAAAAGTAGCCACCAACCTAACTTGTATGCTCATGAATATCGAGAGATGCTTCCTCAAACTCAGAAAGAAGACTCATGGGATTTAGCACGTTCTCATCAGAGTCCTCGCAATGAAAAGGTGATTTCATTATGTGCATCCTTCTTGGAAAGTGTCAATTCCCATATTGCATCAGAAGCTGCTAAGAGATCTGCTGCTGCTTTACTCAGTCGGTCCGAACCTTCTCAGAATGTAGAAACTCATAAAAATGTTCAGGAAAGCAGGTGTCCTTCCAATAAAATACCCAAGCTCCAATTAATCACTAGTTAGGGTGGAAAGAGAAAGCATCCGGGGAACAACTATCAACAATCTAAGCATCCGACTCCCATTTCACATAGATCAAATGAGACTCCACCATTCCCAGATTTTCCCTTTCCAATGGAAGAAGTGATTGAACTCTTGGAGGTCTGGATACAAGATGACGTCATCAAGATACCTCGTGTCAAACGACCTCCAACTAAACAAGAAATGGAAGATCCCAAGTACTGCCACTTTCATAGGTTTGTCAACCATCCTACAAGTGACTTCAATAAATTAAAGCACATCTTCCAAGAGAAGATCGACTCAGGAGAACTTCAACTAGGCACTAAAGGAGTATACAAATACCATACTCCTATTAGAAGCTGTTGTATGCTTTCTGGGGACTCCGTAAAAAAAACTGTGCAGTCAACCATGGAACGTGTGTGAAATTATCTGTTTCTCCAAGGCACAACGTCAAGATATCTTTGTCGCTCTAAATTGTGTTGTATCAGGAAAGCAACTACCTTCGATGAAGCTGCCCCCGGGCCTAAATTTCTTCTGGAAGACATGATTGGCATAAACAGCTGGGGACTCTTAACCACTGCTTATCTCGGGGATGTAGAGTTGGGAAAAGCGTTGATTAACGCAGGGACTACGAAGGGAAGTCCAGAAGCGCCATATGGTATATCCATAGGCTCAAGCGCATGAGTAAGTCTTCTCGAACAACCTCTTTTACAGTCTGTTAATCCTCATCTCATCAAGAACTAGGGACTTGATCCGATCTTCAACCCAAATGCGACTAGGCGATGTGAAGAGAAAGTTGGTCCCTGTCAATATTTTATCAAATGTTTAGAAGAAGTCTCGATCGAGGATAAGAGGTCCAGAGGTCAAGTAGTAGGAGCCTTACCTAGTTTCTGAAATTAAACAAGGTGACTATTACAAACTCCTTAGTACCGAAAACTGAGAGGAGTATCAATACACACTAGATAGCTCCCGTCAGTTCCTGAAACATTATATTGCCATTCTCCTAGTATTTCCCTTGTTTTCATACAGTTGTTGCAATTCATCCAAAATGTTTGCACCAACTTGCATTCATAGTTAAGATTTCAGTGAAACACCATTTCTTTCACAAAACAAAAACCTTTATTCTTCAAGAGCAGTCGCCTACGTGTTCAAAACCAAATCAAACCACAAAGGAACGTCTCGTCTTTCAAAAATACCTAAAGGGAAAAGTCCTGGGAAGGAAATAAAGGTATCCATGGGAAATAATTCAGCAACATTTTATCTTTTTTAGAGAAAACAATTTTTATACCCCGAAGAGTAACCTGCTTCTACTTCAACTCCTGAGACAGTCTCAATTTTCGATTTATGATTAATGAGATTCATGGAAGGAATCCTATCCATTTCAGTTCGCAAATTTCGGATTTTGGAAATCCCTTCACATAACCAGGAAATATTAAGTCTGAAGTCTACATACATGTATTGAGGATACTTCTGATATTCGATCACTCATTCAGAAGCAGCACCCTGATCATACTACACGTTTGGTCATGGAAATGTGTCCACACTTCTTCGATATTTCAGGTGTATAATTCAGCATACTTCGCTGATACATTGAACCCCCCAATTAACACGCGATTTACATGAGGAATATCAAATTCATGGTCGAGGGCGCGGTCACATCCTCAAAATCGTCGGTCACCTCCATTACCTCTCGGATCTTCCTGCAATGTCATACCGGATACATGTAAATCCAACAAGGGCGTTCATCTTCTCAAAGCATTAAAACTACGAAAGAAGTTGAGCAAGATTAGTTCAAAGCTATCTAGATAATTCAGCCATTCAAACAGAGCAAAATATGTACATACACGTACATCATAAGAATTGGAGATCATTATAGCTTCTCGAGCTCCACCCGCAATCCTCTCTAACATAACCTATTTACCCTAGGGACTTCCTACACCTTGCCTAGAGGATACCACTCATACGCCCACCGAATAACTTAAATTCAAGGCCTCTTGCAGTCGAGCACAACGGAGTTCGGAAAATTTTGAAATTTATTGGAGAGGCTGGAGACATAAATTACACATTCCAGATAAGATCGATGGTACAACTTCTACACCCTCTGGTCCAGGAAGAAAAATCGTCATGTGATTAAGATGAGTCCTAACAATCGTATAGGACACTTCGAAGAATTCATCATCCATATTGGGCGTGTCTTTGGAATCATTAACTCCCCTTGGCTTAGTAGCGGAAATATGCCCAGATTGCTTTGTTGTTGTTGATACTCGCTCTACCGCTGCTAACAAAGAAAGTTAATCACATCGATTTAAATGAGGATATTTCACTCACATTAAGAATACGAAGACGAGATAGACTTACCTTGTTGTTGTTTGGTGTACATGAAGATGGGTGGGTCTTGATGTCTGTGCAAAACAGGAAAGAGCATAAGCTCCCTTTATACCCGACGAAATTTTAAAGCTAGAAAGGGTTTCTTCCTTTCGCTCATATAATCGGAAGTTATAGAATCTAGCTGAGCTCCAAGGACTTGACTGGACATGCCACCTTCTTTTTCCTATCATTGATGAGCAAGAGCGGTAATTTTTTGGTAGCCCCTGATTGAAAGCTGCTTCACCAGTACGACTGTAAAGGAAGAACAAACCAAGCGATATACCCCTGGTAACATCTATCTACCCTATCTTATTGGTTTTGTTTTTCGTATGTCACCATTCTAGTGCTTACCCCGCAATAATGTCATTGTTACGTGCTAAGCAGGGACTTAATGTTGATGGTGGTTTTTAGTTTAGGGCGAAAATTGTAAAATTATATCTACCTGACCCGACATCAGAAGTAATAGACCTTGATATGTCTATATTCCGCAAGGAATTTGAAGAATATATCAAAATATGATGAGTGCCTATGACTCACTTCGTATCGTATTGAAACTCAAGCTCCTAGATGAATTGTTCACTAGTATGGAGGCTAATGAGTATTTAAGCTCCTAGTTGCATTATTCACTAATGAAATGGAGCCATTAAAAGTGTTGAGTGCCTAAGCCTCTTCGCTCATATAATATATGTATTAAGCAATTCAACATATTTATGTATATTAAATTTACTCAGAATGGTGCATGTAGCAACAATCCCAAATATTCTATAAATTTTATCTTGCACAAGCATTATTCACTAATGCATGGCATGCCTAGTGTTTTCCTATGCTATGTTCCTCAACCGAACTCTCAATATTGGAATGACATGACGATTAATGTTCACTCGCAATGGAGTAACATGAATCTCCCTAAGTGTCAGCATTGAGACCTGTAACACCCCGAGTTCCGGACCAGGGTCAAACCCGTATGGAGATCCGAACTCGAAGCGTTACGGGTTGGAAAGAGACTTACAGATTTATTTTTATTTTGTATATTTATTTCACCAAGCACAATTTAACTTTTACATACATACATAAATTAAATTACGAATTCAATAATTATAAATTAACAAAATAATATTTATATCAAAATTACACTCCAAATAATCCAAAGAAAAATAGTACAATCATTAAGCTACTCATTTCTAGGGTCCGCTGTGCAACTCTAATAAATCTGCAAAAAAATGTCAATTGGGGTGAGTTGACGGCTCAATAGGCATACCTTCCCATCCTCTAAAAATACACAAACATCGCAATGAATTAACAAGAAATGCATTCAACCATTTGTTTATAATTTCACAACACCATAAATAATTCTGAACTATTATTCATTTTCATTTTAGTTTATGAGTTCACGGTACGAATGTCCTTGGTTCGTTCACCCACCTATCGTTTCTCGACACAGACAGCAACCATCAATGGTCGGGAACAAAAGTTCATATGGGGATCATACCCATTTTCTCTCAGGGATCATTATCCGTATCACTTTCGTTAGCCGGCACGAACAGCCGCCATTGATGGTCAGGAAACACAAGTTCCTACTGGGGATCATTACCCATTTAAATCACGGGGATCATTACCCGCCGTTAGCATGAAACATGTCCCATCTAACTGTAAAACATGAACTCTATCTTATGTAAAGTATTATTATTTTTTAATTAACTTAAATAATCTCTGCATTGCAGTTTTAGGATCATTCATATTATCAAACAACAATTATACATAATTACCCATCTTGATTCAAAATAGATAAGAAGCAGAAGTCATTAGTTTAAATCAAAGAGATTACATAATAAAATAAAAGAAGAAGACACGATTTCCAATCAAAGAAATCACAAACAAATATTTAAAGAAGATGGGTTAGTAAACCTACCTTGATTATTTTTTTATCATCTCATAGTTAAAACTCCAATGAAACCCATAAATCACGTCATACGATATATTTCTTCCATTTCATAAATCATGATGATTATTGTATCCAAATTGTTCTCATAAGAAAAGTTCTCATAAGAAAATATAATAGACAACTATATGAAGGAGTTAAATGCTTTAAGATGTATATGGAAACAAAGAAGAGAAAAGAGAGAAAAAAGGATGAAAAAAAGTTGTCTCTTCCATTTATCTTTTTATATATACAATTTCTAGATCTTTATGTAAAGCCATATTCATTAATGATATTTAATTTTATTACTATTATTAATTAAAGTAATTTTGATTCTCAAAATTTTGCATATGATTTGTATTCCAAAAGCTAATATAAATCCCACATTCAATACTCTTTATAACATGCATAATTTAATGCTCCAAAGAAGAAGTTTCTAGCAAACAACTTAAAGACTTTTAATTTACATACCATGTAAACTATTTAATATAGTTAATTATTATCTCTCTATGTACAAAAGTAATCTTATTACACTTCATGCATTTTTCGACGGATTTATATTCCACTAGTCCATAAGTGTATATATTAACACTAGCAATAACTCGTGCCGTAACGGCAAGGCATGAGACGATATAATTTTTTGTCATAATGATTTGAATAAATACTACTATAAACTATGATAAGGCTTCTTTTGACCCCATGAGAACTTGTAGTAATGAAAATCTTAGATATTTGTCATCCAAATAATTATAAATTCGGTGCTTCCTTGATCTGATCTATGATAAATGTATAAGTGTTTGTTGCGTTATTCAATTCTCCTAAATTATTGGTGGTGCACTTTCAGGAAAAAAACTACATTATGTATCCTCCTCCGTTTGAAGACCCTACTTGTTGCTTTAATAAGGACATAATTTGTTTTATTTATTATATATAATTTAAATAAAATTTTACTCTCATCAATTGTGATTTTATAAAACAGGTAAAAATCTTGAACTTGGCAAGGTTTAAAATTTTAGTACCAACATAACCCTTTGGGTTTAATATGAACCCATCTAATCTAGAATGCTTGCACGGTCATCCAAAAGTTGCTCAAAAGTTTCCATTAAACATTGAATACATGAGTTTGTCAAATAAAAATCGACACTGGAACAGAAAAATATACTCAACTGTAATCTTCGTGCACCTTTATTTCAGAAGTATGGTTAGTTTACGCAACATTAGGCGTTATTAAAATTAACATGCATACACATTATTGTTCGAATTTTCTCTTGATGGTACCTTATCATATTTAACTGGTTCCCAAATAAAAAATAATTTTTTTTCTTCTTACGGATAAAGATTCTAATGTTGTTCTTTCTTCTTTCTTTATAATTTGATGAAGGGTGGCTAATTTATTACTAATAATAACTCTAAGTATAAATATTTTTTTAACTCCAAGAGATATAAATAATGGTCTTTTTTTTCTTCTTCACATTTAATGTTTTTTTTATGATCATAATGATGAGTAAATCTAATCAATGTATATTTATAATTGAAGAGGTTACAAATTTTACATCCATCTGATGTATTTTGCTGGGATGAAACTGGGATGGTTGGATGCAACGTTTGTCTCTCAAAATGTTATCCGACCGTCAAAGCTCCAAAACTCATTATGTTTTGTGTAGGTGTAGAATATCCACAAGGCTAGGTGGCAACATCTTAAGCTATGATGTACCTAAAGGTGAAGAGGCGAGAAGCACAGAATAGAGGCTTACAGGCGCGAGAATTAAGGAGCCACGTGGATCGGGCACGACCACTCCACAAGCTGTCGGACAAGACTCAACTCCAGACCTCTGACAAAGCTGACAGACGAGACGCGTTCGGTCAAACGAGGAGAGTTGGTCAAAGGGATAATAAGATATGTGTCATATCGGCCAACCAGAAGGGCGACAGGATTAGAAGGGCGATATTGCACCAAGAGAACACCAAAAGAATCAGCTCGGACGAGAAACTGCTAAAGAACCAAACTACATCGGCCATAGTCATAAAATAGAAGGCGACGCGAACGGGCCCAACAACATGACTTCAAGATAGATATATTGTGATCAACACCATAATTTGGTTGTATGTAGCCTCCCCTATAAATATAAGAACTTGTATCTAAGAGAGGAGGTTGGAATTTCGGAGAGAGAGTCTTATAATCACACAAAAGAGAAAGAGAGTGGGGAACTAGTTCACCTTGTAAGAGAGTTCAACTTGAGAGTAACACCATTGTAATACCTTGAAGTAATAAGATTCATCCTTTCACCCCGTGGACGTAGGTAATCATACCGAACCACGTATATTCTTGTGTCCATTGTTAAGATCTTACTTTCACTTGCACGATTAGAAGATTTCTATCCTTTGGATGTAGTTTGTAGTAAAATGCATCTACATTCTGGCACTGACTAAGGGGATCCGACTAAGATCTCCGGATACCTTGCCTAAAATACCTTCAGAGACGATCAAAAGCTCCTAATTACACGTCCAAGTATTGTAGTGGAAGCTAAGATGAACTCTGCTGGTCGGAACCGCTTATTTATTGTTATTTTGAGTCATTTAGTGTACATGCAAAATTGAAGCAGTAGCCTCACCTTTACAAGGTATAACAGAGTCCTCGTTTCTTCGACCAAGAACGGTTTAATCGGCAGAAATTCTCCATAAGCTCACCGACGATCAAAAACACAGGTTAGGAGCTAGGTTGAGAATCTGCTGATAGGATGACTGTTTGTTCTCGAGGGTTGAGCGAACTTTAGTGGTAAATAAGTCATTCTCTTGTTGCGGTACAAAGTTTGCATGCTTAGGATTGTAAGAAGTTAAGCTTAAAGAGTCGTTTGCATGATAAATTTCCGATCTTAAGCTCCCCATCATGGAAGTCGTGTCTTGGATGTTTCTTTAGTAAGGAAAGTTTGTTTACGAGTTCTTAGTAAGCGTTTTTGTGTATGTACCCTTGCTTCATTGATCGGAAACAACCCGCATCATCTGATTAGAACAAAGAAGGAGGAAAATCTTAACCGGCGATGCTGTTTAGTCATCGGAAGTTTCTTTGAGAGTATCCACGGAAGACAGCCATAAAGAGATGACAATAGTAGAGACCTGAGTTAATTTTTTGACTTACGTACCGTGACATTCGATCGTAACATGCATGAGTTTAATGATTTGGAGCATATAGAATGAAAGACAAACTAGCTTAAATGCGGAGGTCAAGTGCTGAAATCTACGTCGCACGAATTGATAGGGACGCAACGTAAAATCTGCTACAAAGTCATCTTAGAGTCAAAATAGGGTAGATAGGTAGGACCCATCTGATAACTGGAGTCGGCTTTGTATTTGCAAGCTCTGGAATCGTACTGTTTTTGCGTTAGTCGGATATTTTTCACCTTTTTTTCTGATTACTTCCAATACTAGGTCAAAGTAAGGTGTTCTTTGTATTTGCTGACGTAGGGGTGGAGGATACTCAGCTCACCACATGTCACATCCGATGACTAGTACTTCAGGGACGGGAAGGACGTTAAGAAATCGTACAGTGGATAGCAGCAACATGTAGGCAGGGGTAACGGGGCCGAGAAAAGAAGGCAGTCGACGACCACCGCCAGAGGAATCTCATGCAGCTGCACGAGGCATGCCAACTGTTGATGAGGAAGTGGATCTTGGGCGAGATGATAACACCCTACCCTTAGACCAGGTTATTCTAACCCAGAGGAGAGTTGACCAAGTCAATAGACTTACAGCTTCAGATACAGATGACGATGAAGAAGCGCTTGCGGTACAAGCCCAGAGACAAAGAGCAAGACAACAAGCTGAGTACCAGGAAGCCTTACGAAGAGAGCAAGAGCATCTCAGGCAGATCCAATTAGGACGAGGAGCAGCTAGTAACGTTGGACCTGCACCTGTCCATGCAACCGGTCATGCAACTGGTCCGATACTACCTCCACCACCAACATCGGTACCATTACAGTCTCGGCCACAACACCCTAATGGACATTCTAGTCATGAGAGCACAGACCCGACGATGTTGGCCATTTTAGAAAGTCAAAGAAGACAAGAAGCGGCGCTAAGAGAACTCCAACAACGAAATCTCGCCCTGGAGTTTGAGAATTACCAGTTGAGGAATCAACGAACCAGATCAAGGGGATCTTCCAGCCAAGGAACGTCGAGTCATCATGGTCGATCGGGTCAATCACCACCTATGACTGGGCCGAGCAAACCTAATCGGTCTAGGCGATCTCTCATACCCTCCCCATGAGGATACGGACCACTCGAGGACTCGTCTACTGATGAATAAAGGCGAGGGAGGGACGGACAACATGAAGGGGCGATAGAAGCTAAACTTTAAGAGTTGGAGGCAAAGATTAAGGAGCTATTGGGGAGTAGTGAAGAGAACAAACTGGCGGAGATTATGAGCGAGGCCGAGAAGACACCTTTCTCCCAAGAACTTGAGCAAATGCCATTCCCACCAAAGTGTACTTTACCTACATTTCCTTCTAGATTCGACGGAACAGAAGACGCGGTCGAGCATCTAAAAATGTATACCATGTTATTGATCCAATGGAAGAACAACATGGTATTCATGTGTAAATTCTTCCCGGCCAGCTTGGACGGCGAGGCGAGAGATTGGTTTTATTCACTTCCACCTGGATCAATCGGCGGATATGATGCACTAGTCGAGGCCTTTCTTGAAACTTATATGCACAACATCCGTCCTCGGCCAAGAATGAACAAGCTATTTACCCTCGCCCGGAGGTTCAGGGAGCCCTTGAGAACCTTGACCGATAGGTGGAGGAAATTGTGCACTGAAATTGGAAAAGTACCAGTCGATCAAGCTATCTTTGGATTCAAAAACGCATTGGGAAGATCAGACCCCATATGGATAGCTATGTTCTCTGAAAAACCGAAAACCTTGAAGGAGATGCGAAGGATGCAAGAACATTTTATCACCCTAGAAGAAATTCAAGCCGAATCGAGAGATAGAGGAGTGCAAGAAGCTAGTGCTGAGGCTAAAACAGTTATGGACGATCCAGTTGGGCGTCCCGAGAAGAGATCAGACCCTCCACCAAGAAGCAGGGATAAAAAAGAGTGGGTGGCCAAAGGGAAGAGGCCGAGGCATGAAGCCCGATCATACACACCTTTAAACGCTCCTTTGGAGGAAGTATTCAAGGAGGTCGAGAAGAGGAATGATATCAATTATCCAGCATCAAGGGGAGTTCAGTTCCAAGGAACCAAGGATCACCCTGAGTACTGTCACTACCATCAGTATAGAGGCCACTCTACTAATAATTTCCGAGAAGTAAAGGATATTGTGCAACACCTCATTCGATATGGGTATCTGAGACAGTTTTTCCGACATCCAGCTCAGCCGACGGCAACACCCGAAGTGCCGGTTCATCAAGTCTGCATTGATAGGTCAACTAAATTTGTGAATACCATTTCACACTCAGCTATTCAAGACTACACTCTCGGCCTGGAAATCACTTCGAGGATTCACAAGAGGGATCGCGATGGCAAAGAAATATGTAGCGTATCCAGGACCTTATCTATGGAACCTTGGATGATGCAACCTATTTCGTTCTCGGCCAAGGACGTGCCAGCAAATGAGCAAGCACACAGTGATCCGTTGGTCATCACGTTATTAATTGAGGAATGAGGAGTAAGAAGGATTCTCTTGGATAGCGAAAGTTCAGTTGAGGTGCTATTCTACGACATGATCAAGATAATGGAGCTGCCGGACGACATCTTTGTTCCCTCAATGTATCGCATCTACGACTTTAATGGTACGGTAACCATCCCTAAGGGTAAGGTAACTTTGAGGGTTTCGGATGGTTGGGGCTACCTTGACACACTGACAACTTTTTATGTGGTCGACGTCGCCTCGCCCTATGAAGCAATTATCGGACGTCCATGGATCGATGGGATTAAAGGAGTGGCATCGGCATATCATCAGAGATTAAGGTTCTCGACCTACAAGGGAGTAGGTGAGGTTTTAGGTGACTCCCAAGCAGTACGACAGTGCATGCTGGTTGATACTGAAATTAACAAAGATCGGCGAGCTTGACGAAGGCGAGAGAAGAATAAAGCCCAAGAAGTTAAGACTGCAGAAGAGTTGGACGAAGAAATTTAACAAGAGGTCATGGCATATGAAACCAAAGAGAAAGACCCTTTATAGCAATTAAAGGAAACGGCTTCGTTCGGGGAATCTAAATCTAATTTCTCAACAGTCGAGCTGACTCGGGAAGTGAATTTGGGGACGATTGAGGAGCCAAAGATAGTAAGGATCGGGACATTACTCTCGGACGAACAAGCAGGTCAACTCATGCCAGTGTTAAAGGAAAACTTATATGCATTCGCGTGGGAAGTACACGATTTAGAGGGTATTGACCCGGAGGTCTGCTGCCACCACCTGAAGATTGATCCAAAGTTCAAGCCGGCTAGACAGAAAATGAGACGAATCGCACCAGAGTTATAGGCAGCGGTCGAGGCCGAGCTAAAGAAGCTACAAGAGTCCGGAATAATCAATAAATCCCATTACCCGCAGTGGATATCTAATATGGTCGTGGTGCCAAAGAAAAATGGAGGAGTCAGAATATGTATTGATTTTAGTGACTTGAACAAGGCCTTCCCGAAGGACAGCTTCCCTCTCCCAAGCATAGACCAACTAGTAGAATCGATAGTCGGATATGAGGCGATGACAATGATGGATGGATACATGGGCTACAATAAGATACCGCTGGCACCCGAGGATCGGGAGCATACTTCCTTCTTCACACCAAGGGGGCTGTATTGTTATACCAAGATGTCATTTGGACTCAGGAACGCTGGTGCTACATATCAGAGATTGGTAGGGGATATTTTCGAAGACAAGATCTACGACACCATAGAAGTTTACGTGGACGACATGTTGATCAAGAGTCGCCGAGCCAAGGATCACGTCCGAGACCTTCGTGAGATTTTTCGGACAATGAGGAAACACAGGATGAAGATTAATCCCGCCAAGTGCGACTTTTGGGTTACATCAGGGAAATTATTAGGATATATCATCACCCCCAGAGGGATAGAAGCATATCCCGAGAAGGTTAAGGCTGTCTTGGAGATGCCATATCCCGCAACAGTAAAAGATGTGCAGAAGCTAAATGGTTGTATAACAGCATTGGGGCGATTCGTATCACGGTCATCGGACAAATGTAAAACCTTTTATGACATTCTGAAGAAAGGAGAGAAGTTTCAATGGATGGATGCTAGCGAAGAGGCCTTTCAAAACATCAAGTTACACCTAGCTAGTCTCCCGGTTCTGCAGAGGCCCGATCCGTCAAAAATTCTTACCATATACTTAGGGGCGATACCATATGACATTAGTGCAGTATTGGTTAGGACGGAGGGGAATGCAGATAAGCCGGTGTATTTCATTAGCAAAATGCTAAGTCCGGCCGAGAAAAACTATACCAGAATGGAGCAGATGGTGCTGGCACTAACTTTTGCTGTGTCTAAGCTCCGAACATATTTTCAAGCTCATCGCATACGGGTGCTCACCAAGTCGCCTATCGAAGCGGTTTTAGACAGTGCAGGGTGATCAGGGAGAATCTATAAATGGGGAGCCTTAATAAAATAATATGAAGTAGTGTACGAAACGAGGACGGCAATCAAAGGGCAGGTAGTGGCCGAATTCCTAGCATATTTCCCACTAAGCGATAAAGACGAGGTTGAAGATATACCTGGGATGATGGAAGAGCGAGAAGAGCCTGCCGACTTTTTAACAGCCAGTAGCCCCACACGGTGGGAAGTCTTCGTCGATGGGGCATCAAATAAAGAGGGGTCAGATCTTGGATTAGTATTCACTACACCGAAAGGAAGAAAGATAGTGCACTCGTTCAGGTTGGAATTCAAAGCAACAAACAACGTCACCGAGTACGAAGCAGTAATCCACGCCTTATGGATAATTGTAGAAATGGGGCTACAGGAGGTTCGCTTAACTAGTGATTCACAGTTGGTGATTTGGTAGATTACTGGAAAATATGCGACACACGACCCCGTATTGCAAAAGTATTAGGAGATCGCCCAATTTTACATCAACCAAATACCAAGCATTAAGTTCCGCTACATTTGTAGGAAAGATAACAGGCACTCGGACGCTCTTTCCTACATCGCCTCATAGCTGGTATATCCAAGCCTAGAGGGTATTCGCGTTATGAGGCTCCTCACTCCCTCGATCCCAGAAACATCAGACGTACGGATCGAGGTGGCTATTAACACAGCCGAGCGATATAAAGAGGGAAATTGAAGAAAGCCGATACACCGATACCTGGAAACGGGCGAGCTACCCAAGGGTCGCCCCGAAATAAATAAAATCAAAAGTAAGTCGGGCGCCTACGAGCTAAGAGAAGGGATCCTATATAGAAAATATTACTTAGGGTCACTCTTACGATGCCTAAGTAGAGAAGAAGGCCTCATAATCTTACATGAATTACACTATAGGGCCGCCAGAAACCACAGCTCGGGGAGAAGTTTATCGACCAAGGCAAAAACAATGGGTTATTTTTGGATGTACATGAACGAAGACGCAAAAGAAATGGCGAAAGCTTGTGAAGAATGCCAGCGATACGACAAGAAAATCCAGGCACCAGGAGTACCTTTAAATTCGGTTATAAGCCCATGGCCCTTTTCCAAGTGGGGAATATACATTGTCGGACCATTAAATGTAGGAACGAGGCAGAGGAAGTACTTGATCGTGGCCACGGATTACTTTACCAAATGGGTAGAGGCAGCACCGCTAAGGCACATCCGAGATAAAGATGTCTTCAAGTTTATCTGGGAATATATTGCCGCTTTGGGGTCCCAGCAGCTATCGTCTCCGATAATGAAAAACAACTCCAAGGGGAAAATATTGATCTTTTGTTCAACACGTACAAAATCAGGAAGAGCAAAGCTACCCCCATTTACCCCCAGGGTAATGGGCAGGCCGATATCACTAACAAGACAATCGCCGACAACATGAAGAATAAATTGGATGGGGAATATGGTGATTGGTGTGTGGAGTTGTACAACGTTTTATGGGTATACAGAACCACGCGGAGAGAAGCTACAGGGTTCTCGCCGTTCATGCTTACTTATGGAACCGAGGCGATTCTACCGGCGGAAGGTATGATCCCCACCACTAGGACAGAAGCTTGGAGGCGAAACATCTTGGCCGATCTAATTTTGGTAAAACTCGACGATTTAGAATAAACAAGAGAGATGGCGCTAAAAAAATGGAAAACTATCAAATAAGGTTACAACGAGAGTACAAAAAGTGTGTTCGCCCAAGGGAATTCCAACCAGGGCAGCAAGTGTTGAAGTTTCTGGCCGAATGGGAGCGACATAAAAAGGGCGAAAAGCTAGCACCAAAGTGGGGCGGGCCATACATAATTGCTTCTAATGAAGGCGAGGGATCGTATCGACTATTGAGACTCGATGGAACAAAAGAGCCCAAACCTTGGAACGTCAAGTATCTGAAACTCTACCACCCCTGAAGGGCGAGGCAGAGAAAAAGGTAAGCATACTTGTCTTCTATTTATTTAAAACCGTGAGGGGTATGAAATAGGGCATGGGCGACTAATGGTCATTCGTACTCGGGGCAACGCCAGTGAGGAAGTGCCGAGGTGACTTACACTTGAATGGTCATTCTTACTCGGTGAAAAGCCAGTGTGGAAGTGCCGAGGTGACTTACACTCAAATGGGAATTCGTACTCGGGGCAAAGCCAGCGTGGAAGTGCCGAGGTGCCTTACAGTCGCCTGGCTATTCGAACTCGGGGCAATGGCAGTGTGCAAGTGCCGAGGTAGACTAAGGGTTCTGGTGGTTGGAAACCAGTTCTGCAGGTTGTTAAGACAATAGGTCTTCTCAGATAGGTGGCCTACTTATATTTGAAAGGCCGCCCCCATCGCAGGTGGTTGTGACCACTTGCCCGAGATTGGTTGGTCGATAACCGCTCGGGGCAATCGAACTTAGACTTAGGTTGACTAATACCATTCCACTGAATCCAAGAGATAGTGATGAGATACCCCAATCAGGACATGGCATTGGGCCCGATGGCCCTCCTTGTTGGGCGTGTTCGACAGAAAAGGTTAAAATACTAACATACATAATCAACAATTGTAGGAATGACATAAGAAGCAAGAGCTAAACCGGCAGCGTCATGCGTCAATTAAGAAAGCGTGAAAAATGTCATGAAGCCATACGAAGCACAAAGTATAACAGAAATAAAAAGAACAGCATCGGCGACGCAACACCCCCATTTAAACAAACAAGCAGTGTATCAGAAGTAAAAAGGGGAAGATGTGTTCAAAGCGATTTACAACCCAGGACAAAGGGAAACTTAGTGGCGCAGCACTACAAAAGGGGGATTCAAGCCTTGGGAGGAACAACGCCGACCCTCCTTTGCGCGATCTCGCGCCACTTCTCCTCCACATACTCAGCAATACCCAATCGGACCTTCTCGTCTATCTCCTCTTCATGGGCGACGCGTTCATTCTCGATCTATTGGGTAAGTTGCAAATTGGCTACCTCTGCATCGGTCAACTGGGTGCCCAAATCGGCCTCGACCTTCTTCAGCCGTCGGACCTCCAGATCCAATTCCCGAGAACGTTTTTTCTAGGCTACAAAATCACAACAACGCGGGATTAGTCATTGGATACGGCTTAGCAATTTTAAGGAGGTAAGAATGTAATACCCAACATTTTTAGTCTGGGTTTTAGGTATATAAAATGGAGCCAAACGGTATGGAAGCCCATATTCTTTTTATTTCTTCTCTTTCTGCTGAAATTATGAATTAGGATGGTCTCATTGCTAGTAAGTGCATTCCTTTACAAATCTTTTTGATGAATATGACTATATTAGTATTGATGATAGTATCATTGAGTCTATGACCTTTGATTCTATGTTGGATGGTACTATTTTTTGATGATATTGTCAAAAATATTAATATAGATTAAATTGACTTATACGATAATCACTTTATTATGGGATCTAGCAGAGCACCTAATCCAGATGGGTTCTCTAGTCATTTTTAAAGTTTGTTGGTCCATAGCTGGAGATGATTTTGTTGCCGCCATCAAGAATATTTTTTTCTAAATACAAAATGCATAAAGAAGTAATAGCACTTTCATAACTCGGGTTGCAAAATATGATGATCCTTCAGCTGATTGATTTTATACCTATTGCTTATTGCAATGTTATATACAAATATACTACTAAGATTATTTCTATTATTAAAATGAAAAAGGCTTTTCAGAGTTGATAAGTGTTAATCAATCTGTCTTTGTTTACCGGAGAGCCATTGAGGATACATTTTGTCAGCAATTATCATAGGTCTAGTGGTTCTCCTAAATTATCTCTCAGTAGATACTCAATTTCCATTAATGGTTCTCCATATGTTTTTTTGGATGCTAAAAGAGGTTTGAGGCAGGGTTGCCCCTTATCCCCATATTTGTTTGTTATCGTTATGGAATTCTTTTAATAACATTATTCAGAAACACGTGCAGAATGGGTGCTTATGGATATTATCCTAGATGTTGTTTGACAGAGCTTACTCATTTATGTTTTTTGCTGATGATATTCTAGTTTATTTCAAGGGTACTACTATATATTGTTTCTTATGTGCTCAAGGATAGTTTGGATAATTACAACAGTTGTTCTGGTTTAGAGGTTAACAAGCATAAGAATGCTCTATGTGCTTTAACTATTGACCATTATGTCCTCGATATTACTACATGTCTTGATTATTCTTCTGACACTTTACATTTTAAGTATCTTGGTATGCCTCTTTTTTCAATTATATTGTATTATTATGATTATACTCATCTTATCTCTAAGGTGACATATAGAGTGAAGTCTTAGAAAGCTAAACATCTTGCTCGATGGACGAGTTAGACTTATAAAAGTTGTACTCATTTGTATAGGTACAATTTTGGTTTTCTTGTTTCATTATTCAATAAGAGCTAAATAATTGAACTTTACTTTTAAAATATTTTTTTGTCTTGGATTTGACCTTAGAAAGAAATATATTCCTACAAATTGGAGTGCTATTTGTTTGCCTCATTGTGAAGGTGTATGAAGGTGGGTTGGGAATTAAATATCTAATTGCATTTAAAACTTCTTCTAATTTGAGACATGTAAAGAGTTGGTGCTTGGCAGAAATTATTTCAATAGGTTAAGAAAATCTTATCAATAATAAAAAAATTCTTGAGCTTGAGCAGTCCTCGGGGTTCTTCTTGGTGCTAAATAAGAATTTTATGTCAAAGATCTATTGCTAGAGATCAAATTAGTTATATTATTGGTGATAGGCTTTATTGTTGTCATCCAAATGGTACGCTAGTTGATTGAGTGGATCATGAAATTATTGCTCAGTATTTCGCTAATAATAATGTCAAGGTGGCTAACTTTATAAGTGGTGGAAATTTCGATTGCTTTAATAGTAATGAAGAGGAAATGATGATATGGAAACTTAATTCAAAAGGTTAATTAACTATGAAAGACACATACAAAGCCATTGGTGTTATATTGTGTGGTTCAAACTATATATTCCTAGACAATCCTTTATTGTTTGGGTTGTTCTTCATGTAAGACTTAAAACTATAGATAAACTCTTGAAGTGGGGTATCGATGAGCATGATAAATGTGTCATATGTGAGGATGATAGTTGTTAGTACCTAAAAATTATAGGCAAAACAAATACACCGCCGTGGTACTTTATTTTTAGGTTCGAAAATCAAAATCGAACAAGACAAGCTAAACTACGATAGTAGCCATTTCGTCCTGCTTCATTCAAGAGGAGAGGAAGATGGGTTGATCTTAGGGGATGAAAGCAAAAAAGTTTTAAAAAAATGGTAGTGGTATTGAATTGTGTGTTTTGGGTATTGAAAACTATGAAGAATAACAAAGCTTTTGGGTATGAAAGCTTCTTATGTTTCCTGAATAGGCTAAGTGGCATATTAATAGTAGTTTGGAATACACACTTTCTTCATCGCAAGTACTGGAGGTCGTGGGGTTATGGAGAGATGGATGATATGGGTATGAGGTGAGATAAACTAAGTAAGTTTCTGGAAAAACCTCTTTTCACCTATCAATTATCTCTCCAACAGCTGTAATCGTCACCACAATTTCAACTTTTTACATGGGGTGTTGCCACGCTGCATGTTGCCGTAGACCACCAGACCAATACCCCATGAGACATATTTTGATATTTCTTTGGTGTTTTAGATGATCTATGTATTTCATCTTATTTAGGCTAGATTGTACTCGTTGATATGCCAAATGCCTTACAAGCATGTTGAATCATATTTTCGCGTAGCTACAGTGAAACAACTTGGCCAAGGCCAACCGCGATATCGTAGCGCGCTCGTTCCCTACTGAGGTGCAAGAGGATGGGTTCGCGCGTTAGTGGCTAGTTAAAATGCTATAATTTAGCATGGCATGATAATGGCGTAAAAGTGGTATATCATGTCCGCACTTTATGCCACAACTAATATGGAGAGAAACATCCCAGGCCATAATCTTTATGTGAGATATTGAAGTGATAAATTATCGCGTGGCCTTTGAATGGATTATTTATGGTGATAAAATAACAAGTGGCGTAGTGACCTATAAGGGCGTTGCTACGCCCCCCAATGGCGTTATGATTGGCCTAATGAGCCGATATCTAAAAGATGGCTTAATAGACTTATCCTTAGCTTCCACAACTAAAATTAGATCTAGATAGAGTTGTTGCACGAGGTGGCATGGTGGCATAATGCCATATTAGGGTTTGGCATGCCACGACCTTTAATGGCGCGCTGGCTAGGAAAGTTGCGGTTTTGTAGCTCCTTAACGTGTTTCGCCTTGGCCACGATGGATAGGAGAGGAATGGTGGGGCCACGATATAGCCATGAGCTTAATAAACTAAAAAATGATCTATGAGAGTCGTGGTAGCATATTTTGGATCTAAAGAGTGGCTTGTGGCATATTATGGTCCCATGGTGGCGCCGACAATCTACGGCCTTAGAAGTGGCGCGCCATGCCCAAGGCCTCCACGCAAAAATTGTCGGATTCCATCTTAGCCATAGACTTTTATAGCACATTCATGACATTGTAGCACGTTTAGGGTTATTCATATAGGTTGGGCCAATACACGTTTGGTTATGGCTCAATATTGGTCTATTATGACATATGAATGATGTGAATATGCAATGACTAGGAATTAGGGTTTGGCCTTAATTTTTCCAAGGCTATTAATATAGGATTCCTGTTTCGACTAGGATAGCCAAGTTGTATTAGGAATTGATCTAAGCTATCACGAGAGAAGTATGAGCCAAGATTAGATCCTTTTTAGGCCGTTGATTGGCGTGTCCTTGTGAGTTATAATGGCTATGCCACGGAGCTGGCCAAGATCCTTAAATATTGTATTTTACATTATGGCCATGGTTCAATAAGGACGCATACTATGTTATGGCCTTGGATGCTAAGGCGCGATGATGACACGCGACTTGGGCTTGGATGCCAAGGCACCATAATGATGCGTGACTTATGCCATGTCCTTGGACGTGGTTACCAAGGAGCCATAATAGCGCGCAGATTATGCCATGGCCTTGGATGCTAAGGCGCTATAATGGCGCGCGACTTATGCCATGGCCTTGGCTGCCAAGGCGCGATAATAATGCGCCGATTGTGCCATGGACTTGGTTGTGGCTTCCAAGGCGTGCTAATAACGCGCGTTATGCTATGATGAGGTAGTGGCTATGCCACAGTTCTGGCCATAGCTTGCCAAGTTATGTTTATCCATGCCATGGGCTTAGCAAATTGTTTTGGGATGATTCCAACTAAGCCATTAGTCAATTATTATCTTAGCTGAAGCACCATGAGCTGCAACAATTGTATTATGGCCTTATCTACAGCTAGCTAAGGTGCTACGAGATATGCATCATATGCTATGGGTTTGGCTATGCCTAGCCAATGTGTCGCAATTCTTATGCCATTAATCATGGTTTGATTATCATGTGGCTATAATCTAGGGTTTAAGTTTATAAAAATGTGTCATGCCTAGATTTGAAGTGCAATGCCATTCTAGTACAAATTTGAATGCAATAGTGTAAATATAGCATGTTCAAGGAACTTGGCCTTGGGAGTTTGCGACTTGAGACGATACTCGATATGGATATGTATTAATATAGTACTTTCAGTATCATATATATATATATTTTGTACATGCAAGGACCATCTGAAGCGTAGTTGTCACCAGCATCAGTGGTAACCCGAGGAAAATATTGCTATATACTAGCGGTCAATCTGTCTAGGAGCTGTTCAATCAATATGATAGAGTACTAGTAATGAAATACTCCACTCATATATGTTATGTGACGGTTAAACCAGAGGTCGGATATGCATTACTGATTCTCTTGCGCAATACAAGTTGTAAATACAAATCTTTAATCCTGATGATGGGTCAGGGATACATTACACTTCTGCAACCAGGGCAGAACAATTTTACAATTTATGTCCTTGTCAAAAACTCACTATCAACAATAGTGAGTTTGCAGCTCATATTTTTCATGGCTGCCGTTTTATTACTCTTATATGGAATAAACTTATTCTTAAGATATGATATTCTAGATGGTCTACTCCTTTTGGGGACATAGGATACTATAACGCATTACTTATTTTGCTTGCAATGATTTGGTGAGCTCGATAAAGAAACTTTTTTTTACTGGTTTATCTACCAGATACCGATAGAGAGAAGTAATATAATCTTTGCTGATACGATATGCTTAGCTTTTCAGGTGAGTGTTCATATCATACAAGACATCTAACTCAAACTTAGTGATCATGCTATAACTACTAGTGATACTCATGAGAATAATAAATTCTTGCTTAAATGGAATGTAAATTGTTCTTTTATTCCAAAAAACTAGAAGCATCATTGGTGGATTGTTCTTGCGGGGGTTGTCAACTTGTATTTTTTGATGCACATGAACTTCAAGGAGTTTATTTGGTCTGAAGCTTACCATTGAGAAGAAAATACATTAAATCCGTGTCTGTATGGTTCCATGACAATTTTTCTCTTGTTGAAGAAGGTTGAACACCTTGGAATCTATATCATTTCGTAGAAGAGTTCGTGCCAAGTTGGATATGTTTAATAGTATAAGAGAAGGTTCAACCATTGTTACAGAGAAGCCAATCCTACAACTGATAGTCTTGCTAGCCTGTACCAGCTTTATTAGGCCGGTTCCTATGGCAAATGCCAAACCCACCCATTTGCCATGCCAGGTGGCCTGGAAAACTGGCGGCGCCACTATGGTAAAAACTATAAGCGATCGAGTCTCCACCTAGCGGTCGAGACTACACCGCTAGAGGTCTTGCAAAGATCGCCAGGTATACATTACACCGCCACCGGTTTAATCTAGACCGTTCACGGTCTGTGCTCTACTGCCTATAAATACCCCTATTCCCTTCATTTTTCATTTTTCATTCACAAAAACTTCTCTCCCTTTCTCTTCAATTTACATCATAACAGAGGGATTTTTAAAAAATGAGTAGTAGTTCCAAAACAAATAGGCAAAGGAAAAGAAATAGGAAAGACAAGGGAAAATTAGTTGCAGATAGTGATATAGTATGGGTTCATGATAAAGATTACGAGTTCGCTAATGTTAGGCAACTAGTTGGATCTGATGTACAATCTACGCATTTATGTAACCATCCCGAGCGAGTTTTGTTACCTAAATTAAGAGGTGGGTGGTATGAGCTAACTGAAGTGTTTGAGTTACTCCCCAAAGGTGTTCAAGCATCCTTGAAAAGATATCCTTGGCATCGTTTATATTTCATGAAATGCAAAAACCACAGGACTCAAGTTGTGCGAGTTATTTGTGAACGTTGGTGGAACACTGCAAATACGTTCTTTTTCAAGGATTTCGAGTGGGGTAAGTTCTATTTGTTCCATTCATAGTTTAATTTTTAATTCAGAAACAAATTTTAATTTTTAGAGATTCAATTATTTAGTTTGATACCAATTTTAGTTTCGCATACAAACTTTAATTTTATGACCATGTTGTTTTTAGGATTCACACCGTTAGATTTGTATATGTTGACTGGAATAAAAAGAGATGGTGAAATAGTACAATTTAACCAGTTAAAGTGGATATCAGAAGGAAAATGGAAACAATTACTCCCCTTGTACTCAAATGATACTGAAGGAATGCCAACGTCCAGACAGTTACACTCATTTGGATTATGATTGTCTGGGTTGAAGACTTTTTTGACCCGTTACAATGCCAAAAGGATAGACATAACTGAAGATTATCCCGAGCTTGAACGTATTTTTGTATTATGGATGTTAGGCCAAGTTTTGTTCCCCAATGCTAGCAACGTTCATTAATTGGTTTTTTGGAATCTTTAGAAGATTTAGCCAAAGCGCCAAATTATGATTGGGGTTTTGCAGTTTTAGCTGAGCTATACATATGTCTTAGTGATTGCTCAATTAAGAAGACAAAGAGCCTAAATGCATTTTGGGTCGTATCGGAGGTAAGCACTATTTATTATATTTATTATCGAGTTGAATGTATTTAAGGTGAATGTACTAACACATCATTTTTCGTCAATGTTATTTTTCAGTATTGGTGGTATACTTACTTTATAGTCGGTGAACCTGATCTTCACGATAAACGATTAATTTTCCCAGTCGTGTACAAGTACAATGCTGATAATTGGATTAGCCAGATCAATGATGGTCAAAATACTGATGTTGTTCAAAGGATGCAAAAACTGTGCAGAACTAGTGTCAACATTAAGCCAACGTCGTATACGGAAATTGATGAGTTTTATGAACCAATGTCACAAGCCATGCTTCAGTTAAGCTTAAAGAGAACTGTGTTTTACAGTCCAGTAAGGGGTCAGGGTATTTCGTACTATGGAGAAAGACATTTGTTTCAGCTACAAAGAAGAAAGGTAAAAGCAATCAACCCTTTTCCATCTTCAATTATTTCACATGGTGATTGGATAAAGTTGATAAATAATGGACAACCTTGGGAAGAAGCTGATGATTTGATCCAAGAACCAGAAGATGACTATGATTACTACAGTTGGTTCCAAAAGGTATGCAAGCTAAATGTTGTTGTTCATCCACATAGTTTAGGTAGTGTTGACTTTCCAGCAATTGGTAATTTTCCACTTACATATCTTCCATCCCACCCCCACCACCTACGGGCGAACCATGTACGTACCCTAGCAGTCAATTTTGGGTTGTCACATATGCCTCAATTGTCTTGGGAAGTCAATACTTTATCACCAAGTGGAGATATTGTTTCTGTTCCACTCACTACTGAAGGTATGCAACAGACCTATCCATATGATTCTGTGGATGCAACAAGAGAAGAGTATCGGAAGCAGTGTAACAATTATGAGCATTTTATCCATCGGTTCCAAAATTTTCACTTGAGTGAGATGCAATCTTTGAGGGAAAGTCTGAGTTTTGAAATGCTTGAGACTCCCAGTGAGAGCAATACAAGAACTAAAAGTCGTGCAAGTGGAAGTCGTGTAAATGAAAGTCGTGGACGTGGAGGTCGTACAAGTCATTAACGCACTCCAACTATGATGGACGAGACTATGGTGGAAGAGACTCAGCTACAACCAACAACAGATTTGCAGTCTCCTATTGGTTTCATGTCCCAAGGTCCTATACTTACTTCTACTGGTGAACACGTCAATTTGGATGTATTTAGGCAATCCGCAATTTATACCCCAAGTTCAGCATTTCACCGATTTCAAGCACCTCCAATGGCTCTGATACCATTTCAAGGTTATGAATCACCTGATGCTACTCAACCACCATCTCAGACTCCAAATAATGAGTTTTCACAAGATCCAACAGGCTTTGGGGATTATGTATTTTGTGGTAATCGTTAATTTTATAGTTTTGTTTAGTCGTTAATATGAATTGTGGTTTGTTTAAATCGTTAATGTAATTGCACTTTTGTTTGATAAATAATAATCTTCATTTCAAGTTTTCTACATAATTGCGAACTTAGAATTGATAAGCTAGATTAAATTGGACCAACACTTTTAAGATTTCATAACAACTGGCATATCATAACTTCTCTCCGGTGTCACAGAGCCACTTTGCACGACATCTTTGATCAATGCACAACAGGGTTTCACCACTTTTCATGTTTCGAGCCTCTTCCCTTATCATACCAATATACTTGTTAACATTCTTGGAAATTATGGAGAACCGAGCACTCAACACCATCGAATTGCGATTGTTGAGGTTCGTTGTTTCTTCTTCAAATTTCATTAAAACGCGTCCCCAAAACGGAATAAGCCGTAACGATCCATCAACGATTGGATGATTAGTGAAGAAAACATAATTTATGTAGATGCATTCATCTTCTAACGTGCTAAAATCGCGCTGTTGTGCAACTCTCCAACTATTTACTCTTCTTAATTCATTTTGCATTCTAGCTCGATCTGCAAATCTTCGATTTTCGGCCGCATGTTGCTCTTCGATGAATTACCATAGACATGTTTTGAGTCATTAGAAAATCTAAGAAAATAGGAAGAAGGTGTGAGTTAAAATGATAGAGGAATGTGGTATTTATATGGGTGACGATTAATGGCCGTTGGATCAGATCCTATGCACCGGTGTAAACTACACCTGCGGTCTTACCAAAACCGCTACCGGTGTAGTGTACACCGAACGGTTTATAACAGACCGAGCGGTCGAGACTCGACCGCTTGGTAGAAACTCCACCTGGCCTGGCTAAGTGGTAAATTTGCCACTTAGCCAGGGCAGTTTGATTGTTTTCCCCCTCCATAGTGGGTGCTTAAATAGCAAACATTCATGTTTGCCACACCCATAGGAAGGGGCCTTAGAGCATCCGCAGTGGGCGACCAAGACCAAAAATTTGGGAAGAAATAGAGATGTAGTGGGACAGACTAAATATCAAATACCATACTATACCTAAATCCTAGACTAAATTTGGTCGGCGACCAAGACTATACCCAAATTTTAGTCGAGCGTACGTAAAGTTAACGCCCCACGCCAGGCGTTAATAAAGTCTCCGCCCCATAATTTTTTTTTTTTTTTTTAATTTATTGTGGGGCGTGGAATACCTCCGCCCCACTCAAAAATTTCGAAAGTTTATATGGGGCGTGGATTATACCAAAGCCCCATTGTTTTTTTTTTTGTTTTTACATTTTCGGCACCAAGCGTTGATATTTTTCACGCCCCACACCAGGCGTTGGTATAGTTTACGCTCCACCAAAATTTAGTCTTCCACCCACTGCGTCACTCAACGGACTAAACCCAAATTTAGTCTTTTTTTTTTTTTACTCTTTACTCTTTAGTTTTAGTCGCACTGCTGCAGACTAGAGCTGGCAAACAAGCCAAAACCCGCGGGTTTGCCCGGCCCGACCCGTGAAAAACCCGCACCCGGCTCGGCTGGTTGTCTAACAAGCCGGGTTCGGGTTGGAGAAATGCCGGCCCGTGGGAAAACGGGTTAACCCGGCCCGGCTTGTAAACCCGCGGGTACAACCCGTGAACCCGTTAACCCCCACACGTGTCCCTCCAAATACCCACACTTGTCTCTTCGTCTCTTATTTTCTCTCATTACAGTAGAAAGAGATGAGATGGGTATTGTTCTATTCGTCTCTTAACTCTCTTCTTTTCTTTCTTCTCTTCTACTGATAATTTAAAACCCTAGAACATGGATTGAATCATTGATTTGAAGTTTCAATCCTTACAAAACCCTAGATTTATTAGTCTATCCTTCATCATCTCTTACGTCAATGGTTGAAATTGAAGATGGGAAAGAATCAGGAATTTTAGATGTTGATCGTATTTGTGTGTACGAGTCTTAGATGGGTTAGAGGAGAATTAGGAGGAAGTCATTGTTGCGATTAAATCGTGAAACAGGATGAATATGGTGAGAAATCAAAGTTCGAGTTTGAGTTAATCCCAGAAATTAGTTGATTGCAAGAAATCAAGGATGAAATCAAGTTGAAATTGAGAGTTTATCAAGAATCAGAAGATGGGTATTGTTTCTGCTTCAGTTAATTGAAGATGGTGATGAATTACTGGTCTCAAAAAACTCAAAAACCCCTCAAAAAAATCCCCCTCTAGGGTTTCTGGATTTCACCATCACAAACCAAAGAATCATGTACAGAGCTTCAAGTTCTCGGCTCCGAGGAGCTCTCAAGGTAATCCTCAACAACAATCTCACTTCATTTATGTTTAACTCTACATTGATCGATCTAGGTTCCTAATTATTATTTTTTGATTGATTGATTACAAATGTAGGGTTACGGTTAGAATAGGTTTACGATGATCTGCTTCAGTATCTTCAACACCTTCTTCGGGAAGTTTCTTCAATCAAGCATCGAGAAAACTATAAAACCCTACCTCCTCTTAATTTCCCTTTACCTGGGGTTATCAATCCATCTCCCTTACCTGATTATGTCAAACCATCTGTGACTAAGATGACAACGTTACCTAATGGTGTACGCATTGCATCGCAGGATTCTACGGTAATGTCGAATTTGGGGTTTAGGTTGAATTTGTTTATTTTTGATTTGGTGTTGTGAACTTGTGATGTTGAGTTCAGTGTTGTCAATTGAAGATGGTGATGAATTACAGGCAAAGAAAACAAGTCCAATTCCTAGCGAAATTCCAAAATCAATGCCTAATAATTCAGATCTTTTTGGAAATCTTTGCTAGAAGATGAAATTTCTTTGTTTTCATGTTTTAGTTGAATTTCAAATGAGTATAAGTTTGTGGTTGAATTGCTGTTGTTGTTATTGAATGTGTGATGTGATTTCATAATTTGCAGTGAATGAATTAGATGAATGTTAGGTTGCAGAGAAGGACCTTTAAATTGCCTGAATTTGGCCTAAATATACCAGAAATCGGGAAACTCATCCAAATTTGGAGTTACGCGAACGGGCAACACCCGTGAACCCGCAAGTTTAACCCGTTACGGACACGGGTTGAAGAAATGACCACCCGTGAAGAATTTCAACCCGCGGGTTTTGACCCGTGTTAACCCGAACCCGGGTAACCCGCAACGGGCCAGCCCCGGCCCGCCCGTTTGCCAGCTCTACTGCAGACGCTATTAGAGTAGAAAGTTGTACTTGAGATAGTGGGCTTCTGGCCTTTTTTTAGTTGTGAAAACTACAGGGAGACCCATTTTTCCAATTTCTCCCACTGTGAAACCCATGCCCAGAAATCTAAAGGCGCGCACCCAGTTTTTAGGAAAAAATTATTCCCCGACCCAAAATTATTGAAATTGTACTCTTCTTCTTCTTTCTTCTTCTTCTCTCTTTCTCCTTCATCTCCAAATCCGATCTGATTTCATAAAAATCTCAAATTTCTTCAATGAAAACAAGTTTTAGCTGTAAATCTATGATTATCAAACCTTGTTTTACAAACCCATTTAAAGATTTTCTCTGAAAAACAGAAACATGGTGGTTTTAGCCTAATAGAGTTATGACTGAGTGTTATTTGAATAGAGATTATTTTGATCTTATTGATATTGATTCGTTTGGGAGTGAATCGACTTTTATACGATCGACGTATGATGAGAAGATAATGATGAGAAGCCATGGGAAATGCTCCGATTCTGATAGATTCCAGAATTGTAACACGGAATGGTTGTTGAAGAGATTGGAAATGAAGTGGTTTTAATGAGACAAGCTGAAGAAGAAGATTATTTGTTGAGAAACCGATTACACGAATGGCTGTTGTTACGATTAGGGTTTCTCCCCAAATTCATTTATTTCTGGATTTTTTAAAATTGGGGTTTGAATCTCAACGAATTACTGGGTTTCAGACTTTAAACATGCGGAATTGTGTGAACTTGGTTCGGCACACGGTGTTTAGACAAAATTCATTTGAGCCTTGATTGGGATGACCGGTTCGATAAGTAACGTGCCCGTAACTTATTGCCAGTTTATGTTCACTGGAACTGCAAACTGATCTCATGAGATAGTGGTACAAAGTTCTGAGAAATACCAAAGTCAAAGTTGTTTTAAATTGAAGGAAAACAATTGATTAAAGAGCAATTGTTAACACCGCAAACTTGTAAGTTGTGCACATACTTATAACCCATATGTTTTCCTTTATGGATGACAGTGCAATGAATTTTGTCCAATGACAGTGCAATTAATTTTTTTTGTACACCTAGAATAATAACTGCATAACATGTTATGCAGTCGTGAAAATTGATGTATAACATATTATGCATCTATAAAATTTGTTGCATAACCTGTTATGCATCCGAAAATATGACTGCATAATGCGTTATGCATTGAGAAAATTGTTGCATAATCTTTTATGCATCGAGAAAATAGATGCATAACCTGATATGCATTCAAGAATATGGATGCATACTGCATTATGCATCAATTTTTTATATGTACGCTCTAAAATCAACTAAAAAAATGGTAATATAACTTGTTATAAATGCATAATTTTGTTATCCAAATGCATAATGTGTTATGCAATGGAGAAAATGGTTGCATAATTCGTTATGCGTTTGCAGAATGTGTTATGCATCGTTTTTGGTGATCGTGATAATGGTTATGTATCAAGTTTTCAAATTTTTCCCTAAAATGAGGATCACCTCCGATTTTTCGTGAAAAACAAAAATTTGATATTCTTGTTTGTACTCGCTATGTAGCTCTTTTAAAAAAGATTTCCAACGATATAAAATTTGTAAAATTCTAAGGCGCGGATTTTTAGATATATTATGTCCAAATTACGCTTCCAATTATACCCCTGAAAAATTAGGTTGCATAACGAGTTATGCCTGAAAAGATAGTATGCATAACGAGTTATGTATTGATTCCCTAATAATTTCATATAATTATGGGTGTGACAGTACCAAAAATTAATTGTGGGTTTGACAACGAGAATATTTTTTTTTTTGGGTCTCCCCCTAATTTCCCCAGTTTAGTTTTGGGTTTTCCTTAACCCAGTTGAAAACCAGCCGTCCAAATATGATTACCTAGAGATACGTGGTCTCATAATTTCCTCATTTTGTGTTATGAAAATAAATTGGTATGGCGCACTTTTATCCCGCCCAAATTCGAAGCATTTTCATTATCTTTTGGATGCTTAATAATAATCCCTTCTTCATACACGGTCAAGACCAGGTTTTTACTTCTCCGTCTCCTCCTTCTGTAATAACCCAGAACCCCTCTCTCTCTTCGATTAACCTCAAACCTTCCAGTGAATTCCCGATCTTACCCCATTTACAGCTTAGGTTTTCACAAGTAATGCTCTTCTCTCTTTTCTGAATCATTCTCATATTGTTAGGGTTTTCCGTTTTTATTATGTGGTTTACCTATTTATTCATTTAATTTCATTTTTTAAGCCCTAATTTTTCATTATGAGGTTTAAACCTATCGTTTCTAGAAAAAAAAAGTTCTTTTTTTCATTTTGAGATAGGGTTTTACTTTAATGGAGGATATGCTTGTTTTTCAATTGACTTGCTTGATTCCTCTACCCATTATATCATTCTCTTTAACTAGTTTAATATTTTGATTTAGCAGGTTTTGAAAGCGGTTTGAATTAATTGGAATTTCGTGTTTGATATGCTGTGGTCATGCTAACTAATGGCTACTACGCAAATGTCGATTAGGTATGATTAAATATATTCTGTGTTTCTTTCTTCAGGTTTATATGTTTGTTTGCTTGTTGACCATTTAGTTATTGCTTATGTAGTGGGAGGAACTTGAGTATAGATACTAAATGCTCTGAGAAATCTCCAAAGATCAACTGGGCGCAACACTCTAGCGCACACGATGGTTTCACAAGTCAGAATAAGTTTTTGAGCTCAACTTTCCTTTACTCTTTACCAACCCAGAAACCTAGTTCTGAAGGAATACCATGTGAAAGGTATGTATTGGCATAAATGAATCTACATGCAGTTGAGCTTTTCATCACTTACGTATCTCTTGTTTTCTTCTGCATTCTTAGATGTTCTAGGATCACCTATAGAGATTATACACTTGCGAGGTAGCTTTGAATTGTATGTGTTATCTAACATTAAGATGCTGCAAGGCCTGACGCAGATGCCTCCCATATCATACACTCTTTTTAATGTAAGAGTTTCGTTGTAGTCTGGAGTTGGGGAGCTCATTGAAATTGAATAGAAGAAACTCAAAACTAGGCAAAATGAATGTAATAAGAGCACAAATGTCCTTTCGTTTTTGTATCTGTGTATCCTTAAGTGACCTGCTTTTGGAACAAAAAAATCAGTCTTCCTTTTATTAATTTGTATTGAATTGTATAACCTACATAAAGAGGAAAACATTTCATCCAGCATAGTGGAAGTTGAACGACATACCTCTGGTGAATTGTGCACATCATTCTGGATTTGGATTAACTTTGATGATTCAAATATATGACGGGTTTGAAGTATTTCTTATGTGTGAATAGTTAATGTGTATCGAAGGGGTTTAATATTTCTTTTATCGAAGGGGTTTTGATGGTGGAAGGATTTTCTATTTTGTATACATCTTAAGCCAAAATGTCTTAGAGGGATTCTTTGTACATGTAAAATTACAGAATGCACTTCCCTAGATCATTTTGCTTCGTCTTATTTGTCCGAGAGCTAAAAAATAGCATCCAAATATCTTACCTACTTGAGGAAGTTTAATTGTGCAAGTGTAAGCTACAAGGATAGTACAGGTTTATAGTGAACATGCATTTAAAAGCACTTTGCTCATTGCATGTTGAAATACTCAATTAACGACCTCTGACGTCTGATGCTAGTTAACCTACATGAGTACTTTATACAGTTATCTAAACACGTTGAATATTATGTGACTGTAAAGCTTTTGAAAGGGTAAGTAATTTGTGTTCTCATACAGTTTCCTCATTTTATTATTCTAGCAGGTCGATGGCTTCTGCAATTGTAGATCCTCAAAGACAGCAAGATCCACAAATTAAAAAGGTAAGTTATTGACGATGTTGTATAAAAAATACGAAATCAGTGTACTGAGAACTCTAACATCGCAGCTTACATCATTTATTTTGCTATTGTGTCATACCACATTATTGTTGCGCGCACACACGGACACACACACAAAGATCTGTACTCCAATCTCTGCATTGTTTTTTCAAGATCAAAACTGAAACAAGTCATAATTTATGAATGCATACATTTGTAGTTTTAAAACCTCAGTGTGTATGTTCATGTTTGACGTGCGTGTCACTGTTGAAGGTTACCTTGATTAGCTAAATCTGAACTATGTTTTACAGGCTTGGCATACACTTTCTAGCCTTAAGGAGACATGCAGGATATATTTAAAACCTGGAATAACTTCGCCTTTAGTTCATAGGAATGGTGCAGAGAAATTGCCATCCACAATGGTATATCCTTCTCATGGTACGACGAAGAAAGCTATCGTATGGAGTTCATCTGACATGTCACGAAAATCTTCTGAAAGTTCCACTCGTGAAGAAGTTCAGAATCATCCTAACTTCATCAATTCCAGTTCTAGAGTTGGTGAACCTGTAAAAAACATGAGTTCTTCTTTGCCAGAAAGAAGGGTGAATGCTGCAGAAAATTTCAGAGGTACAAACATGGGAATGGCACATGGGAGAGAAGAATCAATGATGTATAACTCTCCAGCTGCCGTTTGTAATGGATCTACTGATCAGGGGTTAGGTGCAGAATTTGCTGATGGTTTTGATGATGATGAAATCTTTCAGGTGATATGTATTTTTAAGTATTCAGTATCGTATCTTAAGGTGTAAGTACTACCGTAGTAAACATGATTCTAAAACTTGGTACCTTTTACCCTTCATTTTGGTTTCAGACTCTTGATGTAGATCAAATCGTTCAGGAGCACATCCAATTAACTTGCACACCTCAATCATCAATGTCTAAGCTCCCTTCATTCACCCCAGTTGTAAATAAAGATAGTTATACAAGTTCTGAAGGAGCATTTTTGCCTCCAGAATTATCCATAGACTGTGATCATGGGTTGAAGGTAAAAATTTTGTGGTCTGGTCAACATTGATAATCTGCTATTTTTCTTTTATTTTCTTTATAACTATAACATATACATATTACTGAAATTGGTTCAGGTAGCACATTGCCCAGAAGCTGCATCTCATTTGCAGGAGAAGAAGGATTTGCTAATTTCCATTTCGAATGAGCTTCTTGACAATGGAGATGAGTTAAGCCCTCCACAGTTAGAGAAGCTTCGTCAGGATAGGTGGGTCCCTCTTTCATGTTCAAATTGTTCCCCAGATGTTATTTTCCTTATATGCTCTTTTAAATTTGAATTAATAGACTCTAATTTTAGTGAGAGTAATAGCGTATCTGGTATTATTTTTTCACTCATAACCAGGGTGCAGTTGAAAGAAGAAGTTAAGCTGCTTGAGAAATATCTCCAGTCTTCATCAGTGAATGAAGAGAGACAGAAATCACATTCTTTAGCATCCACTGCTGCGCACAGGAGTTTTCAACCTGAGACACCTTTGAGCACATTCAGGATTGATCCTCTGAGATTTGATGCTCAAGTCCAGATACGCGCTGAACAAAACAGCTACATCAATGGGTCTCAGTCATCCATATCATTCTCTTGTCATGATAGGTTTGCCACACCAGGCCCTGTGGAAAGGGAAGCATATACTCCAAAAATCTTTGATGTTAAATACATTGATGGATCGAATGACAAGAGATGGAGCAGTAGTAACTTTCCATGGTCTAAAGAGCTGGAGGTTCTTATCTAAACTCCCTGATGGCTTTTTTCTTTAGGAATTTCCGAGACTTCTAATTTCTGCAGGTGATATTTGGAACTGCTATTTGTATTTGTTACAACTTAGATGCCCATTATGTCCCTGGCAGTGCCTCATTGAAGAAGTCCATCCTTATGGAATCAAATTGGCTTTATATCAAAGATTCTAGATTGTTTAGCTTTTACATCAATATCCTCATGATATGTTTCTTTAAGATTAGCAAATTTTGGGAACAGTAACACGCCCTGTGGGCAGCCAGTATTTGAAGATTTCAGTCTTGTTTTATCTCAATCAAATGTAAGATACAGTTTATTTTGAAATTTAGTACTATATCGCTTCTTCTAATATATTTGCACCACGTACCAGGCCGATAACAGGAGAGTATTCGGGAATCGTTCCTTTCGCCCCAATCAAAGAGAGGTGATAAATGCAACAATGAGTGGTTGTGATGTTTTTGTTTTGATGCCGACTGGAGGCGGAAAGAGCTTAACATACCAGGTAGGAAATCACCATGAGCTTCTTCGTTTGTGTATGCCTGTGCTTTGCCTATAATGTCCATCCAGACATGGTTGAGAATTCTGTAGTTGTCTTGTAGATTGATTTATAAAGATAAGTGGTTATGGTTTCCTGGTGGCCTTCATCTGCATTTAGATGAAACTAGACTGTCTAAGAAAATACTGAACAAAACCTAGCAACTTCTAGATGTCATCTTTTAAGTATATTTTTTGTTTCATAAGTTCTCTTTTGTTGTAAAGAATAATTGGGCGTTATCATGTCATCCGGCAAAAGCAACAACACCGAATGCTCATTTTTTATTTTTTTGCATGGTTAAGTGATTAAATAAATAAAAATTTAAGAGATAATTTGAGCCACAGACAGGAAGCACAAAACGCCTGTCCTACTTTATTGCATAAGTGTATTGTTGACCATTTTTTCCTTGCTTAAACTCTGATGTGATCCACAGCTTCCTGCTCTTGTATCTGATGGAATAACCTTAGTGATTTCACCTCTTGTCTCGCTCATTCAAGATCAAATCATGCATTTGCTCCAGGTACTTATGTATACATCACTTTCTTTTCTTAATTTGTGGCTTTAACTTCTTTTCTTATTAATTTTTAGTTCATTTTGTCTTGCTCGAAATAGGCAAATATCCCTGCTGCATACTTGAGTGCCAATATGGAGTGGACCGAGCAGCAAGAGATATTTAGAGAATTAAGCTCTGGTTGCTGTAAATACAAGTTATTATATGTCACCCCAGAGAAAGTTGCTAAGTGAGTGGTTTTTTCCATCCAAGTTTAGGTATATATGAATGTGTTGTGTATTAGTTAATGGTGGTATTTCCTGGTTATTTTACTGGCACCCCTGCTTTCTTTGTGTATAATACGTAACAAGACCAACAATGGTCAGTTCTGCTTTGGCTTGGGCACTCGAGTACCCTAATATTATATTAGGGAATTAAAGCACTCTTGCTAAAGTATACCGTGTTGCATAATTTATTTTTTGAAGTGAACTGTTTCTGTTTTTTACAAGGTTGCATCTGATATCGAGAATCTTAGAGGTAGTACCACTCTTTTATGTTGATATGAAATCAATTTGAGTGCAGGAGTGATGCTTTATTGAGACAATTGGAAAGTTTGCATGCCCGTCAATCTCTTTCAAGGATTGTCGTGGATGAAGCTCATTGTGTAAGCCAATGGGGACATGATTTCAGACCGGACTATCAGGTTTGGCTTCTTAAATTGTTCGTACTGTAAAGGTTGTCTTGTGTATGCTCGGCTTGTTCCTTATGGTAGATTTGTACCAAAGACATGAGCACAAGGGAATTCTCAGAATCGTCTTGAGGTACTCCTATGTGCAGTTACGCTGGCATGTAAAACCTGCATACCTGATCTTAATCTATGCCATGTGATTTCATCAAACCTAATTCCATGAATCATCCCCATGCAGACCCACAGCTGGTTTAGCCAAGTGGAAGAAGGGAGTATATTGAAAATGTAGCTTTTGAATGAGGTGTCTAGGACCGGAAAAATGGGGGGATATCATTTTTCTTTAAGGCACAAAAAGGAACTATTGCTAAAACTGACGAATCTATTTTTACCATTATAATAGTGATTGTTTCCTGTCTTTGATTTTCAATGTGTGACTCTCTTTCCAGAGCCTTGGTATTTTGAAACAAAAGTTCCCAAGTACTCCGGTTTTGGCTTTAACTGCTACTGCAACTGCAAGTGTCAAAGAAGACGTTGTGCAAGCTCTTGGTCTCGTGAATTGCATTGTTTTTACGCAAAGTTTCAATCGTCCGAATTTGTGGTAAGTGCTGAACTATTTTTTCTGTTTTTGGTATTATTATTAATTCGTCAAGACTCACTAGTGGCAACTTGCAGGTACTCCACGGTCCCAAAGACAAAAAAATGTATGGAGGACATTCACAAGTTCATCAAAGAGAATCATTTCGATGAATGCGGCATTATCTATTGTCTTTCCAGACTTGACTGTGAGAAAGTTGCTGAAAAGTTACAGGTTTTTCTTTATCTTTTCTGAAGGTTTAGATCGATTTTTCAACCTAAATATTAAAACTAGTGCAAACCATTATAGTGTAACATATACTGAGACATAGAAGAGATATAGCTTTTCATTTAAACAACATATCTAATGGTTTGAACACATATCTAGTACATCTGCTAATGTCATGTAAATGTATCATTGGATTATTTTGGTCATGTTGATTTTTAGAAAGCCATTGAACCTAAAAAATAGGTCTTGGGCAAGTTAAGAATCAATAAGTAGTATACAATCCTGAAGAGAACAGTTAAGAACTGTAATAACTATTGATTACTACTATTAGTATCTGACGTAACACTTATGTACTGGTAACAAAACTGAAAAAGGTCCTCAATGTGTATAATTAGTAGGTCATTGTTGTGAAAAAAATACAATTAAACTTTATTTACATTGGCTAATCTTTCTGCTACTTAAATTGTTTGGAACTTTACTGTTTACCTATAAATACTATATAGTCTATTTTGGCTGGGGATGAAAAGAGCTGTTCAGCAGTTACTTTTTCAACACTGTTTTGAACTTAGTTGTGTTTGATATCTTGACATCAATACCGCTAACGTCAGCTTTAGTCGCACATTGTTTTTACTCTTCTGTCTAAGATTCTTGACATGTTCTGTATATGGTTTGTAACTGTGGGCTCTGGCACACTTTCCTGTTCGACACATCTGATCCTCCACGCATGATATCACATGATGTTCTAGTTATAGGCTTGCCTGACATGCATTACAACCACTGTCTCCCTGTAAGTTAGCTTTGCACCCTTGTGCTTTCCAGAGTTTTCCATGGTTGCTCCATTGTGTTCATAGAAGAACAAGGAGAATATACATGTGAAAGTCAATGTACCATCAAGAGTTTGGTTGCCAAGAAATTCACTTGCAAATCTCGAAATCCAAGAAACTGCTTCAGTATTCTATATGTAGGTGAACTTTGAAATACTGAACAATAGTTAAATCTCTCATCTTTGTGAATGCCAATAACTAATAACAAAGGCTTAAGTTATAATTCTAGGATGCCACTTCTGTTGTTTTAACTTTAGTGGAACTATGACTGTAAATCCATGTCTTAAAGTTTTGAGCTTGCAGTTAAAGGTTGTTTCGATGTTCAGGAATGTGGTCACAAAGCATCATTCTACCATGGTAGCATGGACCCTCACCAACGAACATTTGTTCAAAAGCAGTGGAGCAAAGATGAGATCAATATCATATGTGCAACGGTAGCATTTGGAATGGGTAAATCGACTTCTCTGCTAATTTGGTCAACAATGGCTCATACGTTTATCATTTATTAACCTACAGATTTTGCAGGTATCAACAAACCTGATGTCCGCTTTGTCATCCATCATTCACTTCCCAAATCAATTGAAGGTTACCATCAGGTCCTTTTTTGAACCCAGACCTGGAAAATTGGCTTGGATTTTGGTGATTTAATTATTTTCTTAATAACAATTGATATCAAGTAGTGGCTTTATTATACTTCTCAATTTTCAGGAATGTGGCCGTGCTGGTAGAGATGGTCAACGGTCATCTTGCGTATTATATTACAGCTATAGTGATTATGTAAGTTGCACTTAAGTTTATCCAACCACTATATTAGTTGTAGATTTATTAGAAGAAAATTTGGTTGGCACTAGTGCATTTATGTGAACCCATAATCGTCTTATCTGAAAAATTGTTTAAAAGATTAAGGCCTTAAGGACCTTAAACGTTCCATTTATGGTAATCATTAAAAAAATTGGGTTCGGCTCTTATCATGCCACTTTTTTGATACGTGCAGATTCGAGTTAAGCACATGATTAGCCAAGGAGTCACAGAGCCAAGTCCGTTTGCAGCTGGATCTAGACGATCTAATCCTGAGAGGATGTTAGAAACAAATATTGAGAATCTTCAGCGAATGGTCTATGGATAAGAGATCTTCTTCTGTGTTTGTGTTTATGTTTATATCTCAATGACATGAATAAAGTAATCACAGAAGTGATCTTTTCTATGTCCAACAGGTTAGCTATTGTGAAAATGATGTTGATTGCCGACGTTTCCTACAACTTATTCATTTTGGGGAAAAATTTGATGCTGCAACGTGTAATAAAACTTGTGATAACTGTTCCAAGAATTTGAGTCATATTGACAAGGATGTTACAGACATAGCAAAGCAGCTGGTGAGGATTAAATTCTCTAAATATCTATGTTCTTATGTCCTTTGCACGGTCGTACAAGTAATCAATTTTTTTATGGTGCGCAGGTTGAGTTAGTTAAGTCAACAGGACAGCAGAATTCATCATCTCATATCCTGGAAGTCTTCAGAGGTTCCATGAGCCAAATTGTAGGTTGCTATGATCAGTAACTTCACATTATTTTTGCTCTATATAAGTATTACTTACCCTGGTGTCTTGGCTATAAATAATATTAGGTTAAGAGGTACAGACACGACACTGTGAAGCTTCATGGAGCAGGGAAACATCTTGGGAAGGGGGAAGCATCCCGAATTTTGCGCCATCTTGTTACTGAGGATGTGCTTGTGGAGGAAGTAAAGAAAAGTGATATATATGGATCCGTATCATCGGTATTGAAGGTAGTCATTCAGTTCAATCTCTTCACAAATTGTTCAGCCTGGAAACTTTTTGTTTTGATTATTTACTGTCCTAACTTTGGTCTTTAGGTAAATGATTCTAAGTTCTACGATATTAGCTGTGGTGGCAAGAAGATTATTTTAAGGTGCGAAAATAGTATTCTTCATCTGTTATTTCATTCCTTCAAAGTTTTTAACTATGTTTCTTCTTGCATAAGCTTATCAGTCATGCTCATGCTTATTAATAACTTGTAACTGTTATCGTGTTAGTCAACCAACTTTACCCTGGAATCTGATAGTTTTATACTTGATGATCTGTAGTGCAACAGTGAGCCGTGTAAATATTTCATGTGTGCCCAATTTAAGTAACATATCTGAAGTCAAAAGTGATGTACATAGTCAACTCAACTAAATCTCAGTCTGTGTCTAATGTTGATATCCACAACAGTGGCACCGCATGCTGTCATGTTTAGGATATCCTCCCTACACGTCGCTTTGTTCCTAATAATCTGCCCCCCTTGCTCAGTCCAGATCGAAGTGTTGCTTACAATATCTCCGAACTGTGAATATTCACGTTTTTGAAGCTTATGTACAAGATAAAGAGGTGTTCTTCTTTTAGGTTTGAGGTTGTTGTAGTTGGTAAAGATGTCTCTTTCCCATTGGGAAAAGTGTCAGCATTTGACACTGGCATTATTACAACTGCCTACTACCTTTCGGGATTGGGTTTGGTTAGTTAAATTATGCAAACCAGCTTTTACAGTTGCATGACTGCTTATGTAGACTGTTGATGTTATTTCTCATCTACCTATTAGGTTCCCCACATCCACAAAAACAGTTAAAGCTGCGGTGACAAAAGGCCCACTTGCCGCGTCAGGGAAGATAAGCAATAAGCAATATGAAACTCCTGATGGGAAACCTTATGAAACTCCTGATGAGAAACCTCAAAGTGAAGCTGAGCAGGTAAACTACAGTCACGTTTGTTATATTTGGTGAACTTTTGAACCTGCATGACCTTGAGCATAATTAACTGAAATGATGGTTTATCTTCGGTTGCAGCTTCTTTCTGCCACAGTTTATGGTGCTCTGAGACTGCTTCGAACTAATCTTATAAGAGAAGCTGCTGAAGGTGGTGTCAATCTTGCAGCACACCACATATTTGCGTATGCTCTGAACTTATCTTTTTCTCTTAGGTTACTGTCTACTCAGATTTTCTAATTCAATTGACAAATCCTAGTCATGATCACCTCTCTCTTCCACCACAGGAATAACGTGTTACATAATTTGAGCAAAGCCATTCCCCGAACAAAAGAAGAACTTCTTGAAGTGAATGGCATCGGCAGGTGAGAAGATTTGTCATGTTTGTACAGGATTCGTGAAGGGGGTTATTGAGAAATCTTTTTCTTATGTTTCTTTATCTTATGGTTATTAAGAAAGCTTACGTTGATAAGCTCATTTGATATAGGGCAAAGCTAGCCAAATACGGAGATCGGGTACTTGAAGTGATTGACATAACAGTAAATCGCTTCCATAGCAAGGACAAGAGTAACAACAGCAGTGGCAGCGACAAGAGAAGGAGAAATTTGACTGGAGTAACTAACTCAGGTTTTAGAGAGGACGATGATGACTTCACTGACAGTACTGGCTCACTGAAGAAAAGGGCATCAGATGAAGCTATGAATAGAAATACTGAGTATAATGATTTTGATGCGGCGAGATATGATCAATGCATTGATATTGATCTAGATTGGGAAGACCTCAACGATGATGGAAACATTAATGGTTCAAATGTGAATAACGAGCAAGGTAGAGTATTACCTTCTTGGGCAGCCGGAAACAAGTCTCAAACTCAAGGTCGCAATCTGTACCAAGAATTCGCATATAAGGGATGAATGTCATTTCTTGAAGATGTGATTTTTTAGTCATTTCTGATTACCCCGTTGCTTGTTTTAGTTCACTGTACAGTTTCGTAATTCCATCTCATTGCTGTTCTGAAAGCATATGTGTGGTGCCGTTGAATAGTGCGTTAGAAGGTCTTCACGGTCACGGCACACCCATAATGTAATATAATAAGACGATGTTTTCATTAATAGGAGGATTTATTTCCAATCCAAGAAAAACTAAAAATGCAAATTATAATATAAAGTTATATTTTTAGATGGAGAATAATAATAAGTTTATAACAAATGAGATATTATTAACAGAAATAAGTTAGTTCCCTTTATAATAAGCTAATTTGCTTATATACTTGTCTTGGAAAATGTTTATAAACAGAGCCATTTTCACTTGTTCGTTCAGTTCATCCTTCTAGCCAGAGAGATAGCGGACAAAGAAGAGAGTGAGAAACATGTTTAGCTTTGGCTCAAGGAAGAAGTCTTCTGGAAAAGGTTTTACTTACTTAAAGATATCTATTATTCTCATATTTATAAAGTAATTATTGTTTTTGTGTGTTTTTTTTTATCGATATTAATGAGTTTTGAACACAGATCGCTCGCTGGGATTATCAACAGCTGACCTTTTGCAGCTGCACTATAATGGTATGGGTAATTATTTTTGCACTTAATTTGTACTTTATCAATTAATGAATTTTAAATACCGATAAATTTTGAATTCAGATCGTTTGCTGACGTCATTTGATGACTTTTTGCTGAATCATTATGGCATCCGTAATTATTGTTGTAGTTAATTTTTATTTCACTTATGAAGTTTTGCAAAAATATTAGAAAATCGGTCAGATTGATTGATCAGTTTAAATTTTGTATAGGTAAGTCGAGGCTGAGGCAGAAGACGCAAAGGCGCGGGAGGGGTTTTTATGATGCTAATGTACCGGAAGAAACTTTCGACGGTGATGAAGAAGAAGAAATACAGGAAGGAAACATAGACGATGATAAGCAATCAACACCAACACTTCCGCAACCACCATCGCGAACACCATCAGCACCATCGCGAACACCATATCGAACACCATCAACACTATCGCGAACTCCATCAGCACCATCACGAACACCATCGCGAACACCATCAGCACCATCGCGAACACCATCACGAACACCATCAGCACCATCGCGAACACCATCAGCACCATCGCGAACATCATCAACCCGATCGGGACAACCACGATCACTTTCACCACCACCAGGAGACAGTCCAACATCGTCACCGGAACGACCAAAATATCCTGACAAAAGTTTTTCAACTGGTTACTATCTTGATCCACGTGAGCAAGAGTGGACTAGAATGCATAGCGATCTTCCAGAGCAAATGGAGGGTGTTGATGAAGATGTTTGCAACAATATAGCTTATGCCACGGGTGGTAATAATTTGGAACATATGTTTAGTGACTATAATCACACTGGAATTTGTTCCATTCTGTGATTATTATTGACTTTTTTTTTGCATAATGCGGTCGTATGGTTTAGGGTTTTAGAATTTATCAAGAGAGAAATTTTATTACATGCTTATAATTATTGGATAATATCAGTTTTACTAGCTAGTAATTAATAGATCAGCTTCAAGTTTATGTTAAAAAGTGTGGATTTTGTTTTTTTAAAGTTATTCAAGTTGGCATGTCTTTTTTTTTTTTTTAATCAAGAAGATGTGGGCATTTCTTTGATGTCTTTTGCTCTTTTTCTTTTGAGCGAAGCTCATAATTATTCCATCTTCCGCCTAAAGGTGCGAGAATTGTTGAACTCGTCAACAAGGTAACAACTATGTGCGGGTTCAACTTAGTCTAACCCGCCGAGTGACCAGGTCCGGTTCATACCAATAATACCCTTTCCAGTCTAACCCATAACTGCAGCTTAATCATTTGAAATCCATGCCTGCAATACTATCATTTGGCACACAACGGCAACTCCCACTGCAGCAGCTCCGCCATCTCCTCTTTGATTCTACTTTACTCAACACCTTTTATCAGTAGCTTGCAATTCATCTGATTCCTGCTTTATCTGCTTCACTGCTTACAGCAGCAGCTCACTGCACAACTCCATCTAAGATGCAACAGACACCATCTCAGCCTTGCAACCTCACAGCTTCCCTGTAAACTCATTGCAATACTTCTCAAGCTTCCATGCTCCTTGCATAATCTAAGAGTAGTTTACCTAGCTTAAATGAATTTGGATTTAAGAACCTTCCAAGTAGCAATCAGAAAGCACAAAATATAAGAGATACAACGCGTGCAGCTTATCCGAAAAATTGCAACTCTTCCAAATAGCAGTTGTGAATACTACCCAATAAAATAAACTGGGTAAATCCAAGTAATATCCAATAACATAAACTAGGTAAAACTTCAAAATGTCGTATATATAACACTTTGGTAAATCATAAAACGAATTCACAAATATTTACAAATTTAATAAGCTACATACCTCATGTTGTGAATGTTAATTTTTATCAAATCCCACCAACAAATCACCCCTACCACTACTGAAGTAAGTAGAGGAAGCAATGATAACTTTTATCTCTTTCTCTTCATTCAGGATTTTTATCGAACATTTGAAGGCATGAACTTGTGGTGATAAGATAAGATAAGATGGTGTTGTGTTCGAAGACCTTTGAAATGTTCCCCATTCCCTGCAAATCCAAGAACCCAAGATCCCTAATCATATAAGGAGGTAAAAGAATTCAGAACTCAATCCCTCCATGGTAACAACACACATGCAACCTCTCCTTTTTGTTGATTTCTCAGTTATAAAACCAACCTCAACATCAAATAAATTAGTGCCCATTCTTCCTACAACTCTCGGTGATCTGTTTCTTGTTTGTAAAGAGAACCAAATCTTATCTAACGAAACCCCAAACAATTAAGCCCCGACACTCTTCCATTTCAATTTCAAAATTCATTCCCAACACCTTAAGACACTTAACCATTTCAAGATAAAATCTTAAACACCATCATTGATTTCTCTTAAGTTATGAGATAAAGAGAGAAAATAATTTTTTTCCTAGATCCATAGAAGAGAAAGATTGTAGCTTAAAAATGAGTTAGGATTTGTTTGTCTAGTTCGAATGAGATAAAATATTTCCATTCTGGGTTTTGTGAGGGTATTTTAGTCCGGAACGGTAACAGTGAACTCATTGAATTACAATGAGTCGGGAACGCACATGTTTGTTAGCTTTTGAAAGAGTTGAACAATATTCGCACCTTTCCACGGAATAACTAATATAGCCGACCTTTGCTCTTTTCTTTTGGTTGCCGGGCTGGGATAGGAACACTATGACATCACTTACGCCAGTCACTTTGACCTAAATTATCTTCTATTATGAATTTTTTATTCATAACCGGAAGTGATAGGGATACCGCGGGATTATCCCGACAGATAATCCCGCGGTAGCTAAATCATTTCCGATTTATAATCACTTCAGATTATGAAGTGTCAGAAATAATCCTTCTCTAACACAAATGATTATCTATAAAATTATAAAAAAGTTCGTGCTTGGAAGAACATGACATCAGCTAGAAACCAAGAGAGCAGCAGTAGCATAGCGGTATTTGTTCCTGGACGAATGAATAACATTACAATCCAGTTCTAATGACAGTTCTGATGATAGCTCGGATGAAGGTGTTGGATATCTTCTCTTTTAATGCAACTGATGTTGATCCGAAATGCGAGAACCAAAGAATAAGAAAAGAAAAGGGTTAAGTGGCAAAATGTCCCAAAATAGACCCTAAGGTTGTGAAAATGCCCCGGACGTTAGGGAAAAGATTAAAATGCCCCAAAATCTTACCCAAATGCCCCAATCCGTTAGATTTCCTATTAAAGAGAGATTATGGTCAAATCGAGGAATTTTGACTAGTCAACTCCTAAGTGAAATATCAATAGTAACCTTGCTACTAATTCACGGTGGGAGATTATATTTAGGGAAACATGTCAGTATCTTAAAAAGTACATATCTCGAAGAAAATTAACGGCGACAGATGAGAAGGTCTGTCACGTGGGCGAATGACATGCTTACACGTGGATATGTAATAAATACATTTTTACCCTTTGATGAAGCAACACTCGGTGCCACGTGGTTGGGTAGAAAATGGACACGTTACATCTTAGTGCACTTGTGGACCCGTACGTGCCACGTGTCTAAATCTCACCTATTTAGTACACGATGGGTAAATTGGTAGAAGCCAAAACTGTCACATGCATGTCAACTTATTTGCCATAAGGGTATAAATGTCATCTTATCACACATGCGGACCACATGCGTGGTAATTTGACCACTTAACCATCTCTAACGACAAAAGTAACGGAATGGGGCATTTTATTCTTTTCCCTAACGTCCGGGGCATTTTCACAACCTTGGGGGTCCATTTTGGGGCATTTTACCACGTAACCCCAAAGAAAACCAGAGAGATTAGAAGATTAAGAACCTATGTATAGATCGACTCGAGTATTAGATACTCTGTTCTTAAGATGAAATTTCTCTAGTTATCTTCTTCATTTATTCTGTACATTGTATTGGTTTATTAGGCGACGGATGATTAAGTTACAGGCAGTTTCAATTGATTACAAGTTCTTTACAAGGAGGACTACAACACCAAGTTCCGTTTAGCATTGATATTCATTGAATACTCCAGTGTGATTAAATATTGATATTTAATCTTTAACATACTGTTAATCAGAAAATGTGGAAGTTACTCCAAATTGGCCAAACCGGAAAGTCAGGAAAAATTGGCAGTTTTTGGATTGATTAAGCAGGACACGTTTCTACAAAAACGCCCTATTTTCTTCTTGTCTCAACTATTGATTTTTTTGAATTATTACTTTACAAGTTGGAGAGTATAACCATTTTATGAATTACTAAACTCTACATTTTTGTTTCATAGAATAGCACTTATGGAAAAGAGAATCCATATTTCCGCAGACATTGCTACAGACGAAAACAATTTCTGGTGTAATACTGTTTCAGAAGTAAACATGATCAACAATTCTAATGACTGGTTTGTGACACCGGTGCAACATGCCATGTCTGTTCCAATAAGAATGTATTCTCCCATTATCGGAACTTTCCCAATGGAGAGACTGTATTCATGGGAAATTCAACAACATCCATAGTTGAAGGACAAAGAAGAGTCATATTAAAAATGACATCCGGCAGAGAACTCACGCTAAATAACGTGCTTTATATTCCGGATATTCGAAAGAATTTAGTTTCAGGATCCTTGTTGATAAAACATGGATTCAAACTGGTTTTTGAATCAGATATGTTTGTACTTTCCAAAAGTGAAATTTATGTTGGAAATGGGTATCTTAGTACGGCTTATTTAAGATGGATGGAATGCATGTTGTTCGTGAAATCAGTGCAGTAAATAATTCTATTTGCGCGGTCGAGTCATTTGATTTATGGCATGAAAGGTTAGGCCATGCTAATTATGGATCTTTAAGAAGATTAATTAACATGAATTTAATGCCTAACTTTCACATAAATCCAACTCACAAATGTGAAATTTGTGTTGAGGCAAAAATGACGAAAACCCCTTTTCCCCATTCAATTGAAAGAGTTACGGAACCGCTTGAATTAGTTCATACATATATCTGCAATCTAAATATGGTAGAGAGCAGAGATGGGAAAAAATATTTCATAACCTTCATCGATGACAATATACGATATTTTCATGTATACTTACTAAGAAATAAAGATGAAGCCATTGTAGTGTTTGGACATTACAAAAACCAAGTTGAGAATCAACTTGATAAGAAGATCAAAATTCTTAGAAGTGACAGAGGTGGAGAATATGAATGTCCACTTATTGAACTATGTTCAAGATATGACATCATTCATAAAACCACTGCGCCGTACTCACCGCAATAAAACGGGGTTGCTGAACAGAAAAACATAACGCTTAAGGAAATGATGAATTCCTTACTAATTCAGGAGCACCAAAAAATCTATGGGGGGAAGCTTTGCTTACGACAAATTATGTCATAAAAAAATTACCCCATAAAAGGAAGGATAAAACTTCATACGAATTATGGAAAGGAAGGAAACCTTCCTATAAACACCTTAAAGTGTGGGGGTGTTTAGCTAAAGTGGAAGTGCCACTTCCTAAAAAGGTTAATATTGGACCTAAAACGATGATTGCATTTTCTTAGGATATGCATAAAATAGTTGTGCTTACAGATTCTTAGTGCACAAGTCTGAAATTTCTGATATACATGTGAATACCATCATGGAGTCAAGAAATGCTACATTTTTTGAAAATGTATTTCCATGTAAGAAAATTCAAAATTATGGTTCTACTAAGAGAACTCATGAAGATATGGAAAGCACCAATCTTCAAATTGAAGAACCTCGAAGTGGTAAGAGAGCAAAAGTTCCTAAGTCTTTTGGTTCAGATTTTCTAACATATATGATAGAAAAGGAGCCTCAAACGTTTAAAGAAGCGATGTCTACCCCCGAAGCTCCTTTTTGGAAAGAAGTGTCTAATAGTGAAGTTGATTCTATTTTACAGAATCATACATGGGAAATGGTAGATCTTCCACATGGTTGTAAAGCACTTGGTTCCAATTGGGTTTTCAAAAGTAAAATGAAACCATACGGAACTACTGACAAGTACAAGGCTAGACTTGTTGTTAAAGGTTATAAACAGAAAGAAGGGTTGGATTATTTTGATACTATTCTCCTGTTACGAGAATAACATCAATTAGGATGTTAATCGTAATTGCAGCCTTATATAACCTTCAAATCCATCAAATGGATGTGAAAACCGCTTTCTTGAACGGTGATTTGGATGAAGAAATCTATATGGAACAACCAAAAGGTTTTGTCATTCCGGGTCTAGAAAATAAAGTTTGCAACTTGGTGAAATCATTTTATGGATTAAAGCAAGCACCAAAATAATGGCACAAAAAATTCGACAAAGCCATGATGTCAAATGGTTTTAGGATTAACGAATGCGACAAGTGTGTATATTCCAAGAATACAAAAAATGGGTATGTAATACTTTGTCGGTATGTGGATGACATGCTAATCATGTGTAGTAGTATTGAAGCCATCAAAACTACTAAGAAAATGTTATCTAGCCAATTTGACATGAAAGATTTGGGTGTTGCAGATGTTATTTTGGGAATAAAAATCTATAGAACACTGAGTGGATTAATTCGCTTTAACAAGAATGATGAAAAAATTAACAAGAATGATGACAACATAGAAAAGACTCCTGTTGATTTGACTTTCCATTTGAGGAAAAATACTGGTCCGAGTATTAATCAAACAGAATATGCTCGAATCATAGGAAGTCTAATGTACATTACGAATTGTACACGACCCGATATAGCACACTCAGTAAATAAACTGAGTAGGTATACTTGTAATCCTGGAAAGGATCATTGGAGGGCCATAGTTATAGTACTTAGATATCTAAGGTTATTAGAGCATTGTTCGGTCGAACTCGCAAGCGTTTCTATCTCAAGCATGTTTTTCAATGTTAGTGATCAAAACTATAAGTCTTGATTTCTAGTCTATTATAGCTAAGGTCTCGGACTATGATAGAAAGCGTAGTTGAGCTCAAGAACTCCATGGAAATCATCATACAAGACGAAGGACTACTCAAGGAACTGGTGGATCTTCATCGACTAAAAGGTATGTGGAGACTTGAACTTGTCTATCACTCAAAAGTCTATCTACTCTATCTCCTATCTTGAGAAAAAAGTTGTTTTACTATATAGACTAAGATTATACACATGTGGTATTTCGAGCCAAGTATACCTCGCCTATCTATTTCTCGAAATATGTGTTGGTAAAGCTTTCTCTTTAGCCAAGTTCATCTTTACCTAGTGACGAAAGTCATGTTAAGTTTCAATCACTTTGAAAATTGCACTGACGAAAAATGGTTTGTGAATAACAACTATATAACGTCCTCTAAGAATGTTTCAATTATTGAAATGAGAGTTTAGACAATATAACCAATGGAGGATATAAGCATTTTTGTGGAAACACATATGTGTATAAGTCCTTATTCCTTGAACCAAAGTTTGCGAACTTTGTTGATCAAGAGAACCGGAGAAGTGCGTGAGCTTCAGTCCGCAAACTCAGTCCATGAATTGGTGAAGTTCTCAAACCCAAGAATTTCTGCTGGAGTTTGTGAACTCCATCCGGGAACTTAAGTCCGCGAACTTGAGTAGGTTATGTCTAAAAACGATGTTTGTGAACTCATCTCTATAAACTAAGGAATGCTATTGCAAACTGTGGCTATATAGTTCTTGAAATGATTCGAGTGAATCAAATCATTTTAGCTTCAATTGTGTTTCGTGTAGTACATAAAGATCTAAGCAATTGAACAACTCTCTAACTGGTTTATTTGAGTCATTTGAACTAGTTATGGTGAAGAAGAATATGGTTGATATGAAAATTATCATATGGCTTACCATTTGGTTAACTATTGTTGGACCGACTAATGTACAAGTTTGGGTATGGTTTTCACAAGCCTACAAACGTGCATTTCATGTGTGTATAACAAGCTATGTTTTCGATCTAACGGTTGATAAATATTAGCTTGAATCTAATCAGGTTTTCATCTAACGGTGAATATTGAATGCTTTGTTACTAAGCTAACATTGATTGCAAACCCTGATTTGAAAGACTATATAAGGGAGAACTCTAGCAAATGGGAAACCTAATCCCCATACCTTACGTGTGATACTAGTTGCATAACTAGAGTCGATTCTCCTTTAACCTTTGGTTTCTTCTTCTAAACTAGGTTAACGACTTAAAGACTTCATTGGGATTGTGAAGCCAGACCGATACTACTTTTATCGTAGTTTTGTGATCTGATCTTGTTATTTTTATCGTACGAGTACAATTGTAATAATTTGCTTGAGATTTCTATCTCCGATAGGCAAGATATAAAAGTAGTCACAAACATCTTCGTCTCATCGTTTGTGATTCCACAATATCTTTTTTCGCTGCATCGATTAAGACTATTGTGAGGTGATTGATAAAGTTGAGATGTTCTTCGGGAATATAAGTATGGTTTTATAAATTGGTTCATGTTCACCTTGATTTATCAAAATATGAAACAAAACTCGTAGGTATATTCGTGGGAGACGAATTTATCTATTACTGTAGACTTTTCTGTGTGATACAGATTGGTTTATTAAATTCTTCGACTTTGGGTCGTAGCAACTCTTAGTTGTGGGTGAGATCATCTAAGGTAATCAAGTACGTAGTATCTTGCTGGGATCAGAGGCGTAGGAGCATAACTGTACCTTGGATCAGTGTGAGATTGATTGGGGTTCAACTACAGTCCAGACCGAAGTTAGCTTGGAGTAGGATAGTGTCTGTAGTGGCTTAATACAATGTATATTTAATCTGGACTAGGTCCCGGGGTTTTTCTGCATTTGTGGTTTCCTCGTTAACAAAATTCTAGTGTTTGTGTTATTTCATTTTCCGCATTATATTGTTTATCTTTATAATTGAAATAATACAGGTTGTGCGTTGAAGATCAATCAATTAGAATATCCAACCTTTGGTTGTTGATTTATATTGATTGATACTTGGATATTGGTGTTTGGTACCATCCAAGTTATTCCTTGTATTTGATTAAAGACTCGCTGATTTCTATTAGCTTGAGTAAATCAAAACAAGAGAGAGATAATAACTCCTTGAGATATTTCTATATAGATTTAGTCTGACTGTCTAGTTGATTCTCTAGAAAGAAACTTAGAGTTTGTCCATACAGATTGCTAATTTGAAATATTGGGTGTGGTTGTTAGACCCCCCGCTTTTTCAATTGGTATCAGAGCAAGACAACATGTTAAAAACAATATCAGTCTGTGTTTGTAGCAATCTCACTCGATGGACTAGAATAGTATCTCTAATAAACGCGTCACCAGAAATAAAATCATGTCTCATTTGTTTCTATTAAAGAGAAAGATTCTTCAATCTCGAACATAGATGAACCGAGTGTTCGAACTAGACAGACAGGTTCTGACATGTGTTGTCCCGATTATTCTTCAATAGAGTCTATTTCTCAAAATAAACGGGAAACAACTAAAGAGAGTGATTTGACTCTAAATCTTATTAGAATCCAAGATGATAGATTCAATCGGTTGAAATAACATGTCAATGTTCTTCTTGGTGTAATAAGAGACTGCAAATTCAAAGAAAATACCGAAGATCATTCTTCATGTATGGCTCATGAGGAAAGCCTTAAAAAGGATGCGTTGGAAATAGAACATCGCTTGAGTAAGCTCTCTATTCAAGGATGCTCTAAGTAGTCTAATATACCAACTACTTATGCTATAAATGAAAATACTCCAGCACCAGAAGTAAATTCGGAGTCCCTTCCAATCAAGAAAGAAGATGTGTTAGTCTCCTCTAATCAAGGAAATTCCACACCACATGGAAGGAATAAATCTTCTGACAAGAATGTTAAGACTAAACTGCCCAATCACCCGTGTGATCAGAAAGTATGTCTCTTTTGCGAATCAAAAGGTTCTTTTAAACAAAAGGGAAACTCTAGGTTGAATGAAAATTCTCTTGTTCAACTTCAACACACCTTAAACCTAATTATCAAAGGTGTAACTGACATTCACATGTCGAAACCTATTGGTTTTCATACTTACCCTGTGTATACCAGGAAGGTCAGTTCAATGATTTCCTCAAATGCTCGAAAGTAGAACAGAAGTCTTAATAAGAATCGTCTAAGGAAAGATCAAGTTATTTCCCTTGATACGAAAGAAATTCCAGGAGAAAGAAGAAAAATTGACGATATGAGAAATAACCTGATAGAGATAATTCAGGGGTACAAGGAAATTGTCAACATGTTGCCATCCTCCTCAAGCCAAGACTCTTATGGTAAGACTTCAAACTATGTCTCGTATTTTGATGACAGTGAGTTTTATAATAATTTCTCGAATCAAAAGGGATACTTCTCTTTAAGAAGGAAAGAGAGACTTGATCGTAAACACAATTCTTTTAATGAGCTTAGAGCTCATACTTGTGCTAATTAATCACAAGGGTTAAAGAACTTACTCATATAAATTCTGTTGAGTAAGATGTGTTAGTTAATCAGGTATACTAATGGAATTTTTTTTTTTTGATTAGTTAAGTTATTTTCTTATCGTCCATAGCTAAATTTTTTACTACAGACAATTGTGCCTAAGTATTGTTTGTATTTTGTTTTAAAAGTTTTTTTTTCTTGTGGGGTGTACTGTATTCGAATGTGTACCCGAGTTACCATCTCGAGTCAACAGCTTGAAAACCCCAGAAAATCTTCCTCCTCAAGAAACCTTTAAATACCAAACCTCTGGGTCACATTTACATACTCTAGGTTACTCTGTCTTATCAAGAAATGGTCTTCCTCTTCACAAGCGTGTGGTTTTTCTAAAGGATTTCTTGCTAAAGGTATTGGTTTTGAGTCCAACGGAAGGAAGAAGAGAACCCTTGTTCAAGATGATCATCCCAATGCCTCATGTTACTATGCTTACTCACATGAGGATGTTGAGAATGGGGATATGATCTCTTCTGAAGTGGTTCGTGACTTTCTTAAATATTACAAGGAAGAAAAACTGCAACTTGATGGTACCTTGAAAAGTCTTGACGTGTTAAGCACTGAGTTAGAAAAGGTTACATCTGACCTTGATCTCATGAAAACACAAATTAAAGATCTTCTCAATGAAGATATCTTTTCTAAAGTTGCAGTAGATATTGTCGATCACAAGATTCAACGATCTCAAGACTCATGAGGATCCTAAACTGTCTATATGACTTCAGTTTGTGTTCTTTTTTGGCATTGAAGTGTTTCTAGTTTAGTCTGTTTGATTTTGTGTTGCCTAGTAATTCTTCTATTTTTCTTGTTTTGTTTAGAAGAATAACTAGATTTGGAATAGCCATTATTGTGATTACACATATCAATGCCCAACGTTTTTATCTTCTTGTTTTTAGATTTATTGGTTTAAATTCTAAACTTGTTTGGAAGATGATTTTTTGCAGTATTAGTCTTTATGATTTTATATATTGCAATATTTTTATGGGATATGTATGTTTACGTCCGTGAACTTGATTGTCCCATATTTTTCAAAAGTATTGATGATAGAATGAATGGACTTTTGACAAATACAAAAGTTAAGCTTATTATGTCTATTTTTGATGGAAGATAGGTTAAATATTTTGTAATTCAAGGATTATGTCTATTGTATGTCATTGTGCAAATGGTGATGGAAACATAGAATGAATCCTTGTGTATTCCGCAGTAATTGATCTTTCCTGATCCATTTTTCGTGTATTACTGTGAGGCTTCGTAATGTGTCTTATGTTAAGCACTAGACAACCAAGTTGACTATTTTTGTGATTAGCTTAGTTGTGTTCCGTAAGGTACTTTATGTTGAGCATTTTGAACTAAATTAATCATCTTGTGTGGTTATTTAGTTATGACTTCGTAAGTTTTTCTTATGTTTGAGCGTTTTTGACTGGGTTGATTATTTTCAAGATTAACTTAGTCATTGCTCCATAGATTTTCTTATGTGCGTATAATAAATGATTAAATTGGTTACTTTTGTGATTAGTTTAATTGTGTATTCCGATTAGATTAATTATAGGTTCTCTTGTGATTAATCTAATTGATTTTTTAAGTCTCCATAAGTTTACTTGTGTTGAGCATATTCGGTTACTTTTGTAATTGAATATTTTTTGATTCAAATTCATACTTCTATGTGATTTGTTTTCCAAATAAATCCTTCTTTTCTTTTGAAATTAAGGTCGCTCTTGTTGTTCCTTAGGGAATGACATTTTATGGGGGAGAGTTCTTTTGAACATGTGTTTAATTGACAAATCTTTGTGGAGAGTACGGCTGTGGAATATTATAGGGGTCATCTTGTAACTTCATAGAATCCTTGATGAATGCATTTAGCTTCGGCTTTATGATTGCATCTAAATAAGATGATATATACTTACCTTTGGTCATGAAACGTCTCTCATGGAAATTTCATTATGATCCCGTTCTTGTACCTTTGCCATTTTTATTGACAAAAAGGGGGAGAATTAATATGTAGTTCACACTACAAATACATATGGTTTCGGATCATTATGTAAGGGGGAGTGGTTTCCATGTGAGATGGAGTATTGACTAAGGGGGAGTGACATATCACCATAGTATTATTGTTGAAGTTGTGATGCAGTTGGACTTTGACGCTGTGTAATGATACTATGACACTGTATAACAATGATTGAGAACCGATGCTTTTATCATTGTTATAGCTACAGAATTTCAACAACGATGATGCTAAACTTACAACCTTTGGGATCATTGGACTACTTGGTAGTGACGAAGATTCCGAGTATTGTTGAATATTAGACATGTGGAATAGGAGCTACAAAGTTTATTTATATATTTTTTGTATTCCATATGTATTGATAGTTTTGGCACCAAAATTGACAAAGGGGGAGATTGTTAGAGCATTGCTCGGTCGAACTCGCATGCGTTGCTATCTCTAGCATGTTTGTCAATGTTAGTGATCAAAACTATAAGTCTTGATTTCTAGTCTATTATAGCTAAGGTCTCAGACTAGGATAGAAAGTGTAGTTGAGCTCAAGAACTCCATGTCAATCATCATACAATACGAAGGACTACTCAAGGAACTGGTGGATCATCATCGAGCAAAAGGTATGTGGAGGCTTGAACTTATCTATCACTCAAAAGTCTATTAACTTTATCTCCTATCTTGAGACAAAAGTCATTTTACTCTATAGACTAAGATTATACACATGTGGTATTTCGATCCGAGTATACCTCGCCTATCTATTTCTCGAAATATGTATTGGTAAAGCTTTCGTTTTAGCCAAGTTTATCTTTACCTAGTGACGAAAGTCATGTAAAGTTTCAATTACTTTGAAAATTACCCTGGAGAAAAATGGTTTGTGAATAACAACTATATAACGTCCTCTGAGAATGTTTCAATGATTAAAATGAGAGTTTAGACAATATAACCAATGGAGGATATAAGAATTATTGTGGAAACACATATGTGTATAAGTCCTTATTCCTTGAACCAAAGTTTGCGAACTTTGTTGATTAAGAGAACCAGAGAAGTGCGTGAGCTTCAGTCCACGAACTGGCGAAGTTCTCAAACCCGAGAATTTCTGCTGGAATTTGTGAACTCCATCCGGGAACTTAAGTCCGCGAACCCAGTCCGCGAACTTGAGTAGGTTATGTCTAAAAACGATGTTTGTGAACTCATCTCTATAAACTAAGGAATGCTATTGCAAACCATGGCCATATAGTTTATGAACCGATTCGAGTGAATCAAATCGTTTTTGCTTAAATTGTGTCTTGTGTAGTACATAAAGATCTAAGCAATTGAACAAATCTCTAACTAGTTCATTTGAGTCATTTGAACTAGTTATGTTGAAGAAGAATATGGTTGATATTAAAATTATCATATGGCTAACCATTTGGTTCACTATTGTTGCACCGGCTAATTTACAAGTTTGGGTACGGTTTTCACAAGCCTACAAACGTGCATTTTATGTGTGTATAACAAGCTATGTTTTCGATCTAACGGTTGATAAATATTAGCTTGAATCTAATCAGGTTTTCATCTAACAGTGAATATTGAATGCTTTGTTACTAAGCTAACATTGATTGGAAACCCTGATTTGAAAGACTATATAAGGGAGAACTCTAGCAACTGGGAAACCTAATCCCCATACCTTATGTGTGATACTAGTTGTATAACTAGATTCGATTCTCCTTTAACCTTTGGTTTCTTTTTCTAAACTAGGTTAACGACTTAAAGGCTTCATTGGGATTGTGAAGCCAGACCGATGCTACTTTTATCGTAGTTGTGTGATTTGATCTTGTTGTTTCTATAATACGAGTACAATTGTAATAATTGGCTTGATATTTCTATCTCCGATATCCAAGATGTAAAAGTAGTCACAAACATCTTCGTCTCATCGTTTGTGATTCCACAATATCTTTTTTCGCTGCATCGATTAAGACTATTGTGAGGTGATTGATAAAGCTGAGCTATTCTTCGGGAATATAAGTCTGGTTTTATCAATTGGTTCTTGTTCACATTGATTTATCAAAATACGGAACAAAACTCGTAGGTATATTCGTGGGAGATGAATTTATCTATTACCGTAGACTTTTCTGTTTGATACAGATTGGCTTATTAAAGTCTTCGACTTTGGGTCGTAGCAACTCTTAGTTGTGGGTGAGATCATCTAAGGGAATCAAGTATGTAGTATCCTGCTGGGATCAGAGGCGTAGGAGCATAATTGTACCTTGGATCAGTGTGAGATTGATTGGGGTTCAACTACAGTCCATGCCGAAGTTAGCTTGGAGTAGGCTAGTGTCTGTAGCGGCTTAATACATTGTATTTTTAATTTGGACTAGGTCCCGGGATTTTTCTGCATTTGCGGTTTCCTCGTTAACAAAATTATGGTGTACGTGTTATTTCATTTTACGCATTATATTGTTTATCTTTATAATTGAAATAATACAGGTTATGTGTTGAAGATCAATCAATTAGAATATCCAACCTTTGGTTGTTGATTTACATTGATTGACACTTGGATATTGGTGTTTGGTACCATCCAAGTTATTCCTTGTATTTGATTAAAGACTCGCTGATTTCTATTAGCTTGAATAAATCAAAACAAGAGAGAGATAATAACTCCTTGAGATATTTCTATCTAGATTGAGTCTGACTGTCTAGTTGATTCTCTAGAAAGAAACTCGGAGTTTGTATATATATATTGCTAATTCGAAATATTTGGTGTGGTTGTTAGACCCCCGCTTTTTCAAAGGTACACTAAAAATTATGGGTTGCATTATACTAGATATCCTGATGTACTTGAGGGATATACTGATGCCAATTGGATTTTTTTGAGTGAATCAAAATCCACAAGTGGGTATGTATTTACAATTGGTGGTAGAGTTGTGTCTTGGAAATCCTCAAAACAAACATGCATAGCCAGACCGACTATGGAATCTGAATTTATTGCTTTGGATAAAGCAGGGGAAGAAGCAGAATGGCTTCGTAATTTTTAAGAGGATATTCCAATATGGACAAAACCTGTGCCCGCAATTAATGTACATTGTGATAGTCAATCAGCAATATGAATGGCACGGAGTAGCATGTATAACGAAAAATTTCCATCGAAGACATGATACAGTGAAACAATTTCTCTCTAGTGGAATAATATCGATCGATTATGTAAAGTCTAAAGAAAACCTAGCGGATCCATTTACTAAAGGTTTGACTAAATAGAAAGTGTATAAATCATCGAGGAGAACGGGTTTAAAAGCCTACAATTAAGAGAGACATAACGGTAACCCAACCTAGTTGACTGGAGATCCCAAGATCTAGGTTCAAAAGGGATAACTAAGTTATGTATAACTCGGAGTAAACACTGTGGAGATAAAAATCCATCATATTCCTATGATGAGACAATGTGTTTCCTGAAATGCGTTAGGATAGGCTATGCTTTTAATGGTGCCCATATCTTGTATTTACAAGTGGGATACTACAAGGTATTCTTAACGGGACATCACCTATGTGAGTGTAGAATTGTGGTCGATTCTATGGAAATTTTATAAGGCTTTAATTTCCTAGAGCACTCATGAATTCGGTATTTGTTCATAGAAGAAATGAACATAACCGTATAACCAAATTAGTGACAAAAGGTATTATGTGATAACAGTTCAAGACATCGCGTTCACTGTATGAAGGACAGAGTAAGAACCCATTAGTACCGGAGTGGGGAGAATTTCGTATGAAGGACAAAGTATCTAATACTCGACTCGATCTATACATAGGTTCTTAGTCCACTAATCTCTCTGGTTTTCTTTTCTTATTCTTTGGTTCTCGCATTTCCAAAGGTATTATGTACCTTTGGATAGTTATCACATGTCGGTCTGGCTTCATAATCCCAATGAAATCTTTAAGTCGTTAACCCGAATTTTGAGAGAAAACTCAAGGGTTAATGGAGATCGACTCTAGCTTAGTGAAAACTAGTATCACACAAGAAAGGTGTGTGGGGATTAGTTTTTCCAATAGCTAGAGTTCCCCTTATATAGTCTTTCAAATCAGGGTTTGCAATCAATGTTAGCTTTCTAACAAAGCATTCAATATTCACCGTTAGATGAAAACCTGATTAGATACAAGCTAATATCTCTCAACCGTTAAATCGAAAACTTAGCTTGCCATACACACATGTACTTGATGTTTTTTGGGTTTGTGTGACCGTACCCAAACGTGTACAATAGTTGGTTCAATATTAGTCAACCAAATTGTTAGCCAAATGATAACTTTCATATCAACCATATTCTTCTTCACCATAACTAGTCCAAATGACTCAAATGAACTAGTTAGAGAGTTGTTCAATTGCTATGAGATCTCAAGTACTACAAGAGACACAATTGAATCACAAACGATGTGATTCACTCGAATCATTAATCATGAACTATATATCCACGGTTTTCAAAAGCATCCCTTAGTAATTTAAGAATAAGTTCATGAATAACATTTTCAGACATAACCTCTTGAGTTCGCGGACTCAAGCTAACCGGTTGAAGTTAATAAAATCCAGCAGAATTTCTCGGGATGAGAACTCCTGTCAGTTAGCGGACTGGGTTAGCGGACTGCACCTGAGCTTCAACTTCAGCAGATATTCTCGAGTTCGAGAACTTACGCCAGTTCACGGACTGAGTTCGCAGACTGAGTTGCTGCTCACGTTCCGGTTCCACTTGATCAACAAAGTTCACAAACTTCGGTTTAATTGTTAAGGACTTATACATGTATGTGTTGCCACAATAATGTTTATATCCCCCAATGGCTATATAGTCTAAACTCTCATTTCAATCATTGAAACATTCTCAGAGGACGTCATATAGCTGTTTTCACGAACTAGTTTTCGTCAGAGCGATTTCCAAAGTGATTGAAACATAACATGACTTTCGTCACTAGGTAAAGATGAACTTGGCTAAAGCGAAAGCTTTACCAACACACATTTAGAGAAATAAATAAGCGAGATATATTTAGATCGAAATATCACATGTGCATATCTTTAGTCTATATAGTAAAACGAATTTTGTCTCAAGATAAGAGATAGAGTAGATAGACTTTTGAGTGATAGATAAGTTCAAGTCTCCACATACCTTTTAGTCGATGAAGATCCACTGGTTCCTTGAGTAGTCCTTCATCTTGTATGATGATCGCCATGGAGTTCTTGAGCTCAACTACGCTTTTTATCCTAGTCCGAGACCTTAGCTATAGTAGACTAGAAATCAAGACTATATAGTTTTGATCACTAAGATTGACAAACATGCTTGAGATAGCAACACATGCGAGTTTGACCGAGAAATGCTCTAACAATCTCCCCCTTTGTCAATTTTAGTGGCAAAACTATTAATACATATGAAATACAAAAATTATATAAATAAACTTTGTAGCTCCTATTCCACATGCCTAATCTTCAACAATACTTGAGATATTCGTCACTTCCAAGTAGTCCAATGATCCCAAAGGTTGTAAGTTTAGTATTATCGTTGTTGAAAATCCGTAGCTTTAACAATGAGAAAAGCATTGGTTCTCAATCATTGTTATACATTGTCATAGTATTATTACACAACGTCAAAGTCCAATTGCATCACAACTTCAACAACAATACTATGGTGATACTTCACTCCCCCTTAGTCAATACTCCATATCACATGGAAACCACTCCCCCTTACATAATGATCCGAAAACCATATGTATTTGTAGTGTGAACTACAATTAATTCTCCCCCTTTTTGTTAATAAAATTGGCAAAGGTACAAGAACGGGATCCTAATGAAATTTCCGTAAGAGACATTTCAAGACCAAAGGTAAATGTTCTATCATCTTGTTTAGATGCAATCATAAAGCCGAGGCTAAATGCATTCATCAAGGAGTTTATAAAGATACAAGATAACCCCTAAAATTCCACAACCGCACTCCCCACAAAGATTTGGAAATTTAGCGCAAGTTCAAAAGAACTCTCCCTCATCAGATGTCATTCCCAAAGGAACAACAAGAGCGACCTTAATTTCGAGAGAAAAGAAGAATTTCTACACACTAAAACAACATCTAGATGAAATAACTAAAAGCAAGTCGTAAACATATTGGAGTTCTAACTCAATTGCCCATAATATCGAGATAAGCACATGGGAAAGAGTTACGAAAATAGTTAATGAACCGAAACAACACCAATAGACTGTCAGCCAATTGTTGTTCGGAAGGCACAAATTACATATTTATGATACCATTCTCATAAAGATCTCGAATAAAATGGTACGTTATGTCAATGTGCCTTGTTCTTGAGTGATCAACAGGATTCTCAGTGATTCGAATCGCACTGGAGTTATCACAAATGATCTTCATTATTACAGTATCAACTCCATAGTCAGCCAACATTTGTTTCATCCATAAGAGTTGTGTACAACATGAACCAGCAACAATATACTCTTCTTCGCATGTAGACAAGGATTGTGAATTCTGTTTCTTGATGTGCCAAGCAACTAGATTCAGTCCTACATATTAGAAACCCCCTGATGTACTTTTTCTGTCTTCTACAAATCCTGCCCAATCAGCATCAGAATAAGCGAAAAGGTCAGTATTAGTATCAAAAGTGTAGGATAGACCATACCCGACAGTGTGATTGACATAACGTATGATCCTTTTTGTAGCTGCAAGATGAGATTCCTTTGGATCAGTTTGAAATCTAACACAACAACCAACACTAAAAGAAATATCAGGTCTAGTAGCTGTTAGATATAAAAGGCTTCCAATAATAGATCGATTCAACTTTTGATCTACTTTTACTCCTTTCTCATCTCTATGTAGTTTACCAGTAGTAGGCATAGGTGTCATTTTTGGAGAGGACTTATTCAATCCGAATCTTTTCATAAGATCCCTTGCATAATTTTCTTGAGATAAGTAAATTCCATCCTTATGTTGTTGAATTTGCAATCCTAGAAATAATTTCAATTCACCAACATTGCTCATTTCAAATTCTCTAGCAAGTGAAATTTGAAAATCCTTTGCTAGCTTTTCAGAAGTTGATCCATAGATGATATCATCTACATAGACTTGAGCAATGACAACATTTTTTCCACTCAATTTGGTAAACAAGGTCTTATCAGCTCCACCTCTTAAGAAACCTTTTCTAATAAGAGAAGTAGTATGTTTTTCAAACCAGGCTCTAGGTGCTTGTTTTAATCCATATGGAGCCTTTTTTGGTTTGAGAACGTGATCCAGAAAATCACGGTTTTCAAACCCTTTTGGTTGAGCAACATACACTTTTTCCTTTAAAATCTCGTTCAGAAACGCAGATTTTACATCCATCTGAATTTTTTAACTTTTAAGGAAACAAGCATGATCTAATAAGAGTCTAATGGACTCAAGGCGTGCCACAGGTGCAAAGGTTTCATCAAAATCAATACCTTCAATCTGTGAATATCCTTGAGCGACAAGTCTGGCTTTATTTCTAATAATTGTGCCATATTTATCAGACTTATTCTTAAATATCCATTTGGTACTAACAATATTAACATTGGATGGACAAGGTACGAGTTCCCATACATCTTGTATTTGAAATTGATTTAACTCTTCATGCATAGCATTTACCCAAGCGGGATCACTAAGAGCTTCATCAATATTTCTTGGTTCTACAATAGAAAGATAACAACCAAAATTACAAATATTTTGAAGTTGTCCTCTTGTTCTAGCAGTAGAATCTCTTCCTCCAATAATACTGTTTGGATCATGATTTCTTTGAACCCAGAGGTTTCGTGGAGGGGGAACATGTTCTGGTTCATTAGGGGTGGCTTGATCAGTGCTTTTCTCCTCGTCACTAGAAATATCAGGATCAGAAATAGTTGGAATAACTTCAACTGATTCAGGTATTTCTTTGACTTTCTCAATTGTCTCTATTGGAGGAAACTCAGCAGGAGAATTATCATGATGAAAATCACTAATATCATCAATAATAACATTATCAGATTCCATCATGACCTGGGTTCGAAGATTAAATACTCGAAACGACTGTCAAAAGCATATCCAAGAAAGATACCTTCATCACTTTTGGTATCAAACTTCCCTCTCTGTTCTCGATCTTTTAGTATGTAGCACTTACTTCCAAACACTCTAAGGTAGTGCAAGTTGGGTTTTCTACCATACCATAACTCATACAGAGTGTTAAGAGTTTTAGATCATAGGTAAACACGGTTGATCAAATAGCATGCTGTAAACACAGCTTCTCCCAAAAATCTTGAAGGAAGATTTTTGTTGTGGAGCATTACCCTAGCCATCTCTTGAATATTTCTATTTTTTTCTTTCGGCAACTCCATTAGCTTGATGAGTAATTGGTGGAGAATATTGTTGAGTAATCCCCAGTTCGTCACAAAATTCAAACACTTTGGTGTCCTTGAATTCTGTTCTACGGTCGCTCCTAATTTTCTTTAGTTTACGACCTTGTTCATTCTGGATTTTACTTACAATAATCTTGAATTCTCCAAGGGTTTCATTCTTATGAGATAGAAATATAACCCAAGTGAATCTGGTGTAATCATCTACCATAATTAAAGCATACTTCTTACCAGCAACAGTGGGTTGTTGAATTGGTCCGAAGAGATCCATATGAATTAAATCAAGTGGAGCTTTGGTGAGAATATCTCGATATGATTTATGGTGAACTTTCGTTTGTTTACCCTTTTGACAGACACCACATATACCTTCAATCTTTGAATTGATTTTTGGAACACCTCTAACAATTTCTTTGTTAATGATCTTAGTTAGAAGACGATAATTGATGTGACCAAAACGTTTATGCCAAAGATGTGTAGATTCCACCTTAATTAAATTGCAACAATTGCTAAACTGAGTATCGAGAAGATAACAGTTATTTTTACCACGAGTTCCTTGGAAAATTACTTTTCTAGTTTTGTCTAAAATGTCACATCCATTTGCATTGAAGATAACCCGAAGGACTTTGTCACATATTTGACTAATAGAAAGAAGATTAGCAGTCATACTTTTTACGTAGACTACATCATGTATTTTAGGTACGCCAGGTAATTTGATCGTTCCTTTCTTACTTATATAGCAACACCTTCCATCTCCGAAAGTTACTGGTCCTCCTTCATAGTAATCTGTGGAACAAACCAAGTAAGATCACCAGTCATATGTCTGCTGCATCCGCTATCAAGAAACCATTGAAAAAGTGATGTTGATTTTAAAGCAAAAGCTCCCATACTATTAGTATTATTTTGTTTAGAATTTCCTAATAGTTTTGTATATCTTTTTAGAGACGTAAGAAGTTGTTTAGTTTTCTCATAAAGATCACTTACAACTTTTAAACTCTTTTGAAAATACACACACTTATGTTGGCGGTGATTAGGCAAATCACAGAACACACATGGGCCATCACTTTTAATTTTCATAGAACAGTTCTGAGTCACATCAGTTTTTACAACCTTTAAACGTTGTTTATCATCTGATATATGACGGTTCCTTAGAGAGGAACTACCTTGGTTACTCATATCCATCAAGGGACTTGAGTTGGGTTTCAAATCCTTTAGAATTGCAATTTCTACAATAAGATCAGAATTGATCCAGATTTGTTCCTCCAACCTCTGAAGAATAACTAGGTTATCAGAACTTCTTCTACGATTGGTTTTAAATCCTGGTGAAGCATTATATGAGGCTATATTGTCCATAGAGTCAGATCGCTACAAACACAGGCTTGTGAGGTCTTTAACGTGTTTGCCTGCTCTGATACCAATTGAAAATACGGGGGGTCTAACAACCTCACCCAATATTTCGATTAGCAATCTGTATGGACAACTCCGAGTTGTTTTCTAGAGAATCAATAAGACTCAATCAATAGAAAATACTCAAGGAGTTATTATCTCAATCTCTCGATTTGATTTACTCAAGCAAATATGATTCGCGAGCCTAATCAAAGAGAGATAACTTGGATGGTACCAAAGACCAATATCCAAGTGTCAATTGATTTAAATCAACAACCAATAAGGTCAGATATTCTAATCAATTGAACAATGCACAACATGTATTATTTCAATTATATAAAAATATAATGCGAAAAATAAATAACACAGACACCAGAATTTTGTTAACGAGGAAACCGCAAATGCATAAAAACCCCGGGACCTAGTCCATATTAAACATACACTGTATTAAGCCGTTACAGACACTAGCCTACTCCAAATTAACTTCGGTCTGGACTGTAGTTGAACCCCAACCAATATCACACTGATCCAAGGTACAGTTATGCTCCTACGCCTATGATCCCAGCAGGATACTGCGCACTTAATTCCCTTAGCTGATCTCACCCACAACCAATAGTTGCTACGACCCAAAGTCGAATACTTTAGCAAACAAATCTGTTTCACACAGAAAAGTCAACAGGTAATAGATAAATTCGTCTCCCACGAATAAACCTATGAGTTTTGTTCCGTATTTTGATAAATCAAGGTGAACAGGAACCAATCGATAAAACCAGACTTATATTCCCGAAGAACAGCTCAGTTTCATCAATCACCTCACAATAAACTTAATCGACGTAGCGAAGAAGATTATTGAGGAATCACAAACAATGAGACGAAGATGTTTGTGACTACTTTTATCTTGCCTATCGGAGATAGAAAGCTCAAGCCAATTATTACAATTTTACTCATACGATAGAAATAGCAAGATCATATCACACAACTATAAGATGAGTAGTATCGGCCTGGCTTCAGAATCCCAATGAAGTATTTAAGTCGTTAACCCAAATTTTGAGAGAAAACTCAAGGGTTAATGGAGATAGACTCTATCTTAGAGAAAACTAGTATCACACAAGAAAGGTGTGTGGGGATTAGTTTTTCCAATAGCTAGAGTTCCCCTTATAAAGTCTTTCAAATCAGGGTTTGCAATCAATGTTAGCTTGCTAACAAAGCATTCAATATTCACCGTTAGATGAAAACCTGATTATAAACAAGCAAATATCTCTCAACCGTTAGATCGAAAACTTAGCTTGCCATACACACATGTACTTGACGTTTTTTGGGTTTGTGTGACCATACCCAAACGTTTACAATGGTTGGTTCAATATTAGTCAACCAAATGGTTATCCAAATGATAACTTTCATATCAACCATAATCTTCTTCACCATAACTAGTCCAAATGACTCAAATGAACTAGTTAGAGAGTTGTTCAATTGCTATGAGATCTCAAGTACTACAAGAGACACAATTAAATCAAAAATGATGTGATTCACTCGAATCATTAATCATGAACTATAAATCCACGGTTTGCAAAAGTATCCCTTAGTAATTTAAGAATAAGTTCATGAACAACGTTTTCATACATAACCTCTTGAGTTCGCGGACTCAAGCTAATCGGTTGAAGTTAATAAACTCTACAAAAATTTATCGGGATGAGAACTTCCGTCAGTTCGCGGACTGCACCTGAGCTTCAACTTCAGCAAAATATTCTCGGGTTTGAGAACTTACGCCAGTTCGCGGACTGAGTTGCTGCTCACGTTCCGGTTCCACTTGATCAACAAAGTTCGCAAACTTCGGTTCAAGTATTAAGGACTTATACATATATGTGTTGCCACAATAATGTTTATATACCCCAATGGTTATATAGTTTAAACTCTCATTTCAATCACTGAAACATTCTCAGAGGACGTAATATAGCTGTTTTCACGAACTAGTTTTCGTCAGAGCGATTTCCAAAGTGATTGAAACATAACATGACTTTCGTCACTAGGCAAAGATGAAATTGGCTAAAGCGAAAGCTTTACCAACACATATTTCGAGAAATAGATAAGCGAGATATACTGAGCTCGAAATGTCACATGTGCATATCTTTAGTCTATATAGTAAAACGACTTTTGTCTCAAGATATGAGATAGAGTATATAAATTTTTGAGTGATAGATAAGTTCAAGTCTCCACATACCTTTTAGTCGTTGAAGATCCACTGGTTCGTTGAGTAGTCCTTCGTCTTGTATGATGATCTCCATGGAGTTCTTGAGCTCAACTACGCTTTTTATCCTAGTCCGAGACCTTAGCAATAGTAGACTAGAAATCAAGACTATATAGTTTTGATCACTAAGATTGATAAACATGCTTGAGATAACAACGCATGCGAGTTTGATCGAGCAGTGCTCTAACATGTTCTTCGGGAATATAAGTCTAGTTTTATCAATTGGTTCCTGTTCACCTTGATTTATCAAAAGATGGAACAAAACTCGTAGGTATATTCCTGGGAGATTGATTTATCTATTACCGTAGACTTTTCTGTGTGATACAGATTGGTTTATTAAAGTCTTCGAATTTGGGTCGTAGCAACTATTAGTTGTGGGTGAGATCAGCTAAGGGAATCAAGTACGTAGTATCCTGATGGGATCAGAGGTGTAAGAGCATAATTGTACCTTGGATCAGTGTGGGATTGATTGGGGTTCAACTACAGTCCAGACCGAAGTTTTATTGGAGTAGGCTAGTGTCTGTAGCGGCTTAATACAGTATATGTTTACTCTGTACTAGGTCCCGCGATTTTTCTGCATTTGCGGTTCCCTCGTTAACAAAATTCTGGTATCCGTGTTATTTTATTTTCCGTATTATATTGTTTATCTTTATAATTGAAATAATATAGGTTGTGCGTTGTTGTTCAATCAATTAGAATATCCGACCTTTTGGTTATTGATTTAAATTGATTGACACTTGGATATTGGTCTTTGGTACCATCCAAGTTTATCTCTCTTGTATTTAATCGAGACTCGCAGTTTGCTTGAGTAAGATTTAATTCGAGAGATAGAGATATAAACTCTTTGATATACTTTTCTACTGATTGAGTCTATCTGTCTAGTTGATTCTCAAGAAAGTATATTGGAGTTTGTCCATACAGATTGCTAATTAGAAATATTAGGTGTGGTTGTTAGACCCCCGCTTTTTCATATAGTATGCATACCCGTATGCGTACCTGTTAGTTGTGAAATTCCGAGAACCTAAGTACACATACCCGTACGCGTACCTATTTGGGTCCGGAAATTTCTGCTGTGTTTGGAAGTATGCGTACCCGTTTGCATACCGGCGAACCCAAACTCAGACCGACTACTTTAAGTATGCGTACGCGTTTGCATACTTGAGTGATTAAAGTTCTAAAATTGGTTTGTTCATGAAACTAATATATTTATATATATAATAATAATGCATTCTTTATAAAATGTGGCTATAATGTTCATGAATTAAATCAAGTGAATCAAACCAATTTTGCTTCAATTATGTTCTTGTATACTTCTATAATAATATAGCAATTGAGCAACTCTTTAACTAGTTTCATTTGAGTCATTTGAACTAGTTGTGATTAAGATGAATAAGGTTGATATGAGAGTGTTCATATAGCTAACTTCGGTTAAATATTGTTGAGCCAACCTAGTGTACATGTTTAGGTACAGTCACTCAAACCTAAATGCAGGTATATTTTATTTGTGTATAACAAGCTAAGTTTGATCTAACGGTTGATAGATATTAGCTTGAATCTAATCAGGTTTTCATCTAACAATGAATATTAAATGCTTTGTTACCAAGGTAACATTGATTGCAAACCCTGATTTGAAAACTATATAAGGGAGAACTCTAGCAACTGGGAAACCTAATCCCCATACCTCCTGTGTGATACTAGTTGTGACTAGAGTCAATTCTCCTTTAACCTTAGGTTTTTCATGAAACCCTGTAGGTTAACGACTTAAAGACTTCATTGGGATTATGAAGCCAGACCCAACTATTTTCTATGTAGTTGCATATTCTGATCTTTCCCTGTTCTATCATATTGAGTACTATCTTCTCTAAGATTTGCTCGAGATTTATTCTCTGATAGGCAAGATAAAAAGTAGTCACAAAAATCTTTGTCTCATCGTTTGTGATTCCACAATATCTTGTTTCACTTCCAAACGATTAAGATTATTATGAGGTGATTGATAATACTAGGCTGTTCTTCGGGAATATAAGTCCGGTTTATCAATTGGTTCCTGTGCACCTTGATTTATCAAAAGACGAAATAAAACTCGTAGATATTTCTGTGGGGGACAGATTTATCTATTCCAATAAACTTTTCTTCGTGAGACAAATTTGTTTATCAAGTCTTCGACTTAGGGTCAAGTGCGTAGAATCCTGCTAGGGTTCAGATACGTAAGGTGCGCAACTGTACCTTGATCAATGTGAGATTGATTTGGGCACAACTACATTCCAGTATGAAGTTCATTGGTAGTAGGCTAGTTTCTGTAGTGACTTAATACAGTGTGGTGTTCAAAACTGGACTAGGTCCCGAGGTTTTTTTGCATTTGCGGTTTTCCTCGTTAACAAAATTCTGGTGTCCGTGTTATTTCTTTTTTGCATTATATTTTGTTATATAATAGAAATATCACAGGTTGTGTGTTAAGTTCAATCAATTGTGAATCCAACCTTTGGTTGTTGATTATATTGATTGACACTTGAACCTTGGTCATTGGTACCGTTCAAGTTGTTTCACATAATAATCAGGCTCGCAGATTTCTATCTGTTTGATTTGCTGATTACATTATGAAACAGAGATATAAACTCTTTGATATACTTTTCTATAGATTGAGTATGACTGTCTAGTTGATTCTCTTGAAAGTATATTAGAGTTTGTCTATTCATATTGACGAACGAAATATTGGGTGTGGTTGTTTAACCCCCGCTTTTTCAATTGGTATAAGAGAAGGAAAACACTATAAACCTAATAAGTTTGTGTTTTACTGATTCTTAAAGTTTGTCCTTATGGGAAATACTTTGGGAAACTTGTTCTGGGAATCTGTAATGCACGCCAAAAGTCCTTAAAGATTGTTCAAAGCTTATTATCTGGTCTCCCTAGATAATATCTCTTCATATAAGACATTGGAAATCCTAGATGATGAAAAACAGTTTAAAGGAAAAATTAAAAGTTCTTCTAAAAAAAATCGCTCGAGAAAATGAAGTCAAAGCTCAAAGGTATGAAATCTCACTAGCTTACTTTTTAATCTTTTTGAGGATTAATATCATGATGGATCTATGGACAAAAATATATTTAAAGCTTTTGAAGGGGTTTTCAAATTCTTAGAAAAACTCAATTCGATTGAGGAAAAGAATTGTTCTGATAAAAGTTATGTATCTGTCAAATCATGTAAGCATGATATACGAACTAAACACACTATCAACCCACATAAATTCAATAATCGGGATTCTTGTTGGTTTGGTGCAGGTTCTATATGTCAGAAAATATTTCTTCCTAATCATAAGAAAAAGGAGTTAAAAACCTCTATTAACCCTGATTATCATCATTATTATGATTATATCACTGGTACGGTTCACAAATATCAACCGGAAATTATGCATGAGATTGACTCTGCATATTCTTCCTCTTAGTAACAAGATTGTCTCTACCCCATTTGTATATAACTTGAGATGGGGCAAGTAAAGGCGTGATTTGTTTTGAACTTGGGTTAATTTATTTTATTTTTAGAAAAACTCCTTGACTGATTTTTTTTTATCAGTCTGTTCATCCGAGGATAAAAGTATGTAGTTTTTTTTTACAATTTTTTTCACACTATGATGTGTCCTCACAGGTTGCGATCCTTGGTACTGAACACTTAAGAAATCCTACATTCCTTGTTGTGGGTCACGGTTCAGGAATAGGTCCAAGCCCATCGTTGGGTTTATAAAGGTAGTGTGGTACACGTACCCTTCTTATTTTCTCCATTAAATCACCTTTGGAGATCAAAAAGTGAAAGGTTTTTCGAGGTACATATCAAGTAAGTCTTCTCTTCCTCTAATCTCTCTCAATTTCTAGATCTCATGAGGAATTTCTAGGTTTGAAAAAACTTGGGTTCTTCATCTTCTTTTAGCATGACTTACCTATAGATCAAATCTCTATTATGATTATATTTTCCAATGATTCTCGTGGTAAAGTGTTTGAAAGGATTTCATCTAATGGGTTTATTCTAATAAAGAAATTGGATTTCGTTAGTGGACATAAAGAAGATTTGGTATGTTTTGATAAATTTAATCTTGAGAATATCTTTGATGGTCTTGGTGAAGGTTTTGACACTATTACAAGAATCTTCTATGCTAACATCTATGATGTTAATTATGATGACATGGAATTAAAGACCATGATAAATAGACAAAGGATTCTTGTTAATAGAGAGTTGATTTCAAAGATCACTAAAATTTCCCTAGGGAGTTTTCGCCTTCTAAGACCTAGTCGTGAAAGACCATCTTATGAAACCATTTCAAATGGTCTTTGTGGTAAGAGTGTTGATTGGAAAGAAGGAAAATTTATGGAGAGAGTGTGAGGATTTGAGATGGAAACGAAAATATATTAGAGTTTTAGGTTTTATTTATTATTAAGAATTAATAGAAAGTATTTTGGTAATTACATTCAATTTAGACACCCCTTGTCCTCCATCTAGTTGGGAACAAAATTTTGACAGGTCTCAAATAATTGAGATTGGGTTCAAACTAGGCAAGATATTTTCAAGCAACCACAGACTTCAAGTAACAACGCATGTTGGTGAAAATGATGGGACAATTTGCTGCAATTACTGTGGATAACATCAGAGTAACAAAAGTGATGGAAATATCATTTGTGGACGCTGAGTAAACATTAAAGTCTCGAAAAGGTAATATTTAAGAAATCAAATCGGATAGCAGAGCAACAACATAATATTCAGGGAATGCAACACGAATTTTCCAATTTATCTCTAATGCAACGTTCGTTGTGTATGTTAATCACTGGAATATACCAAACAATCATCAGGGAAGAACTGATTTTTGCTTTTTCATTGTAATTACTAAGATCGAGATAGTACATATGCATGTGGTAAATTATTTAAATTAAGATAGTCTGTAGCCACATTTATTTGGACAAGTTGAAGCCATGTTTCCCAACATAAAATGCTAATGCTTATTTTGAAAATGTGAGTAAGTTACTCCATTGATAAGATTGTTTGGGCACTTTTTAAGCACGAGTAAAGTCAATTGTTAAACTGACTTGGTCTCATCTTTTGCTCATGAGTTTGGTTCGAGGGTGGTTGATGCTTCTAAGTTTTTTATGTTGACGTACATAATTTTCATTTCTTGACGATTCGGCGTAAACACTATTAACAATGCATTGGGTCAGTGTAAGCACAATGGTTGTCATTAAATTGCAGAAAAACCAAACAGAATGTGTAGTTTAAATATTAAAGTCATCAAGAAAATTGATGATCTTCAAAACAATATACAATCATAATACAATGATATACTATGAAATGCTACCAAGGCTCTTGTCTTGGGCGCACAAGTCGTTAAGGGATCCTTAAGGCACAAAATGAAGAAGCAACTACCTATTTTTTCTCTGGGCACCTTAAGCGCTCCTAGGTGAAAAAGGTATGAGGCGAAAGGCGTGGCTTCTCGACTCACCTCGACTCGCGCCTCGCACAACACAGCTACAAGGTATGAACACAACTAAATAGATCAATCGAGTGCTTTGTAAAAAATCATCGATAATCAAACGCCAAAAGATATTCCCTTCGTATTTTATTACCTGTTGATAGACGCATTTATGTGTCTAATTTTTCCTCAATGTTTCGTATTGTTAGTACTCGTTTTTGCCTTTATTATGGTGTTTTGTGTATTTGTAGGTATTTTTTGGAAATAAAGATTGTTGGAAAATTCGACTCGAAAAGTTGCTAGGAACACCCCCGGATGAGATTTTCTAAAGGCACCCCTCATTTGGATAAGGGGTAACCAAATTGATAAGGGGCACCTACTTGCTATTTACACCTCAGATGTTAAAGGCACCTGGCTGTTGGATTCAGGGCACCTTCTTCCACCTTTCAAATAATTGAATTTGGCGGGAAAAATGTTGCAGCGTATAACAATTTTAGGGTTCGATTTTTAAGCGACTTCTAGGGAGATTCAACCGCTGGAATGTATTGAAATGGACTGGATTGGGCCAAACAGGGTTGATATGGTCGAGTTTTTGGAAGGAATTGGGCTGAACATTCGTGTGAAGCAAAACAAAGAGTGAAACACGATACCAGATTATGGAAGTGATTACAAAGGATTTGCTCGAGATTTTATTGTTGTTTTCGTTAGAGAATGAACTGTCACCTCAAAACAGGGGTGGTATATGAGTTGGAATCGAGAAAAGAAGAAGTTTACGTGGATTAGAAGAAAACGGGGGAGGTGTATAAACGAAAGAGGTAAAACACGAGTTTTCTTGTGTTTGTGTATGACTGAGACTAGCTGGGACAGTTTGAGCTAGTGTTTGATGCATGCAAGAGTTAAAAAAAGGGAAGATTTACAATATACTGATGCGTGCAGAGCTGCAACAGATGCGAGAAAATCTAAATGACAGGAAATTCTTCTCGTATCCTGCATGGGGAGTAAAATAAAATATTTGCATTCATTGGTGTGATTTATCAAACCCCGACGAGTATAAAATGGGGTTTGGAAACCAGAGAAAGGGGATAGAGAGTTTGGGGTACAAAGGAAGTGCGGAGAAAGCTGAAAAAAAGTTGCAGTCGTCACTGCACTTTCAGGTGAAGAAGAAGACGAAGAATATATCACTACTTTAATAGAGCTGTCATCTTATCTTTGTAACAAATTTTGTAACGATTATTTGGTGTTCGCAATAGTTCTGAGTGTTTCTAAGTAATAGTTGTTTCTGTAACAACTATATTTGTTACAAACCCCATTTTCATCTTTGTAAACACCCTTTGAGCAATGAAATCATACTTTGAGCGTGTTTCCAATATGATGAGCTAGACCCCATCACTGGGACGACGGAGGAAGACGAATTTCATACATGGGTAAAATTATTTAATTCTTTTTATGACTTTTGCACTATTTTGAATTAATTTATGATTCGATAAAATTAGTTGTGATTCAATTAGATAGGTTATGCTTTGTTTAGATAATCTATGCTTAGGGGATACAATTAATGTTTTGAGGATCTACTTTGGAAAAATAAGAGTCCATGTTTTTATTTGTTGAGCGATAAGTGTTAAAAGAATTAATTTTTGAACCTTTTGTTGTGAGTTTGGCCGAATCCCGAGTCCCAGCACGTACATCTCTTTATCTTGTGACAATTTTTGTATATATTTTTATCTTATTTTAGTTTATTAAATCCTAAAATCAATTTCAACGAGTCCGAGTGAACGACAACCTTACTACCACTTTCTACAACATTATTGATTCACATCAATTTTTGGCGCCGCCGACGCGGACTTGTGTATAGATTTTTTTTTTTTTTTTTTTTTTAACAAAAAAACTTAATCATCAGCAACAACAAGGAGTTTACAACTATTGGATGGAAGCCTAGCGACAAGCTGTGCTCCAATCCCTTTATTAAGAACCACACCTATCCTATGAAAAAGAAAATCTCCAATAGAAACGTTTTCATCATGACTAGACATATAGTTTCGCAACCTTTTCAGGAACTCCTCAGTATCACTCCCCAAACCACCTAAGGTCGTGAAAGCAAGAACCCCAAACCCCAGCTTCTGACACTTACATTTCTCAAGATATTTAGCCCTATTTTTCGCCACTGCATTATCCATAGCTCGTCCAAGATCAAAATTACGCTCCCAAGTGCCAGTGAAGGGGGATACCACCGTGACATCCAAGAACATATCGTAGCCATTATCCCAACCATACACAAGGATATCCGCTGGTAGTAAAGACGAACCATCATCTGAAAGGAGCCCCAAGTCTACTTCTTTTCTCGCTGGAAGACTGGCACGATAGCAAATATCCGCAAAGGTATCACACATTAGGTCATGCCTGTATTTGATCCTGACCCCTTGCTTGCAATGTAAGGCATGATCTCCAAAGATATCCATCCCAGCACCACAAACAGAGCACAAGTCTCCAATTTCAAAGAGGGGAATTCCGAGCCTATACTGCAGAACAACACGAAACTTCCTAGGTCCAATTGTCTGATTAAGCCCGTCAATAGGCATAGCCAACAAGTAATCTTGAGCATGTTTAACTCTATTACTCTGCCAGAGGGCTGAATCACGCTTCGACATGTTAAACTGAATGGGTATGTTCTTCTTTACCACATCAAAGTATTTGACTGCCAAAGAGATCATAGAGTGGGGGGAAGTATCATCAATGCGTAAAAAATAATCACCAAAACCATATACCTGATTGAAGCGTGTCAAAGCGTACTCAAAACTGGAGCTTAGGCCCGAAACCCCAGAGTGTTTCAGGATGGTCCCCTGCTGAGATCTTGTCTGAAAACAAGAAGCTACATAACAATATTTCTTTGTGTCCTATATAGTGTACACCCCCAAACCACCATCCTTAATAGGAAGCGTAACTAGTCTCTGTTGCAACAAACCAAAACCTGGCCCATTTCCCGTAACCAAGTGTCTAAGAAATTGTCTAAGATGGTCATCAAAAACCACATGCGCCTCGTCCAAAAACTCAGGTTTAGTAGTACGCAAGGCGAAATATAACCTAGAGACACCAGAACAATTCCTTGGCAAAAGAAACTCCCCTTGTGGGTCCTTCAACTTCATCACCGCATCCATCAATGCGATAGTCTTCTGAACCCTCTTGACAACCATGTTTCTGCAAAACTGGGGATCCCGGCTAACTGGCCCACCTAATAACTTAAAACCATCGAGGGGGCGATGTAAGTTAGGCGGAAAAACACCATCAACTAACCCTCTACTATCGACGGAAGGCCAGAAGAGCTCCGACTTAGAAACATTGAGATGCAACCCCAAATGTACACCTTCCTGCTGTATAATGTCTAAAGCCTTAGCCACCATCAAAGTATCTCCGACTATGGTGCCATCATCTAAATACCAAGCCTGGAGATCTAAGGTGCACCTCTCAGCGATCATATGTATGAGGGGGGTGTAGCGTCAAGGCAAATAACAAGGGACCAAGAGGATCCCCCTGTTGAACTCCCTGAGCCAAGGAGAGAGTTTTATCCATATAATATAGCCTGGCAGGAGACGCGTAACAAAACTCCACCCACCTCGAGATCGAAGGACAATGCTTTCTAACCTCTCTAATCATAGTAGACCTACTTACCAGGTTGAAGGCATTAAAGAATTCCACCAGAAGCATAAACATGGAAGTAGAGTCACCTTTGACTTCCAAGAGCCGGTTAACTACATGAAAAATGGACTCACCGCCGCAAGGTATCCCCACATCGAACTGATAGTCACCAAGGTAGTTGTTCATTTCCTTACCTACATGAGAAGAGGCTACTTTGGAAACCAGGCATCTCCATATAGTACCCACGGCAATCGGAAGGATGCCCCCATTAGGTTTAACAAGAGGTGTGAGAGGGGCTGAAGCTATAAACTCACCCAGTACCTACGGACAACCCCCTGCGAGCCAAATGTTTACAAGGTCCGTAATAGAAGTAATAAGATCAACTGAAACCGCTGCAGAAGCCCCTCCCAATGCATCAATAAGGTGTTGGGCCCGAAGACCATCTCTTCCACACGATGTCCCTCTAGGAAAACTTTTTAGCTTATCTAAAACCAAATCTTTAGATGCGGCGAAGGCCTCATGAATAACAGGTTCAAATGGTATCAAAGGGGGTGGCGCGGAAGGATGCATATCTTGCAACTCAAGCAAAGTGGCTTCGTTGGGAGAAGCAACACCACTTGAAGTCAGAGTGCGAATCGCGGCCGTATATAAACCATTACTCAATTTCCTACGGTGTACCTGAATATTAGACTTTTCCATATCTTCCTATGTCATAGCACGAGGTTTCCTTTTCTTGTCTTCAGCCCTCAGCTTATGTATATCCTCATGTTCTTCCAAAGCCGCTTGAACTAGAGACGCACATCCATCCATTTCTGTCCATTGCTTCAAAGCCGATAAGATTGCAGCCACCTGCAATCTCTTCCTAGTGCATGAACGTTCTTCTTTGCTGCAAGTGGGTGTATAACGCCGCAACGTACACAAGGGAAACATCATGAGCTTAATCCAGCAGGAGGTATCCGCGGGATTACGAACCACTCTATGAATTTCTGCGGCAAAAACTCTAGCAAAACTAAGCCTGCATTTAGCTGGAATGCTGCTGACAATTGAGATTTGGAAAGTAAATCCTTGTCAGGCAAAGCAAGATCAATAGGAGGGAGAACAGAAGCCACAGAAACTCCATCCGAGTCCGAAACAACACTGGCAACAGTTGTGACGACAGGTCGTGGGATACCATAAATTAAGAAGTCAACTGTCCTTCCTCTCAATGGGCATTGAGTTTCCTCCCCTTTTTACATGGAATACTTCTTCTTCCAACCATGTATGAGCATGCAACGGTGGCAAAGCCACATTTTCATACCTTGCAGAGAATGTTCCCAAACTTGATATACAACCAAATAATTGCTTATCCTCAGGAGACACTTCTCTTTGGCCTCCTCTATTGGGTAATGCTTGTCCCTGAGATGCGTGAGAAGGTAACCTTTGATGTATCCCCTCCCTCCCACGCCATTTTTGCAGCCATCTAACCCAGCAAAGGGGCATTGGTGAAAAGCAGAGTCATCAACATTAGATGATGAACTGGAACAACCATGTACATGTGTGTTGCTCACTGACGGGATCGCTGAAACTGCAGCTTCAGAGCTAAATGCATTGGTGGGGGTGTACGCTGATGGGATTGCAGACGATTGAATCGTTGGAGATTTAACAACAAGACTAGCTGCATTGGTTGGAGCATGAAATGGCGTTGCGATATCTGCACAAGATGGGGGTCTGGGTACGACTGAAGGTGTTGCAGATGATTGAATACCATCAGTAGCAGGAACCTTAGACCTAGAAGCATATGAGGAGGGTTTGGCTACAGCAACGAGAGGTGCAGAAAATCGAAAACTCGAAGCTGCAGAAACCCTAGAACGAGTTCTAACCATTACAACTGAGAAGCCCTAAGACACAGTCTTGGATAGGTGCATGGAGAAGAGAAGTTAGAGAACGAAAGGAAGGATGGATAGCAGATTAAATAGGAACAGAGTGATCAATCGAAACTCAGATTCCCTCCCACAATCCTGGTTTTTTTTTTTTGTTCTCTTTTACGCCTTTGGTATTTTTTTTATTCTTTTCAAATTTGGAGCGAAGCTACAAGGAAATAAAAAGTGTTATAAAAGGAAAGCATCGCCAAAGAAGGAAAGAAAAGAGGAGTCCAAGGAGTGAAGAAGATTTTGTAAATAATTATTTTATTTCCTTTTATTTTTAGAAACTGTAATTAGGAAAATATTTTTGTAATTTTTTATTTTTAGACACTTTTTATTTTTTTCTTTATTTTTGGACTTTGGACTTTAAACTTTGGGACATTTTTTTTTTAAACCCTAGGGAAGGGTTATTTAAATATAAACTGCATAGGGAAGGACGACGATTACGAGATCGTCTCGGCCCCTCGGGTTCGTTCACGACATAGGAGTCGTGGCCCGAGTCGACTTCAATGGTTCATCCCCCATCTGGAACGGGAGGTAAGAATTCTAAACACTCGCGAATCCCCCCTGTCAACGAGTTTACTGGATGATTTTGTATGCAAATATATTGAGGACCTGAAATCGGATTTAATTTTCTAGTAAAGGGCAAGGCCTGTCCATATCAAGATATGGACTCGGATTTCATCACCGTTTCCTTCTTGCCCGCCTTAGGAACACGTGACCTACGCGAACCTATGCCTTAAAATTTGGACTAGAACGAGACCGATAGGGTAACGAGCTTAATAGGAAAGTCGTTCGAAAAATATTGGTTACTCTTTAAGCATACTTCGAAGTTCATGATGGTTTGTGTAAGTTGAATGCGTGACTGCGCCGCTTTGTGATACGGTGAGGCCTTGGGTATCAAAGATCCATGCAGCTTCCCTCGCCTCTATTCAACTTACTTTGACTCTGATTGATTCCAGAGGGGTTTGCTTAAATTGTAACGAATTCCTTTTCGAAGGATTAGAAGCTGGTCTAGAAACAATCTTAGTGGAGCCATCATGCTTTTTGTTTGCTAGAAATCAGTAGGTTTGTTGTGGTCGAGTCATCCTTGTTTGTGCTTGTTTAGAATTCTCTTGCAGTTAGGATGTCGAACTGGTATTATAATAACCAATACAATGAGTATCCGACTGAGCAGCTTGGACATTATCCTTTTTATGACCATAGTGTGAATAGTGATTGGGAACGCGAAACTTTTGAAGGTCATGATCCATACCATTGTGATCCCAATTACTATCCACATACCCACAGGTCAAACGAGCAAAACAATCCTTCTATTTTTCTAGAAGTGTCTCTCAAGAGTTTCAATGAGTCAACAAGGAAGTTTCACGTATTCATGAAAGAGACTTATAATATTCTTCCCCCAGAAGAGTCCGAAGATCAGTCAACTAAGATGTATCTAGAAGAGTCCCTTAAACAATTTACTGAGATTACAAACAGGATTGTGGAAAAATTTGCTCATGATAGTCTTAATTTCCAGTATAGTGTTCCCAATACCACCCTTGAAAATAAGGATAGTTTATATTCACATAATAAAGATGACGAGGTTAGAATTGGTAACACTACCTGTTTTGATGAGGTTCAATCTTTTTCATATTATTATAATGATGATTATGATGAGGATAGTGTTGAAGAAGAATTTGAAATCAGTAGGCATAGTGATCAGGAATATGTTACTCCAATTGAGCTTAATAATGATAATGTTTCTAGTTCAAATCCAAATAATTTTAATAACTATTCACCTATTCGAAAGGACGAGGATTTGACTAGAGATACCACCGTTTTAGACGATGTAGTTTTTTCTTTTGATTGCGAAGATAATGATGGTTTAGAGGAACGAGTATATTTTGAGTCTAGCGATTTAGAAACAATAGACTTAGAAAAAGAAAATGAACTCGTAGAGATGTGTGAGGATGTACCTGACTTAGAAGAATTAATTGACCATTTTTAGGAATCAAATAGCCTTGAAATTAGGGAAGTTGTGACTAGTATTTCTAGAGACACTAAAAACTCTAAGTTTGGGTGTGATTATCATTCTCCATGTGCCTTAACTCTTAGAAAGGTCCCTAACTTGGGACTTGACATATGTGCCTCAACCATTTTAAAAGATTATCTTCATACACTTTTTCCTGAACCTAGTTGTGTTCATAAAGAAGTTCAGTTGTTAGAAACCCATCCTCTGATTGATGTGGTTAACCCATGCTATGATACCACGATAGACTTTTTTTTCCCACCAAAAATCTTCCTTCCAATTGTGGGAACATATGAATTTAAGATGTGTCAGTTATTAAGTTTTGAGAATAAACCTAATTACTTTAGAAAATTAGGGATGACACATTTGCTTAAGAATGACCACTATTGTGGTCAACTGTGTGAGTCAAGTCTGATTGACTTAGAGGATCCCCAGCTATTCAGGTTATTGTCATGTGCTTCTAAGTTCTTAATTAAGTATTTCCAGACTCTAGAACCTGATCTTCAGGATCCTGCCTTTGAGGAAATCCAGCCGATGAAAGCTTTTTATCTAGACCCTTTTATAGAGCCTGAACCCGAACCACAACTAGATGTAGTTGTCTTAAATAATAAAATAGATAAGGGTGTGTTGGATATGTTCCTCGTCTGTTGCAGTTTCCTCTTCTTGTGGTTAGCACTTTTCGATCCAGATGACCCGCAGTTATTCCGGCTGCTACTATACGTTTCTTCGAGGTGACTAATCTCATCCAATGTCTGGCCGAAGACTTTAAACTTAGCACTTCTTGGGAGGTAACCCAATATTCTTGCAACATGGTAATACCTTTCCTTACTTTTTTCTTCAAGTGGTAATAGTTTCTCCTTGTTTATGCTTTTAATTTCATCTTTAGAACATTGAGGACAATGTTAGATTTAAGTTTGGAGGTGAGGAAGAACTTTTTAGTTGCACTTTTGAAACTTCTAGCGTCACATGGTATCCGGTTAGCTAAGTTTACATACTTTTTCTCACCGAAAAGATATAAATTGGAATGATAGGGATAACAACCTATTGAGACATTAGAGAAAAAGACATTGAGATCCTTGAAATTCAGGAGAGAACTTGTTCCTTTTAGAGGGTAACCGTGATGGACCTAACCATCCATGATGGAGAGGCAGGTAGGTCAGGAAATGCTAGAAAGACAAAGCAACCTCATAATATAGTCTTAGTTATTGGATTAAAACTCTCTCTCAGTAGAAACTTATCATCATCAACAAACGGAGCGACATCAAAATCTATGAAGAAAGTGGAAGACGTTTGAGGTTTAGAAGCAACAATAGAAAATCAGAATTCAATATCAAGGGTTACAAGAAGTTATAAGAGCAATAAAAATCAAACGATATAAGTTGTTGAAGTTCATGATACTAAGACATTACAAGTTGCGAAAATCCAAGTGTTAAATTCCTTCTGTGATGGCCATGTAAATTTGTGTCTTATTTTTACTCTACAAAAAAAAATAGAAAAAAAAAATAGAAAAAAAAAATCATCATTATGTTCTTTTTGTTCTATAATTAGTTTTTTTTCAATAAGGCCATAGGGAAGTAGAAATTTTTATGTCAAGCAAGAAATCGAAGAGAAGAGTTAATTGTCAAGGTTCTATGAGGTTCGATAGTTTATCATCTATAGTTGAAGACCAAAGAAGACGTTGTTTCTACTGAGCACTATGAGAGAGTCGAAGAAAGATACATTTGGTTGCTTTGTTAGTCCGCTTTCAATCTGACACAAGATCTTTCCAGCACTGGTTCAACTCATCACACGTAATTGGTCCAGCTGTGTAGAAGATGTCCCTCTCATTTTTATTTCTCTCCTAATCTTATCCAGTTGTAAATCAGCGGACGCATATTACAATGTTTATCTAGCTGTGTTTCAGATATCTCTTTATCTAGCAGTGTTGCGGATGTGTCTCCCCTTTTCTTCAGTCAGCTTCAGAGCTGACACCTTTAATTTCTCTGGAATTCTAGTCACTTGGAGATAGGTTGAGAATTTGTATGTCCTCATAGCTCTTTGGATACTTTTGACCAATTAGAAGTCAAGGTTTTGTGGGTACACCTCTGGTAAACCCTCCCGAGATTAACTCGGTTTTATTTTTTTTAGTTTTGCTCGAGGACTAGCAAATAATAAGTTTGGGGGTATTTGATAGACACATTTATGTGTCTAATTTGTCCTCAATGTTTCGTATTGTTAGTACTCGATTTTGCCCTTATTATGGTGTTTTGTGTATTTGTAGGTATTTTTTGGAAATAAAGATTGTTGGAAAATTCAGCTCGAAAAGTTGCTAGGAACACCCACGGATGAGATTTGCTAAAGGAACCCCTCATTTGGATAAGCGGTAACCAAATTGATAAGGGGCACCTACTTGCTATTTACACCTCAGATGTTAAAGGCACCCGGCTGTTGGATTCAGGGCACCTTCTTCCACCTTTCAAATAATTGAATTTGGCGGGAAAAATGTTGCAGCGTATAACAATTTTAGGGTTCGATTTTTAAGCGACTTCTAGGGAGATTCAACCGCTGGAATGTATTGAAATGGACTGGATTTGGCCAAACAGGGTTGATATGGTCGAGTTTTTGGAAGGAATTGGGCTGAACATTCGTGTGAAGCAAAACAAAGAGTGAAACACGATACCGGATTATGGAAGTGATTACAAAGGATTTTCTCGAGATTTTATTGCTGTTTTCGTTAGAGAATGAACTGTCACCTCAAAACAGGGGTGGTATATGAGTTGGAATCGAGAAAAGAAGAAGTTTACGTGGATTAGAAGAAAACAGGGGAGGTGTATAAACGAAAGAGGTAAAACACGAGTTTTATTGTGTTTGTGTATGACTGAGACTAGCTGGGACAGTTTGAGCTAGTGTTTGATGCATGGAAGAGTTAAAAAAGGGAAGATTTACAATATACAGATGCGTGCAGAGCTGCAACATATGCGAGAAAATCTAAATGACAGGAAATTCTTCTCGTATCCTGCATGGGGAGTAAAATAAAATATTTGCATTGATTGGTGTGATTTATCAAACCCTGACGAGTATAAAATGGGGTTTGGAAACCAGAGAAAGGGGATAGAGAGTTTGGGGTACAAAGGAAGTGCAAAAAAAGCTGAAAAAAAGGAAGTGCGGAGAAAGTGCAGTCGTCACTGCACTTTCAGGTGAAGAAGAAGACGAAGAATAGATCACTACTTTAATAGAGATGTCATCTTATCTTTGTAACAAATTTTGTAACGATTATTTGATGTTTGCAACAGTTCTGAGTGTTTCTGAGTAATAGTTGTTTCTGTAACAACTATATTTGTTACAAACCCAATTTTCATCTTTGTAAACACCCTTTGAGCAATGAAATCATACTTTGAGCGTGTTTCCAATATGATGAGCTAGACCCCATCACTGGGACGACGGAGGAAGACGAATTTCATACATGGGTAAAATTATTTAATTCTTTTTATGACTTTTGCACTATTTTAAATTAATTTATGATTCGATAAAATTTGTTTTGATTCAATTAGATAGGTTATGCTTTGTTTAGATAATCTATGCTTAGGGGATACAATTAATGTTTTGAGGATCTACTTTGGCAAAATAAGAGTCCATGTTTTTATTTGTTGAGCGATAAGTGTTAAAAGAATTAATTTTTGAACCTTTTATTGTGAGTTTGGCCGAATCCCGAGTCCCAGCACGTACATCTCTTTATCTTGTGACAATTTTTGTATATATTTTTATCTTATTTTAGTTTATTAAATCCTAAAATCAATTTCAACGAGTCCGAGTGAACGACAACCTTACTACCACTTTCTACAACATTATTGATTCACATCACCTGTCCTATTTAACTAAGTCAAGATATTAAAGACATCGGAGCAAATGTCATGGCTAACCCTATTTAATGCTAGATTACTGCTAAAAGTAAAATTAACATGTGTAATACTCAATATAAAAGAAAATATACATTGAGTAAGTTTATTATTTTGGGAAATGTTTTAAGGAAAATAGAAACAAATATTTTGGTTATAGTTATGGATTTTATATTTGGTTACATTATAAGATCATATTTGGTTGGCCATAAATATTTTTATTTAAAAAGGGAATGAATAAATTTGTTTCTTTATATATGAAAATACTATTAAGATTTGTTTCATTATAAGATTTTATATAATTATAAAAGATAAAAGGTGTATTTGATAGTTTAATGGAAAAATATGTCTATAAATAGAGCGGACAAGTAAACAAAGACAGACTAAAATAGAATAGAGGCAGGTAAAAAAGGACAAAGGGAGTAATAACTACTAATAAAAATGAACAAAGAAGTAAATCTACGATTGATAGCCTATCAACTGAATTGGCTATTTTTGTGACCGGTCAAGTCACGTTAAGCTAACACCCACTTAAACCACGATAAAAAAAAATAGTCAAGACCACTTAGGGTTTAGAAAGAAAAAAAAAAGGATAGGGTAAAGGACGTAATGCTCTTTTGATAATATGAGAGAATAAATCGAAAATAAAATCCACAACTTGCCTTTTTGATTATTACATTATATCATATTTAGCTATGGATGCCGGCGGTAACAAAAGATAGAGTGAAGCCGAAGAACAACAAAATGTAAAAATATTGAAGAAGATGCGTCAAGAGTAGCAGAGTATTTTTGCTACTTTAGAGGATCTACTCACAAATAGTGTGTGTTTACCTTATCGATCGACCCGTGGGTTCATACGCTATATTCGGATCTCTAAATTGTATGATACCACTCTCTTGGGGACTCAAACCGGAAATCAAACTTCGCATTAACCGGAAAAAAGCAGTACTGAATTTGATTCTCGACCATCATCTTCATAATGATGACTTAGTGGGGATTTGGTTCGCGACCATTGACGGCATGCTCGACATTTATATGGAGCTACTGAACTTGCTAGGTAAGTGATTGTTTGATAAAGAAAAGAATAGGAAGATGAAAGCAATGACAAGGAAAATCAGGAAGAGAAAGACACTGAGAAAGAAGAACAAAAAAGCTTCGACAAGGAACAAGAGGAAAAGAAACAAACTGGCAAGGAAAAAGAACTTGTAGAGAAAAACACCTACAATGAACAACAAAGAAGCTCCGACAAGGAAAAAGAGGAAGAGAAACAAACTGGCAGTGAAGAATAACAGGAAGTAAAACACACTAGCAAGGAGGAAGAAAAAGAAGAAAAAATTGAGTATAAAGTTTGTTACTTGCAATATTTTAAAGACTTGCGTGTTAGGGTCGAGAAGGTGGGAGAGAAGATTCTTTGTTGCAAGGGTTTTCTAGTGGCTTTAGCGGGAGACTATACCAAAGCGCACCCAATGTGCATTGAACTAATAGAAACAAGAAGAATTAAAACAACACCTGAAGAAGAATAAGAAAACCGAGTTTTTATTAGTCACCCCAAGTAGTGATAGATGATATGATTTTGAGATTTGTCTTATTCACCCAAGAAAACTATGCATATGGATGGTAGCTGGTTCTGTTTTGGCAGTGGAGCTGATTGGGCACATGATTTTATAGATAAATACGAAGAAGAATTCGACCCACAATCCAATAATGAGATAATGGAAATGCTGAAGAAAGCAGTGTACAATGTTTCTGAAAAAGAAAAGATTGTTGGTGGAAGTGGTTATATCAGAGACTGAAATAGAAAAGTCTGATTTTGGTAGAAAGATTAGAACTAAAATTTTCAGGTTTCCTTTGGCCAAGACAATATGGCCTTTTTCTGTCACGCTAGTTAGCATTTGTTTTCCAGGTAAGAACTTAATGAAAATTGCTGAAAATGTTTTAAATTTGGATATCATTAACAATATCAAGTCAAGCGAATTAGATAAAGGTATTCTTGGTCAGAGTTTGGTTAGGGTGAGGATATATAAGAACGAAATATAATAACTCATTAGTTTATTAAGTTTAGGTCGTTTTCTCGAATATAACAGTTACTACCGGCTCGAGCTCTTTGATCATATAGACATAAAAATGTAGTTCTTGTAATTACATCTAAAGTGGTCCCTTTGTAAAGTTACCACACTCATACAATATTGTTTTTTTAACACGTAAGACGTTTTCATAATTAAGTTTTTCTTAATACAAAATTAAGTTAGTTTACGACAATATGAATAATTTATCCTGTTTTCATCATTTGAGAATACTTTGTAACAATTTCTGGATTACATGTATAATTACACAAATGAGATACAAAAGATCAATCGGTTGTTATGATACCAAAAGAGCCATGTATTGGTTGTAATTAATGTATAATTTGCATCTATCTTGTAATAATACCAAAAGAGATTCAAATATTAGTAATTATTTTGTCAAAGGGTAGTATCACATAATGAGAGTAATTTATTATTTAATTGGTTTTTATTTATATGAAAATTAATTCGTCAATGTGGGCGATAAATGAGAAAAAATACGAGGCTTTCTTAAAATTGATAACTATTAGTTTATGTATATATTGTTTTTGGAGAGCCTGCAATCTTCTTTCAATAGTGTGTGTTGATTGTTTTTTTGTATGTAAAACATTCCAAGGTAAGGACAACCAGATAAGCAACCAATGAAACTTCTGCATCACTTAAGATTGTTAACTCTTAAAAAAAAAAAAAAAAAAAAGTCTTTTAGAGAACGTTGCATGTAGTTGTTGTTTTTTCGTTTAAGATTTTCTTTATCTTAATCTTTTGACCACCAAAACCTCATTTTCTTTCCTTTCTAGGAAGCGATTATTTGGTGCAATTCAACGCATCCCTCTAATCGATCATGTTCGGCAAATCCTCACAAAACTAGTCATCTTTCGCAATCTTTTTAAGGCATTATGTTTTCTATTTGTTTATATCACGAGCATCAACAATTAAATTAATATTTCCATCATCATTATATCTTCTTTTTTTCCCTGATTTTGGATAATAACCTTTACATCGCCACATAATTTTCTCAAATTCTTTGTGATTTTCTGGTAATCCCTTAACCATTCCCTCCTCAATTTTGACTTGATTAAAACTCAGAACTAAACACTGAAGCACCTTAACACCATAAAAAGTGGTAAGTTCTTAAAACTGCTTCTTAATATTTTTTGTGTTGTTTTTCTTGTGAATATTTTGGGAATGCACTAAACACCAGAATTAGAAGGATCCAAGAAAAAAATCCTAACATTTCCTCTTTATAAAATCCTGTAAACTATACTTTTTTTTATTCTAAATAAATATTCAAACTCAGAAAGAAGATTTTGTTAACCGTTAGAATGTCGAGAAACATACTGGAAGTTCTTATGGAAAACACACCAAGAAAGGATGATGGATAAAAATCTATGCGGGATGGATGAAGTTATTATTATTCATGAACTTTAATTTATATTTGGGTTATCACCCTTGGGAAAATATTGTTAGCTTGTCATATAAAGGTAAACCCTGATATTGATACAAATTTAGTTTTGCACAAAGTTATTGGGTCATATTCGAGGAGTTTACAACATAACTCATATGAGTATACAAGAACTAGGAACATATAAATGTTGAAACTTTCTCTTGTTACTCACGGGGAACTTGAAGACATATCGACAAAAACGAAGACATCATCCTTCAATTCGAGGTTAGTAACTACAGACTTGACTTGTTCCATTTATATCATTTGTTCTTTCAAGATAGTATTTTTTGCAAACATAATATACAATGTAAAGTTTAAACTAAGACCAATCCCCATCAAGGATCTAAATTAGGACCGATCCTTATATGTCTGATCACAATATTACACTTTCGATATGCCTGCTATCTTCGGGTTACTAAAGACATCGAGATGTACATGGGTTAGAATAGGAATGCTTATAAAGGTCAACATAGTGATTTGGACATATGCTAAACTCTGATATCTTAATGTCCAAGCATTTTCCTTTGATACACAAGGTATGATCCTGAAACTAATGTTTCAATATATATTTTTAGATGTCAAAATTATATGTGTTAGAGCATTGCTTAGTTGAACCCACCAAGAGTTGGTATATCAAGGTTGGTTGTCATATTTTAGTATCAAAACTCAAAGCCGCTTGATTAGATTACTAGAGTCAACTTCATTAGGTTAGACTAGGAAGCCTAGAAGTGTTGATACATACAAGTATTACAATAAAGATTCGGAAGGCATATCGACATCAACGTACACATAATCCTTCTACTTGAGGTTAATAAAAGAGTTGACTTGTTTCCATTTCTATATACGTTACTTTAAGTCATTTAGATTGAAAACATAACATGCGAAGTTATATATATATGAAACTCTAAGTATTATATACTTTATCATCTTATTATGATCAAAGTGTCAAGGAAAAATATACAAGTTGTATCATAACTTAGGTATATTAAATTATGAAATATAACACATATCTTTTGAACTTCGTAATTGCAACATAGACGTAATCTTTGTAACTTGTTACTAGATTGTGTAATGAACTTAGGATTGATTTCATTCCTAGATAACTATGTTTGGTTACATGAGTTTAAGGAAGTAGACTTACGAAACTTGTTTCGTAGTTGAAAGAAATCAATGGATTAGTATCCTGTTTCATATTGGGGATCTATAGTAGGAACGATCCTTGTGCATTGGGGATCTCTAGCAGGACCAATCTCTATTGGGATCTCTAGTACAATCGATTGCTAACTACTGGGGTTCTATTGTAGGACCGATCCCCATGGAAAACCTAATTTCAAATCTCACGTAGACTTTAGGGTTCGATTTTGGAAGTTTGGTTTGCAAAATAGAAAAGTTCAAGATGTCTACATTGTGAGTAATTTGAACATGTGTATACATCTTATATTTTATTGTTCAAAGATATTCCTTGATACTCGAGGTCAGATCCCAAAATAAAAAAATTGAGAATCTTTTTTTTAAGATTTTCCGAATATATATGTTTTAAATTTCCATCAAGTAAAACATATCTATGGAAGATATATTAGTAAAGCATACTTATATACCCATTAATATCGAGTTTTCACCAAGAGGGTTTAGGTATTACAGTTGGATATTGTTTGGAATTAGACAAAACCGAAAATCGGTGTTTATTGCATATCTTAAGAATATTTTCGATTATGAAAATTCCTTGGTGTCCAAACTACCTTGGTCTATAAATAGTGAAGTTTGTTCTTCTTACAAACTTATCCTAAGGCAGACACTTTATTTTGTTGTCACTATTGTAACCGACTAATGGTATCACTTGTAATACTATATTGGAGAGGAGAATAACCTAATTAGGCGAAATATCTAACGTCTGTTAGTTTAAATCATTTTGTGGGATCAAGAGAGCCTAGATAGTATCGTTAGTGGAAAACTAGAATTTGCATTGTTATTTTAGTTGTTGATTATTGATTTGATTGATCAACAATGGTTGAACCTTGATTGTACTTAGTTTTTTTATTCTGAGAACCTTCTCTTCTAATATAAGGTCACCCGAACTAGATCAAGGATCAGATCAGATCTATTTTTAGATATGACGATAGGCTCATGATCATCCATTATTAACATACTTCGTTCTATGCATGATCGATCACAAGGGAATCAAGTTTATTTGTGCGGGTAGAGAAGAATATATTGAAGATTTGTAGACAAAAAAAAATCTTGGTTTCGTACCTTTGTAATTTAACTTCATGCATACACTTGATCGGCTGGGATCCGACTAGACCTTTTTTATCCTTTAATAGATATCTTATTTGCTAGTCTTACGTAGTAGATTGGAAAACTATCATTTGGTGGTATTCTTCAGTATCTGGATTAGATAGTTTGTATACCTAGATCTGGTCATCTTGATAAACTAGATCTTGGTAGATCTTACCCAACAAAGGATTTATTATATTAAAAGAAATAGCCTTTGTTGAACTAAACTATAATCTTTGATTTACTTCTTGAGATTAGAAGAGTAGTTACGGAACATATTAGTCATTTACTGTTTCGGAAGACGATCCAAAAGGAGTTGAGTGTTTGAAGTCTTCACAGTGACTGAAACAACTTAAGATAGTGTACTCGATCGTAGGATTCGCGTGTGTTGGCCAGATTGGTCGTATGCGCAATGATATTGAGGAAACTAGGTAACTTGAGGTAGTTTACTTGGTCTCAACTATATGAAGTTAGTAGTAGTCTTTGTATAACGACTTAATTCTGAGAATATTCAAACTGGAATAGGTCCCGGGGTCTTTCTGCATTTGCGGTTTCCTCGTTAAAAAAATCTTGCTATGTGCTTTTACTTTACTTTCCGCATTATAATTATTGTTTAGTTATAATTAAAGTAATTTCATTTATACGCTAATCAAATACTTGGGTTGATCCCTATAGTTAGGTTCGGTTTTGATACATATTCTACATACCAAGTGTAACCTTGTTGTTGACATCTTCTTGACAGTCTATGTCTATATTAGATCACATAAGGTATCAGACTTATAGATTGATATCGAAAATATTATGGTGTACTTGGTATCCTCGTCATTTCAAAATGCTTACCATATCCCATAGGTTTGCATATCTTTAGTTGTTATATTAGTAAAGTACATAGATGTGTGCTATCAATTTAATAGTTCGAATACAATTGGTATTTGTTAATTTCAAAATTAAACATTCAGTGCATATCTTAAGTGTTAGAGCATTGCTCGGTCGAACTCACAAGTGTTGCTATCTCAAGCTTGTTGTCAAATTTAGTTGTCAAAACTATATCTTGATTTTTAGTCTACAATTAGTTAAGTCTCCGATTAGGATAAAAGATGTAGTTGAAAAATGGACATCACGGCGGTCATCATTGCATTGTACCGTTTGACGGCGAAGATCAACCGAAGCTTTTGGAGAACTTCTTCAACAAAAGGTAAGTGAATACTGAACCACCTATATCTCAAGTTATATTTATCTTTCTATCTATGAGACGATGTTGCATAACTAATTAGACTATCGTAAGCATACCAAGAATTTTGAGTCAAGTTTATCTTGGTAATTAGTTCTCGAAATATATGACTAAGTTTAATAAACAATTCTTTTATCTTGATAGCTCGAGTATTCTGATCTTGTTCAATTGTTGAGCTGCTCACTTGAACAAGACAGATAGGAATCTTCAAAGTTCTCTTCGTCTCAGATTTTGTTGATTCCGTAAGTTTAATACTTGTGAGGTGAATAATAATCTAGGATGCACTTCGGGTAGTTCAGATATGATTTTGAGGTTAGCCAAACTTTGTCTATTGCTATCGATTTTCAGTCTCACCTTGATCTATGATCAAAAAGGAAACCATACATATAGGCTTATCCGTGGGAGGAAGATTGGTTTAAAGTCTTCAATTGAGTTGAAGCAACTCTTTGGCTGTAAAGGATGTCATCTAAGGGAATCAAGAGGCGTAAGGAGCGCGATAGTAACTGAATTGATGTGAGGGTTTAATTCGGTCTCAACTACATTCTAGCTAGAATTTAATTGGTAGTAGGCTAGTGCATGTAGCGGCATGATACAGTTTAGTGTTCAATCTGGACTAGGCCACAGGATTTTTTATGCATTTGTGGTTTCCTCGTTTACAAAATTTCTGGTGTATTTGTTATTTATTTTTCCGCATTATATTGCTTTTCTCAATAATTGAAATATCACATGTTATACGTAAATCAATCAAAGTAGATACATCCATCCTTGTTTGTTGGATACAACTTGATTGATTCTTGGATATTGATTGTTGAGATCGTCCAAGAACTCTCACACGTAAATCAGGTCCACAGATTTGGAGAGAGTGGAATCTATGTTGGGGGTTATGATCCAAAAAAGATGAGAGCATAAGTTTTCACATTGGTGAAGTAACTCAAGATAGTGGAATCTATATTGGGGTTCGTGTGCATAAACCAGATTGATTGTAGGCTCACGGATATTGAATGAACTGAGTAATGAATAAGTGTTTACTTAATCCCAACTATACGAAGTTGTGGGAGTAAATTTGTATAAAATCTTAATTCTTAAAGTATTCAAAACTAGACTACGTACGTTTTTTTTTTTACCATCTTGGAGTATTCAAAACTAGACTATACCCATGGTCTTCTTTACCATGTGTTTTTTCTCGTTGAAAAAATCTTGTGTGTCGTGTGATTTACTTAACTTCCATAATATATAGTTTATCTCTATAATCAAAGCAAATATACTTGTATGATGGGTAGCACTGACGCGACATTTTTGGAATTGTTTCCGTATCGGGCGCTGGGTGATCGAATTTTAGATAGTGGTAAGTAGAGTTGTCGTTCACTCGGACTTGATGAGATTGATTTTATGAATTAATAAACTAAAATAAAAGAGAAATATACAAAATATGTCACAGGATGAAGTGATGTGCTGGGACTCGGGATTCGACCAAACTCATAACAAAAGGTTCAAATATTAATTATTTTAACAATTATCGCTCAACAAATAAAAACATGGATTCTTATTTTTGCCAAGGTAGATTCTCAAAATATCAATTGTAAATCCTAAGCATGGGACATCAAAACAATTAAGCATGCATGACCCATCAAATTAAACGACAACTAATTAATCAGAATCATAATTCAATTTTAATTAGTGTAAAAGTCATAAAAAGAATTAATTAAAATTACCCACGTATAACATTCGGCTTCCTCCGTCGTCCCAAAGATGGGATCTAGCCCCGCATGATAAAAACACACTCAAAGTATTTATTCATTGCTCAAATGGTGTTCACAAATGATGAAAAGGGAGGAAAAATAATTAAAACCGGGTTTTGTAACACTTATAATTGTTACAAAACAACTGTTACAGGAACGATACAAAGAAAGTGTCAAAGATAATGTAGCATAGACGACTGTTGCATGTGGGTCTTAAGTTCTTCGTGTTCTTCCCATGCAGCAGAAAAAAAGTTTTCTCTGCAACCCGATTCTCACCTCTGTTGATGCTCTGTACTTCTCCCAAACTCTCCATCCCATCTCTGACCCCAAAAAAGCCTTTATATAGTCACAACACCTCCAAATCTCCGCCATCAATTCAGATAATCTTCCATCAATGATTTTTATTCTCGGAAATATTTTCTACCGTAACTATATCCTTCTTTACCTTGTTCACGCATCTGCATGGTGTTGACACACTCCAACGATCTAGAAAAAGCCTCTGCTAGAATATAACTCAATATCTCCTCGCGCCTTCTACCAAAAATAATATAACTCGGAATGACACGAGATATTCTCGTGTACAGAGTTTTCCTTTTTCTTCTTTTCCTTACGCGTGGCTGAGCTGTAGAAAATCCCTCTCCATCAACGACATAGAATCCATAGAATATATCCTTAACCGCACAAAACTTCCAAGAATATTCAAAGCAAACCCGAAACTCTCCACTTCTCTGTTTTGCTCCACGTGAGTATAAATCTTTCCTTTTTCGATTTTAAGACAACTACCATCCCTGTTTAGGTAAGAAATCTCATTACAAACCGATTTCCGTGAAAAAGTCGCCTCAAAACTCGATTAATTCTTCACCAGAAAACTTCGCCCGTAGCTGCTCAGTTTCCCGCTAAAATCATAATTCAAAATGTAAAGGATGAAGTGCCCTGATCCAAAACACGGGCGCCTTTAACAGATGGGGTGCCCTGAGGTGCCCCTTAACCAACATGAGGGTTTCAAAAAGCATTTTTTGAGCAACTTTTTTCTGCACAAGTGTATTTCTCCAAAAACACCTACACAAACATAAAAACACCAAAATAAGTACAAAAATCAAGCACTAACAATAGAGACATTGAGGACAATTCAGACACAAAAATGTGTCTTTCAAATACCCCCAAACTTATGATTTGCTAGTCCTCGAGCAAAGAAAATCTAATCTAGAAAATAAAATGACTACACTTAGCACGTGCAGCAAGCCGTTAAACCGCTAGGTGTCCCTAGTGGCGGAGTGTTGTCTTCGGAGGGTTTACCAGAGGTGTACCCAAAAAAACCTTTACTCCAGAACCTAGCTATCTACGCAGAACCTTGGAAGTCACTAAAGAATCTCCTTGGTTGGCATACTTATTGACTACAGGAGAAAGTACCCTGATGCGAAATTCCAATTATTATACACGAGTTGCACTCAAGCATACTAAAATTCATATAAAGTGACAGAGCTCTACTCAGATAGTTTCTGGACATCATAAATAGGAGTCAACCAATCACATGGATAGATTAAGAAGATGGATGTAGAGAAAAACGTAGATGATGTTGACTAAGGTGAACCTATCCTAATGGACTGAGATACTGGTCTGGACTAATATCAACACACTGGCATATACAAGGGAACCAATGGTCGATAATCCTAACTCGGGGTCAACTCAGCTGGCATATACAAGGGTACCAGTGGTCGAATTTATTATATTTATTCCGGTTGGTCTAGTGGTATGGTCTTTTTTTTTTGATGTATCTCAGTCACTCTATTTCACCCTAGCAATGGTAAAAAGAAAGAAAAAAAAAGTGATCAGGATTCTTTCGATGTTTCCATTACGAGGATATGGCGAAACTACCATGTTTTTTTTTTCTAACACCTGAGCTCTGTGCTTTTATGAATAGACTCATTAGATGTTTCCATCTAATCAGATTGGTTCCTCAACTCCTACAACTAAGATGCTTCCATCCACTTAGATTGGTTAGTGCCAACCTTAATAGGCATAAATTTCTAGGCTCTGGAGTTTATTTATTGCAACTAAAAAGTTTCTCCCATACCCCCAAACTTAAATCTAACATTGTTCTCAATGTTCTAAAGATGAAATTAAAAACATGAACAAGGAGAAACCGTTACCACTAGAAGGAAATGAGTAAAAATATTACCGTGTTGCATGAGCAAGGGATACCTCCCAAGGAGTGATAAGTTTAAAGTCTTCAGCCAGACATCAAATACCTCAAAAAGGATCTTCACCTTCCAAAGTCATACACCAATAGCCGAAATAGTTGTGGGTCCATAAGACCACATAAAGTTAACACCAATATGAGACAACTGCACTGGTTCAGAAAAATGAATAGAAGGAGCACATCCTCATCTAAGGTTTCTGTCAAGACAACTGGGTTTATCTGGGGAAAATAATGAAGCTTCATATGTGTATCTTGATAAAGAGATTCATCTGAAATACTGTCCTCTAATACCTGGGTCACTTCCTGGACAGTATCAGGAGGATCGGGTTGCGGAGTCTGAATAGACTCAAGTAATATCTCAGACACACAAGGCTCAAGTCCCAACCATCACTACCCCCAAACTTAGGGTTTTCAATACTCACAGACAAACCTCTAACTATTGCTTGAATTTCTGGATCCTCAGAGTCCTTAAAGTACTCAAGAGATTCTTCTAGTTCTCTACCCCCAAACTTAGGGTCATCATTATTCTCAGAAAGACCTAACACTATTGCCTGGATTTATGGGTCCGTAGAGTCTTTAAAATACTCCAGGTCTTCTTCTAAAGATTGATCACACATCTTGTCTAAGAGATTGGTTTCCTCAAATTCATCTAAAGAATCTTCTAATAAAGTGTCATGCCAATTATCCTGAACTAAAGTGCTAATCATATTCACTTCTTCTAAATCATCATTCTCAGAAGGTTGTCTAGTAACATTAAAGACATTTAGTTCAGTGGTCATATTACCAAAGGATATGTTCATAAGCCCGGTCCTACAGTTGATGACAGCGTTAGCTGTGGCTAAAATTGGGCGACCTAAAATCACAAGGATTTGAGTACTTGGGTCCTGAACAGGCTGGGTGTCTAGAACAACGAAATCCACTAGATAAATAAACTTATCAACCTCAATCAAAACATCCTCTATGACACCACGAGGGACTTTGACAGACCTATCAGCTAACTAAAGGGTCATTTTACCCAGTTTCAACTTACCAAGTCCTAGCTGGGTATACACATGGTATGGGAGTTAGTTAACACTAGATCATAAGTCAAGTAAAGCTTTATCGACCATGTGATTACCAATCGCACAAGATATGGTGGGGCATCCATGGTCCTTATACTTAGGGGGTGTTTGGTTTAGAAGAATGGAACTTACTTGACCGGCTAAAAAGGCTTTCTTTTGGACATTAAGCTTACGCTTTCGTGTACAAAGATCTTTAAGGAACTTGGCATACGCAGGCATCTGCCTAATTTCTTCTAACAATGGAATGTTAATGTTCACCTGCTTGAATGTCTCCATTATCTCGTTGAAAGTCGACTCCTTTTTTTGTTGGGGCTAACAACTATGGATATGGGGCTCTAGGCACAAAGATAGTCCTATTAGGAATTTATTGGGACTCCTTAAAATTTGTTTCAGTTTCCTCAGCTACGGGTTCCTCTTGGGGAGTAGAAGGTGGAACTATAGTATGTCCACTAGGCATGGCTACCTTATTGTCTACCGTTTTACCGCTCCAACGGGTTGTTATAGAGTTCACATGGTTTGATGATTTCTCACCATCTAAAGATATTTGATGGACTCCTCTAGGATTGGGCTGTAGTTGACTAGGGAACTTGCCTTTTTCTCTTAAAGTCTCATTTATCTGACTAACTTGGTTTTTTAACTCGAAAATAGTCTGAGAGTTAGCCTGGACCATATTTTTATTTTCATCTAGACCTTGAGAAACCGATTGCTGAAATTCTATAGTGTTTCGAGTTAACAAGGCGAGAGACTCTTCTAAACTCGTGATTTTCTTATCTGAAGGAATCTGAAACTGTGTTGGTCCTGAAAGATTCTTAGAATAGCTAAAACCTAGGGGAATAACCTTAGAGTTACTAGACTGACTTTGACTCTGGCCCTTAGACTAAGAAAGGTTTGGATGGTTTCTCCAACCAGGGTTATAGGTTTCTGAATATGGGTCAAACTTTTGATGGTTCTCAAATCTAGTGTTATTATAAAGAGTATGGGCTTGTTCTTCAGTAGTTTGTCCTTCCCAAAAAGGCTCTACTCTACCACTAGTTCGACTCAATTCTAAAATTTCTAACCTTTTAGCTATGGCTGCTATTTTGGCATCTGATTCAAAAGATCCTTCAACCCTATTAACAGTTCCTATACCTACAAGAATGGTTTTCTTGGGCTCCCTACTATTTTCCCATTGGTAGGACTTTTCGGCGATTTCATTCAAAAATGTCATCGCTTCATCAACAGTTTTATTTTCAAACCCACCAGTACACAAAGACTCAACCATGGTAGTTGTCGAATAATCTAAACCATCATAAAGGATCTGAACTAGCCTAACCTTCTCTAAACCATGGTGAGGACATTGAGATAACAAGTCATTGAACCTTTCCAAATACCTATATAGAGAATCTCCCTATTGTTGAGAAAAAGTACAGATCTGCGTCCTAATAGACGATGTTTTATGCCTAGGGAAAAACTTATGTAAAAAGGCAGTTGTAAGTTGGTCATAGGTTTCAATTGACTCAGAAGGCAAACTATATAGCCAAGCTTTGGCTTTATCTTTTAGGGAAAAGGGGAATAACCTAAGTTTCAAAGCATCATCATCTAGGTTTTTAATTTTTAGAGTACTACAAACTTCCTCAAATTCCCTAACATGAAAATAGGGGTTCTCATTCTCTTTCCCTAAAAAGATTGGGAGCATCTGTAAAGTCCCAGGTTTCAGTTCATAATTTGCCTCGGTTTCAGCTAACTTGATACATGAAGGACGAGAGCTCCTAGTTGGATTTAACAAATCTTTCAAAGTTTCCATTTCTGGCACTACCAAAGGACTAGGAGTACTTTCTTCACTAAGTGTCAAGTTTTCAAAGCTAAATTTTTCGAAAATAAGGCTCTCAAAGGAAGAGTCTTCGAGCTCTCGTCTTCACAAGAAGAACTACTAGGTTTGTCACTAATCAAACGACCTAAAGTGTTTCTTTTCCAATCCCGTTTTATAATGACCTCGGGCATACACTAGAAAAAACAAAAGAAAAAGAAAATTCCTAAAAGGAAGGGATATCTAAGCAAACACAAAGCAGGATGACTTTACCAAAGCAAACCTAGAGATTTTTAGCAAACAAAAAACATGATGGCTCCACTTAGATTGTTTTCTAGACCAGCTTCTAATCCTTCGAAAGGGAATTCGTTACAATCTGAGAAAACCCCTCCGGAATCAATCCGAGTTTAAGTAAGTTGAATAGAGGCGAGGGAAGTTGCATGGAGATTTGATACCCAAGGCCTCACCACATTACAAGGCGGCGCAATCACGCATTCAACTTACAGAAACCATCATGAACTTCAAAGCATGCTCAAAAGAGTAACCAATATTTTTCGAACGACTTTCCTATTAAGCTCGTTACCCTATCGGTCTCGTTCTATTCCAAATTTTAAAGCTTAGTTTTGCATTAAGTATTGTTTTCCTAAGGCGGGCAAGAAGAGAACGGTGATGAAATCCGAATCCTTATCTTGTATGGACAGTCCTTGCCCTTTACTAGGAAATTAAAACATCCATTTTCAGTTCCTCGACATATATGCAAACGAAGGAATATAGTTAACCCGCTTACAGGGGATTCGCGGGTGTTTCGAAAAACTTACCTCCCATTCCAGATGGGGGATGAACCGTTGAAGTCGACTCGGGCCACGACTCCTATGTCATGTACGAACCCGAGGGGCCGAGGAGATATCGTAATCGCCGTCCTTCTTTGCAAACAGTTTAATATTTAATACTACCCTTCCGTAGGGTTTAAAAATAAAAATAATTTCTAAGTCCAAAATCCAAAAGTCCAAAATAAAAAGAAAATTACAAAAATAGAGAATATCCTAATACAATTTCTAAAAGCTAGAAAAAATCTAAAAGATAAAAACAAAATCTAATAAAATTCTCTCTCTTTTTTTTTCTTTTTTTTTTCTTTTTTTCTTTGTTCTTTTCGCTTTGTCTTTTGACTCCAAATATTTAAGTGGTCACCAAAATCTTTGGCAACTCCTTTCTCTTTCGCTCCGAAATCCAATAATCTGTAATAAAAAGACAAATACCCAAAAACGTAAAATAGAACAAATAAAAACTAAAAGTAAAAATAAATAAAAACCTAAAAAAACAAATAAATAAAAACCTAAAAAAAATAATCTAAAAACTCTAGCCTAAAGACAAGTCTGCGTCGGTAGCGCCAAAAATTGATGGTTATTTTCAATGATGTTGTACTAAAAGGTTCGTTAAGACTTGTGAAGGAATATTTTTTAGACTTAATTTTTAAAGCAAAAATATAACAAACTTAAAATAAAGTTTTGTAAAAATTATGGAGAGGCTGGTGCTAGGATTCCACCATTGATCGATATTAGTGATTTAATAAAACAATAATTATGCAACTCAACATTCAAATTGATTCTAATAATGTTGCCTAAACATGTAGATTTTCAGAAGAATAGATGTTAATCCAAGCATAAAATATCAAAACACTAAAGCAAGCATATTCTATCAAGAGAAAATACACCTAACTAATCAAAATCATATGATCAAATTTTAGTTCACTGCAAAAATCATAATAGAGTTGTTATAACTAATTAAAATTAGAAATGTATCACTTTTACCGAAACAACGGCTTCCTCCATTGCCCCAAGGATTGGGTTTAACTCATCATGATGGAAACACGCTCAAAATTCGATTTCATTACTCCAAATGTGCTTACAAAGATGAATATGTAGGAAAAGATGAAAAACTGGGTTTGTAACAATTATGTTTGTTACAAACTAACTGTTACAAAGAATGATAGATACGAAATGTCACTGTCATTGTAGCTCTGCGACCCTACACCCTCTGTCGTTGTCACTGTAGAATGAACGACTGTCTTCTACAGTCTAATGTTCTTCGAGCTCTCTTCAATGGCAGCGGCAACAGATTTCTCCAACTCTCGTTTCTTTGCTCTATTGTCTCCCCAATTATTCCGTCCCATCTTTGACCCCAAAGAAGCCTTTATATAGTCACAACACCTCCATATCTCCACCAACAATTCAAATAATCTTCCATCAATGATTTTTATTCTTGGAAATATTTTCTACCGTAATTATATCCTTCTTTACCTTGTTCACGCGTCTGCATGGTGTTGACTCACTCCAACGATCTAGAAAAATCCTCTGCTAGAATATAACTCAGTCTCTCCTCGCGCCTTCTACCAAAAATAATATAACTCGGAATGACACGAGATATTCTCGTGTACAGAGTTTTCCTTTTTCTTCTTTTCCTTACGCGTGGCTGAGCTGTAGAAAATCCCTCTCCATCAACGACATAGAATCCATAGAATATATCCTTAACCGAACAAAACTTCCAAGAATATTCAAAGCAAACCCGAAACTCTCCACTTATTTGTTTTGCTCCACGTGAGTATAAATCTTTCCTTTTTCGATTTTAAGACAACTACCATCCCTGTTTAGGTAAGAAAGCTCATTACAAACCGATTTCCGTGAAAAAGTCGCCTCAAAACTCTACTAATTCTTCACCAGAAAACTTCGCCCGTAGCTGCTCAGTTTCCCGCTAAAAGCATAATTCAAAATGTAGAGGATGAAGTGCCCTGATCCAAAATGCGGGCGCCTTTAACAGATGGGGTGCCCTGAGGTGCCCCTTAACCAACATGAGGGTACCTTTATCACTTTTCTCCGGGAGGTTCAAAAAGCATTTTTTGAGCAACTTTTTCCGCACAAGTGTATTTCTCCAAAAACACCTACACAAACATAAAAACACCAAAATAAGTACAAAAATCAAGCACTAACAATAGAGACATTGAGGACAATTCAGACACAAAAATGTGTCTATGACTGGGCACGGTCATGACTCGGGCACGACGCATGTTAGATGCACCCACCAGAGCGTCTCACGTTTTTATTGTTTTGACGCATATTGGACGCGTCTAGGACAACACAGTGGACACATTTTCTCATTTTAGGTTTCAGTTTTGTTTTAATTTTCATTACGAAAAACTAGTTGATTGTGTTAGAGTACTGCTCGGTTGAACCTTCCAAGCGTTGGTATGCGAAGGTTGGTTGTCATATTTTAGTATCAAAACTCATAAGTCACTTGATTAGATTACTAGAGTTAACTTCGTTAGGTTGGACGAGGAAGTCTAGAAATGTTGAGACATATAAGTATTACTCTGAAGACTTGAAGAATCCGAAGACGTATCGACATCAATGAATACATCATCCTTCCACTTGAGGTTATTAATACATGACTTGACTTGTTTCCATTTTTATATCATAATCTTCCAAGTCATTTTAGATTGAAAACATAAAATGCGAAGTTATATACATGGAACTCTAGTACTCCCTCTGTTTCTGAAAGACCGTCCTCTATTCCTTTTTCGTCAGTTTCAAATTGTGTCCAGCTTCTGCTTATAGTCATACTTTTTCAATGAACTCTTCAATATACCCTTGAATTCTTTATATTCATAAATCCATTTTTAACGTGACCCAATCTAAAATATTAAAGAAATTAGTACAATTAAGGAAACAAATATATCCTTCATTCCTTTTAAGAAAATATACATTTAACTCTAAAAATTAAATTCCTTATAAAGTTTATACTTCATAAATTCGATATGTTTTAAATTTTCCTTTTATATTTCGTATTTATAATTCTCACAACAATTTTGGATAGTCTTTATTACTAGCATTTTTATTAAAATAAAATAGGTAAGTAACTAAGGGTAGTCAAGTAAAATAGTATGGTCTCCTTAATATTTTGGCAAAGTCAAAGCGGACTGTCTTTGTGAAACGGAGGGAGTATTAGATACTTGATCATTTTATTATGATCAAAGTGTCAAGGAGGAATATATCAATAATTGTGAATGACTTTATATTGTTATATTATAAACAAAGTATAATGCTTATCTTTTGAACTTCATAATTACCACGTCAACATAATCTTGGTAACTAGTTAATAGATTGTGTAGTGAACATAGGTTTGATTTCATTCCTAGAAAATAATGTTTAATTACATGAGTTTAAGGAAGTAGACTTACAAACTTGTTTCGTAGTTGAAAAGAAATCAATAGAATTGAAGGTACGGTTTTCATTGAAGGGTCAAGGTATAAAGGAAGTAGAATAATGTTTATTCTAAGGTTGGACCGATCCTAACATATATAGGAAATCAAGTTAGAACTGATCCTAACTTATGTTGGGAGTCAAGGTAAAACCGATCCTAAAACCGGTCCCATTAGGCAAAACCAATTTCCTTAGTCACGTACATTTTAGGGTTTGTGTAATTTGGAAATTGGGTTTGCAAAATATGAAAGTTCAGGATGTCGACATAATGATTAATTTGAACAAGTGCTGAAATCTTATTTATTACTTGTTCAAAGATATTCCTTGATACTCAAGGGTATACAAACCCGGTACACGTACCATGAAAAAATAGTCACGAACAGGAATACAGTTCAGATACATCAAAATTATTTCTATGAGATGAGGCCTATTCTTATGCATATGCCAAAAAAAAGTTGTTTGGCATACCAGGTGGCATGGCAAACCGATTGTGCTACTATGGGAAAACCACGGAGCGACCGAGTTTCTAGTGAGCGTTATTGACAATATCGCCAGCGATAACGCTCACTAAAAACTCGGTCGCTCCGTGGTTTTCCCATAGTAGTTGGCGATATTATCAATAACACTCGGTATTGACTCAGTCGTTGGCGTTATAATTAATATCGCCAGCGTATGACATTCCAATGCCTATAAATACCGCACCTTGTTTAGATATCCTTCACTTCCTTTCTCAACTCTTCTGTTTCCGTTCACAATTATCCTTTGTTTTACTTCTTAAACAAATATGGAGAGAAGAAAAAGAAATATAAAAGCCAAAGGATGTAGTAGTACCCCAGCCAGTGGAATAAGTTTTGTTGTGGATACAAATTATGAGTTTAATAATGTCAGACAAGTAGCCGGTGAAGGTATGTTCTCTAATCACCTATCTAACCATGAGGAGCGAGTTAATTCGGTACATCTAAGAGGTGGATGGAATGAGTTACATATTATTTTTCAATTACTTCCCCCTGTTGTTCAAGAGAGAGTTATAATATATCCTTGACGACATCTATATCATTCACAACCTAGAAACCACAGGACCCAAGGAGTTCAAGTTATATTAGAACGATGGTGGAAGACTACAAACACGTTCTTTTTCAAGGACTTTGAATGTGGTATGTCAGTTTTTTATAGTAATTTAATTTTTAGATTATATGTTTTGTTTTATAAAAATTAACAAATTCTAATTATGAATAATTATTGTTAATAGGAGTTACACCGATAGATTTATACATGTTAACGGGAATTCCATGTGCTGGAAACTTACTTCCATTTAACAAACTAAATTGGTTATTAGAAGATAAATGGAAACAAAGACTTCCCTTATACTCAAATGATGTAGAAGGAAATAATTCATATAGACAATTAAAAGCGCTTGGGTTAAAAGTGGCTGGGTTGAAAGCATTTTTTATACGTTATGCTAGGAAAATGAATGAAAACAGGGTAGTTGGTAATGAATATTTGTTCCCCAACCATTATGAGGAGCTCGAACGTACGTTTGTATTGTGGACACTAGGCCAATGTCTATTTACAAATGCTAGCTCAGTGGTGTTAATTGGGTTTCTCGAAGCATTAGAAAATTTAGAGCAAGCACCAACATATGATTGGGGGTATCCGATTTTATCAGAGATTTACATGACCCTCGGTGATTGCTCGACCATATCAACAACACGTATTTCAATATTTTTATTGTGTTCCCATGCGCCCTGAACCCATTGCTTATCAAGGTTATGGTGATTCTGATGAGACTCAAGCACCAAGTGAGTCTCAAACCGGCTCGCTAACTGATATGTTGAACAACACTCTTGATCAAGAAAACGCGGGCAATTGGATCTTTGGTCAGGGAGGAAATGGACAAGGTAATGAGCAGTTTAAGTGTAAGCAATTTAATTATGTAAGCAATTTAGTTTTACATTTCATTAAATACAAAGTCCTTGATTGCATAACACAATACAATAATTATGTAAGCAATTTAGTTTTACATTTAATTGGGTTTCATTAAATGGAAATTTAGTTTTACATTTCATTTCAAGTTACATTTCAACTAGTTTTTATTTTTATTAATGGAAATTTATTTTTAGATTAATATTCAAATACAAACTAGTTTTACATTTTATTAAAAATTAACCTTGATTGCATAACACAATACTTATAATTTGAATCCCTGCACATGAACATTGTAGAGTTCATAACATTCGTCGTGACTAAACCATCTTCCGTTGTCTTCGGCGAATTTGGTATGAGCTCTAATTTTTAGTTCTTCATTTAACAACCCAGGATTATTCCCTTTTATCAACCACATAATTTGCTAGTACTTTCTAACATTGTTATTGATGAAACAATAACAATTTTGAAGACACTCATTTGTTCTTCTTGGATTTACGTGACTTAACGTCGTAAACCTTTGAAACACAGTGTCTCATAAGCTAAAAGTCTCTAAATCGAAATCTCTATTGCTTGCAACTGAAATCCAAGATCGAATTAGAGAAATATCTTCCTCTGGAGTAAAATTCACTTCCGTTATGCGAGCACTAGGCATGTTGAAATGAATTTGAAGTTGGGTTGGAATGGGTAGAAATTAGGTATTTATAGAGGGGGGAAATGGTAGCCGTTGGATGAAGATCTGATAAGTGTTGATCAGACCAGCGAGCGACATCTTGACTAACGCTAGTGCTGGAATGACCAGCGAGCGATGGACACTCTATCGCTCGTTGGAAACTCTGTCGTGTATGCCTATATGTTATTCCTGACATATATGCATATGTGTTTGGCAGTTTGGCATACCCATAATGGGTGCATATATGACAAATATCAGTTTTTGGCATGTGCATAAGAATAGGGCTAATCGATATTTGAAAAACTCTCTTAGAAGAAAAAATAGGCCAGTGATGTAAGACTGCTAATGGGGGGTGCCAGGTTAAGTGGGGGTGTACCAAGCCAAGGTAAAACTTGTTTTGTCCTATATAAAAAACATGTTTTGTCTTATCTTAATTTTGGTACACCCCCACTTAACCCTGTACCCTATTAGCAATCTTGCAATGATGGGGAGCTGGGTTGCGCGGACTCGGCGACGCGGACTCGACAAGACACTGACGCGGACACGAGGCCAATATTACAGCATCCCAGTGCATATTTTAGCGTCAGTGTCAACATCAACATCCCAGCGCGTCGGACGCGGACACGGCTCAAGAAATGGAGCGTCCGTGCAACCCAGATGGGGAGGAATATGCGCCCTTAAGAATCTCGAATGGAAAAGATAAAAAATGGTGTAATACAACTGGATTAGTCGTTGGATTAGAAAAACTTGGTAGGTCACGAAACAAAAGAAAAGTCTAAACCCTAGCTTTTGCTTTGTTGTAGCTATCATAGCATCGGCTATATCTGTCTACCTATCTATCTGTTTTTAATAGTGGTGGTTGACACATCTTCTCTCTGTTGTTGCTAGTAGTCACTAACCCAAAATTAGCTGGATTTTTCTTTGCCTCGTTGTAGAAGTTTATCGAGATGTACGTAAAGATTAGTACAAATTTAAACATATGCCATCGTTGGATTCCAATAATTAGCTAGCTAGCTAGCTAGTATTCTCCTCTCCGTTTTCTTAACTTGCTACTTTGACAAAACATTTAAGAAATGGTTTGACAACTGGCTCTACTGGCAACCTATCTATCTTCGTCGTAATCAACAATCAAATTGTTTGTTTTTCTTAACTTGTTTCTTTCGTTCTTTCTTGTTATCGGGTTAACTTTTTCTCTATAATGATTGCTATCACTAAGCTTGTGTATCTATCTGTCATTCAGCGCCAAGAATTATTACGAGGAATTCTTCTTTGTTTCCAAACATCTCTAATCCCACAATTATGAAAGGGTTAATAATAAATAAATATGATTTGTCTTGGTCACATAGCACCGTTCCATGTGATAAAAAACAGCAATCTTTTGGAAATGATCTCAACGGATCTTGGAAAAATGATCTGGTGTTTGGTACGATTATTTGAGTTATGACAAAAACAAAGAAAAATAACGGGCAGAACGAAGACCATATGTGAGACTACTACATTTAGGTTCCTGATAGATGTGACAAGTGAAAACGCCATAGATATTCCCTTTATAAGCTCCGGGCTCAGCTAGCGTAAATGGAGCACTAAAGTTTAATTATAGTTTGCATTGTCTTGTTTTAGAATCTTCCACCGATTACCCTACATAACAATTGGTAAAGAAAAAAGCGGCACCTAAATTAAGAACTAGCGTTGGAATAATGCACCAAGTCTCATCATTTCTTGTTTGAATTCCGAGTACAAAAAGAAGCCTTCAAAAAAAAATAAAAAATCAAACGAATAATCCGGCAAGAAAAACCTACAAAAACTAATTAGTCGCAAATATGGCCGCTGGCCGTTTTACCAATAGTTGCAAATACAATGTGTGCCGTCATTTAGTTATTTCTTCTTCCTTCCTTTGGTAATGAAATCTGATCCCAAACGGCAATCAAAAGATGCCAACAATAAAAGACCCCAAAGGGCAAAAACAGACAACCCCAGAAAGAGAAAGTATCGTGTGCCGTCATAATGTGGATGTTTGGGAACCATTAGTTTATTATTATGGTACGAAAAAAAAATCTTTTTATAAAGTCGTTTGACAACTAATGGTAAGGATCCTAGTTAGCAATTCGGGATACGGCATACGTACGGAACGGCATATGTACGAGTATTATACGGATTTGCAAAAATCAAATTCGGTTAAAAATTCGGTCAACGATTCGTGATTCGGCAGTAGTACGGAACGTGATACGTACATGTATAATTCGTTTTACTAGTCTGAGTTCGGGATGCAAAATATGAGCCAATAGAATATACATTTTATAAGAATATCACCTAGGAGAACATAATTAGTGATGAAATTAACTATATTAAGAATATGTGGCAATTAGTCAACAACTAACTCATAGCTCAGTGGCTTGGGTTCTAGTTAAGTGAGCATTAGAACATAGGATCGAATCCCACGTAAAGCTTTTTTGGGGAAAAAAAGAAAAACTATGTAAATCAGGCTCAAATCAGTTAAATCGGGATCAAATCGCCCGATTAATAAAGCTACCCGAATTATCCAAACGAATAATTCGCGAACCCGTATAAATCGCGGATTATTCGGGAAGCCCATAAAACACGCGTATTAGGTACGGTAGTAGAGTAATTCGGTCGTATTATTCTGGTCCGAATGATTCGGACAAATTCGCGTATCATACGCCGAATTACTAACTAGGGTAAGGATTTAATTATGGCAAGGATTTTTTAATGCATACAAAACGATAGTAACAAGGTAAAGAACAAGAAATTAGTGTAATTTTTTGAGAAAGTGTACTTATTACGTTAAGGGGTTTGTTTGTTCGGCTCATAATTCTTATGTCAGGTATGTTTCAAAGCCAAAGGGGTGCTCTAGTTTAGCTTGGATTGATTAGAGAGGCTTTACGATTTGATTACAACTACAAGACTACTCCTGCGGAAAAAGGATTTTCAACCAGCTTAAGTTTGATTTGTTCTCAACTTCCTTTTAATTAAACTCTTGTTTGAGTAGTGAACTCCAACCAGAAATTTGAATTGAGATTAAATTTTCAACTAATGGGAGCAAAATACGTGAAAGTAGTTAACTACTCTCCCCGTTTCTTTTTAATAGGTCAGTTTTGTTTTTAGAAAAAATTAAGGAAATTAAGAGCACTAATCATTAAAAGTGGTTCTCATGATATTTGTCAATAAAAGAAATGAAGTGAAATGATCTCCATAACACTTGTCATCAAAATAATTAAAGTGAAATGGTCCACATGACACTTGTCATCAAAAGAAATTAAGAGAAAAGTGATCCCACAAAATTAGAGTAACATTTGACTTTCCCAATTAGGAAACAAACCTATTTTTTTGAAACATTTATTTATAGAAACCAGCCTATTAAAAAAAACGGAGGAAATATCTTATTCACTTTTTTTTTTTAAGTATAAGTGCTTAAAAGACCAAACGAATTGTTATTGGCATCATATACGTATCACACCTAACTAAATTCCTCGGAATACAAAATCAAAACAATCATTAAAAAGATGCTCGGATATCACGTAAAAGTAGATTTACCACTTAATTTCAGAATAACTTCTTAAAGCAAAAATAAATAGATTACAAGTTAGTAAAAAAAAAACACAAAATTAGTTAAAAAGACCAAAATCAACAATTCCTGGGTAAAAAAAACATCTAGATTTTGATATTGTTTAAATGGACAAAAATATAAAAATAGTCAGGATGTAACCAGTTTCATCCTACCCATTTTCAAATACTTTTTATTATTTTTAATTTACATCAGGATGCATCCAGTTTCATCCTCGCTATTTTTTAAATTTAAGTCAGGATGAATCCAGTTTCATCCTTGCTATTTTTTTGTGTCAATTTCACCCATAAATTTTTTTACTCGTCCATTAGAACATGTTTTAAAAATATTTGGACAAATGACCCAATTTCCGAAAAAATTTTTACTTCGGACTTCTACCTACTTTGTTGAAGCACTTTTGCTTCTGGTTGCCACATGCTCAAAGTATACACCCCTTAAGCTAGCGTGTTTGGATATAAATCTGCTTTTAATTTCTACTTCTCCAGAAACAAAACAATTTTGATTCACAAAAAGTTACATTTTCGCCGTCTAAAAGTCATTTTTAAATCCAACACCCAAATTGACTTTTAACTTTTCAATTTCTAAAAATGAAAAAACTATTTCTGTCATGCTATCCAAACAGGCTTCAACGTCCTTAAATGGAAGTCACTCACCACGGAGAAAAAGAATGAGGAAAAATAAACGGTAGGAGAGTAAAAATCGGACCCCACAGAAGCAGTGGTTCTGGTTGTATCGCGTGTGTTTTAGCTAGCTTAGGGGTTGGTTGTTTGTTTGTGGTAGCCCACAATTTAAAACCAACCTGGCTTAAAACTGAATGTCATGACAGTCTGTTTCTCTCAGTCCCAAGAAAAAAAATTCTTCACATATAAACACCCACAGTTTTTTTATTTTTATACCACTTCTCTCTGCTCTTTTCATCGAACATCTCTTAATTCTTCTATTCTAATTCTTCATTTCTCATCATCAATCAAATTCCTCATCCTTCTTCTCCATCATCAATTTAATGGCTGAAGAAACCAAACCTGCCGCCGCCGCTGCTGCACCAGTACCAGAATCAGAAGTGGTTGTAGTTTCTGAAACTACTGCACCAGAACCAGTTAAGGTTGAAGAAACTTCTTCAACTAAAGAAGAAGTTGTTGTTGTTGCTGCTGAAACTGAATCTGAGAAACCAAAAGAAGGTGAAGAAGCTAAAATCGATCAATCAATTTCTTTTAAAGAAGAAAGTAATATCGTTGCTGATCTTGAAGACCCTGAGAAGAAAGCACTTGATGAATTCAAAGCTCTTATTCAGGAAGCTCTTAATAAACATGAATTCACTAAGCCACCTCCAGCACCAAAGGTAGAGGAGAAAAAACCTGAAGTTGTAGAAGAGAAAAAAGCAGATGAGAAAACAGAGGAGGTGACCGCTGAGGCTGAAACTTCTGCTCCAGAAACAACCACAGAAGCTGTGAAAGAAGAAGAGAAAACTGAAACAACAGCAACAACATCAGAAACAACACCAGAAGCTGTGAAAGAAGAAGAGAAACCAGAGCCGTCTGTTGCTGCTGAGGTTGCAGCTAAAGTTGTTGAAGAAGTAGCTGCTGTTGTTGAAGAAGTATCTGATAAAAAAGCAATTGAGGAATCAATTGTTAAATCAGAACCAGAACCAGAATCATCTTCAACTCCTTCTGATCCAGCAACTGTTGTTGTTGAATCTTCTGAGCCTGTTGTTGTTGAAACAATCACAGAGGTACCAATCACAGAAGAAGAACAAGTACCACCTCCCCCACCAGAAGAAGTTTCAATCTATGGAATCCCACTTTTAGCTGATGAAAGAAGCGATGTGATCCTTCTTAAATTCCTAAGAGCTAGAGATTTCAACGTGAAGCAAGCTTTAACTATGCTTAAGAGCGTTGTTCAATGGAGGAAAGGGTATGGAATTGAAGAATTGCTCGAGGAAGATCTTGGTAATGAATTCGAGAAAGTTGTTTACATGGATGGATGCGACAAAGAAGGTCATCCAGTTTGTTACAATGTTTTTGGTGAATTATCAAACATAGATTTATCTAAAAAAGAAGATTTAGATAGGTTTGTCAGATGGAGGATTCAGTTATTGGAGAAGAGCATCAGAAAGCTTGATTATGCACCAGGAGGTATTTGCACTCTTGTTCAGGTTATTGATCTCAAGAATGTTCGTGGTCCTTTCATGGCTGAAATTAAAGTTGCTAGAGCTGTTGTTACGTTTCAAGACAACTACCCTGAATTTGTTGCTAAGCAGGTTTGTCTTCTATTCACTTTTCATGATTCAAAGAATTCCTTAATTTATTAGATTATGCTTAATCATATATTGTTGAAATTGTTATAGATCTTCATCAATGTTCCATGGTGGTACCTTGCGGTGAATAGAATGATGAGCCCATTCTTGAGTCAGAGAACCAAGAGCAAATTTGTTTTTGCTGGTCCATCAAAAACCGCTGACACTCTTTGCAAGTAAGTACTGTAATTCTAGCTTCATCACTCGCTCTCTTTAATTGTCTATGTATGTATCTAATTTGATCGCTAATCCTTGAATGGGTTTGTTTTGATTTTATGATCATAGGTACATAGCACCTGAAAGACTAGCAGTTGCATATGGAGGTGCATACAAGGAAGGTGAACATGAATTCAGTACTGCTGATTCAGTTACTGATATCACCATTAAACCAGCCACCAAACAAACTGTTGAATTCCCTGTTTCTGAGGTTTGTTAATCTCTCTACCTAAGAATTAATCAATGAAAACCCATTTTCTAAAATTTTAAAACAAAGATTAATTTGGATGGTTCTGAATTTGTGTAGGCATCTACTCTTGTATGGGAGCTAAGAGTGGTGGGATGGGAAGTAAGCTATGGTGCTGAATTTGTTCCAGAAGCTGAAGATGGATATACAGTAATTGTGTCTAAAACAAGAAAATTGACACCAGCTGATGAAGCAGTTGTATGCACTAGCTTCAAAATTGGTGAACCAGGGAAAATTGTGCTCACTATCGATAACCAAACTTCAAAGAAGAAGAAGCTTCTTTACAGGTCCAAAACCAAATCCTCATCTGATTAAAAACCGCATGAAGAACTTCAAAACAAACTCAATTATCAGTTTCATTAGAGATTGAAATTTGGGTTTGGGGTTACAAAAAACTGTTTATTATTTTGCTTTTTTATTTTCTATTAATTTTATTTATTATGGGGAAGAAACAATTATATTTGTAATTTTATTATTTTGGGGGAACAACATGTGAAAATTTGGTTTCAAGTTTTGTTTGGTTTTTGTGAGTTAATACAATATTACTTTTTACTGAAATGAGAAAGTGTGGAAAAATAACTGTTTATTCTATTCATTATTCATCCTTTTGGTCTTGTCAAAGTTTCTTTTTGATATTTAGGACACTAAATTCTCTATCATATCATCTTCTTGGGTTGTTTTAAGTACTTTTCTATAATACTGTTCAATAATGATGGGGGGAGGGAGGGGGATGGTTGGAAAGTGAAAGTTGGGGTCTCTAAAGCAAATGGTGTGCTGTGCCAGTTACAGTCCAGGCTGCAAGAAGAGAGAAATTAATAACCAACGAGCAAAAGGCAAGTGCATGATTAGTATCTTTGGGAACCTCCAGACATCTTCATGTGCTCATGCCTGATAGGGACCTATTCTTCAAGGTCCACTTTTAGGATAGATCAGTTGCAGACTTGCAGATATTTTTCTAAGAATCCATCTTGTCTATGGGGTTGGGGTAGATTTCAAATCCTTTTATCCTCCTAAACGGTGAATGAGTGAGAGTGGCCGAGTCGGAGCAAGTTTTATGGTGGAAGAGTTTGATCTTCCATCTTCCACACCACCTCATCATTTGGAATTGTGGATGGAAGCGCAAGTGTAATAGTGGAACAACAAAAACGCTAATCTTAATAGCGTTGATCACTAATCATAATAGCGCTAAAAAAATGTAATATGAATAGCACAAAACGCTATTCAGATTAGCGCTTTTTTTCTCAGCCATTAGATTTTCAATGGCTCGTTTTAAATCTACGGATAAAAAAAAAACTCTATTCTGATTGTCGTTTTCCGTCTTCTAGTGTGCTATTCTGAATAGCATTTTACGCTAATCTAATTAGCGCTACCATGGATTCCACGGACCATCCCACGAAATCATGGAACACTGCTTGAATTTTCTGTGGAAGACCCCAACTTGGAAGCCACTAGACTTGACATTCCATGGTTTTTCCACACTTGGAATGGCTTGGATTCCGCCATAAGACTTGCTCTTAGGGATGATTGGATATTTGAAATCAGAATCGAGTTTCATACAAACAGGTCGACTTGCGATCGCCAAGTTATAGAAGATGTTGTTCAAGTCAAAATCAAAAGTAAGATAAATTCCTTCCATAGTTGCACAACTTGTAGTCCCCCTAACATTTTAACCTGTCTGGGAAAAGGTTAGAGTATATCTTCTTCTCTTACCAACACTGTCGTGATCAAAACTAAAGGTTTTATTTAGCAATCTGCCTTCTTTGTTCTCTAAAAGGCGTGGATAGGAGGAGAGCAGCTGTAGAGATGTGGGGAACATATATGTAGTTTGTATTTTTGGTGGAACCAGTTGCTTTCTAGTTGTACCACCTTATCTTTTAATACCATCATGCCAATATGTATTTTCTTAGAATTTATTAGAGGGGAGAAAAATGTTCACTAGATCATATCAATATTTGAATCACCTCGCTCAAATATTTTTTGGGAGAATGATCTCCGAAACAGTATGACACGAGTCACACAAACAAAGGAAAATGACTTTTTTTTTTTTTTTGAAGAAGAAGAAGAAAAGAAAAGAAAAATGACTTGATCACAGAAATCTAGACTAAACAGTGGCCTAATTAGATTGGATGCAAATTCTACTGATACTTATCATGTTGGCTTTAATTATTTGAGATAGGATCAAACAAAATGAAGAAAGAAATGGCTTACCTAAAAGAGAAGGAAAAAATTAAATCTATGTGCTCACTCACATGTTCTCTTTGGCATTAATTTGTCCCACTTATGATAGAGATGTATATCCATATTGATATTGATAGTGTTGTCAAATTCTCGGAGTAGTTAAAAGACTTTCTAAGAGAGGTTTAGCATACTATGTTTTTCCTGCAGTACCACAGGGCTAAGCTTGTGTGAGGTGTTGGAGTTACTGCTGATTAAATGCTTGTAGATTCATGGACCATCCGAAATTAACTTGAAAAACAATGGTCACGGTCATTCTTCAAGAATTCTAGCATGCAAATAATCAAGTGTGTTCGACTAGGGTGCGCGTCATTCACCTGAAATAACCATCACATTCATCCGTCGAGTCACTTTCCGTTTACTCATCATGTTACTGTTCAATGTAGCCGTAAGCAAATGAAAAAAAAAAAAAACAAGTTTCTTCTCTACCAGTATGATAGGAATTCCTTGATCTGCAAACTAGTGAATGCAATTTCTGGCATTCAAATGCCTGAAATCACTTCTGATAATGCTAGAGAACAGAATACAAAGAGTATTAGTTGGTAGATAGAGAAGAAATTGATGATACAAGAGATTACAACTGTTCATTCCTTTTTAACCACCAATCCATCGTGCAACCAATTTCTCAGGATTGAAAATGCCGCATCAGCATCTTCATCTTCTTCCTGAGACTCTGGACGGTGAACAAATCCGTGACCTCGACCCTCAAAAACCACTACCTTGGAACCTCTACCTATGTTCTTCACTAAATCATGAAGAAGTTCAACTGGACAGAGTGGGTCTTTGTCGCCTGAAATGAAAAGGACTGGAACATTAATATTGTCGGCTACAGATGGGTTTATCCGTGTTCCGTAAAAGCATGCACCAGTTCCGAAATAAGATCCTTGGTCTTGAGATAGTGTTTCTAATATTCTTCCTCCTCCAAAGCAAAATCCAATTATACCAAGCTTCTTTGACATTTTGGCAGCTATAAATTCATCAACCATCCATTTTGCGGCTAAGTTGATGTCAGCCGAAACCCTCTCAAGGGATTGTTTCGCTCTCCAATTTTCGTAATCATCTTTAGGACGGTGTTTTGACCAGGGATTCCCTCGAAACAAGTCTGGTACTAGAACACTGCAAATTAAGAACTTGATCAACAAAGTGTCTATTAGAATGTACAATGCCATGTAGATGGCCATGTATAACTCAGTGTCGCTGTAAAACACAAATGTCCACCTTTACACCATTTTGAGATTCACTAGGCTTCATTGGGTAAGACAGTGTTGGAGGTAGAGGTTATTCCACCTTGGGCTCATTTCATAATCAACAAAACTGGAAGTCAGTCCCTGATTGTTGGTTTAATGGTACGAAACTGATTGTTCTCGGCTGTTAAGTATAGACAAAATGGAATTTGAAACCTAAGAGGGGAAGGTTAATTCTGCAAACTTCGAGATACACCCATATAATGTCCCCTCTTAGTTTTTCCTACTAAAGACTTACAGCTATAGGGAAATGATCTACCAAAATAAAATGAGAAATGGATAAAATGGAAATTTGATTCTAGATCCTATAAAAATGACAATAGTTGTACAACGTTAAGAATTTTAGAGGTCAGGGAACATACTTGTAACCATTGCATGCAACTCGATATGCAAAATCTCTGGTTGCAGAATCCTCAAACCCAAACACGTCAGATAAGAAAAGTACACCGGTTTCATTATTGTTCTTCACTGCCTTAAAAAGAGAAGCCCGGATGCTATCTGTACCTTCTCCTAGATTAAGCTCAAACCCACTTACTAGTTCACATGCCTCATCATCCAGTTCCTGCTCCGCTTTCACTTGGACACTAGGAACTTTGAATTTTGTGGTGTTCTTCGTAAGATATGAGCCTTTTTTATGACTGAAACTGCATCTTCTCTGGATAACAACTGAAGCATTACGGTCAAAATAAGCATTTAGCCTATACTACAAAATGGAGTAAAAAGATATGCTACAGAATTCACAATGAACTAGCCTGGCTTCATCAGACCTTGCTTCTCTTCAATTCATCAACCTTTCAATTAATCAATTCAAGCAAAAGACATTGAATATCAACATAGAGCTAATTTACCACTCTACTAGAAAGACATTGCATCTTTAGGGAGTTTATGTGTGTAATTTGCCATGTTCAGATAAGGCTAGTCAATTTGGTTATGAATAATGAAACTAGTGGTTGTTCTTTCCCAAGACCAATTGAACAACAAAGAATAAGAATCGAAATATAAATTCCATCTTCCTATACCATATCAAACGAAGAAATGATATTATTGTTATGTGGTTTTTGAAAATTTGCTCCACACCAGTGAATATATAAAAATAATGAAAAAATAAATAAAATCAAAATTACTTACAGAGGAGAAGGGGGAGAAGGACAGATTTGTTCTAGAAGAGAGTAAGAGAAGTTGGTTTGTGTTTCCTTGGGTTGGGACTGAAATAGATAGTGTTGAAGCCAACCCCATCTTTCTCAGTCTTTCAGAGACACTCTTCTGCGGTGAGATATGCAAGTGTTTGCTAATTCAGGCCACAGAATTTCGACTATAATCCCAATGGCATTTCCACCCAATATTTTACTAAGTACACCCACAGTATACCCTGAAATCTGTGCGGTGCATTACTTCAGTGTTACCACTTATCATACCCGCATATAGGATGTATAATCGACAACATGATTGCATGTTGAAGAGGACCAAATCAGTCGATTGATGACAACACAACTTGTAACGTCCAACTGGGAGCAAATTTCTTTTTGGTAATGCATTAGTGAGCTTGGTGAAATGTTTCCATTTCATAGAGAATCTTTCATTTTTATTTGCGACTATCAAGTATAAAAAGAAAATTTTAGATATCAGAATGATTGTTCACTTTAAAACCTTGAGGATAAGGTTCACTTGTAAGAAAGTGAAACCTTACACTATCGTATTTGTTAAGGATATAGAACGAGTATGAAAGGAGTTTCTCGTTAGTGTTTGATTACATTCAAAACATAATGTTTGGAGGTTTAAGAGTTTCCCTTGAAGAGAACTTGCTACCTAAGCACGTAAACGGATCTCCTTATGGTTTGGGTTTAGGGGAAGGGGAACTGCTGTTGCTAGTGCTCCTTCCTCTTCCACCCCTGCAAGAAAATGAAAACACGTCAAAATAAGAAGTTAAAGAATACCTGGACATGGTAAATGTGTAATGAAGTCTCTTATAGATAACATGATACTTTAATGGTAAGGAATTACCTTCTTGGACTGCGGCTCCTAGAAAGCTTCCTTGCACCCTATGGAATAACATTTGAGTTAGATATGTATCAGATATCAAATTGTCTGTATCCCAGAGTCCCAAAGTGCTATTAAGACAGATAAATTTAAAATAAATGGTAAAATCAATTGACACTGTTAATAAAATACCATGGTAGGGACCTTGCGAGGACTAGGTGAACCAGAGGATGATGACCTCCCACGTCTTTGTGCTAGGTTTCGACCCCTGTTGTAGGCACATAATAAGAGAAATCATGAGTGGATATGGCGCATTTGTAAGACCTTGCTATATTAGATCATCTTCAAGCTAGTGGAGAAATTGAATAAAGGTCATACAAGTAGAGGATGATTACACTAACAACCAGAACAAGCAACTGCTACCCCATTCCTATCCTGTAATTCCCTCTTATCCAGGCAAAACTAGGGTTACAGATACAGATAGGAAAATCACAGAATGTGAGTCATCTAACTGTCTTCATATCAAGTATCATCTCCGACATGTATGTTATGATAAAAAGATGGTAGAGAGATTAAAAGATGGGCCCCAACATATGTTCAGGCTACATGCACACAACCCTCTACAACATATATCAATATCATGACAGTATGACGCGGATGATCAAAGTGTTAAAAGTTGTTCACTTTTCAAACACTAAACACTGTCAAAGCAGAGCATAGAGATGATAATTTATTCACTGTGATCGAACACATAATTACTGAGTTCAGTAGAGACATCCACTCAGCAAGAGAACCCATGGATACTGCAATCACTATTTCGGTAAAAATCCATACATATTTGCAAGGAGCTAGTTGAATATGCTAAAACTAAAACACCACATCAGCAAACATTGGCATCATGCTATAACATCATACCAACTAGAACTGCCAATTCACCTTAACCAGTTTCAGATGTAACTATTAAACATTACCTGCGAGGAGAGACGGATCTTGAGTGTGAACGTGCAGGTCTGCGAATAGGAGAGCGGCTATGTCTACGATACCTTCTTAAGGGACTACGAAGTCGTCTAGGAGGAGAGCTAGGAAAAGACAAAATTGATTGTCAGGCACATGAAACATCACCAAGATAACTATATGCTAAAACTTCATTTTGGAAAGAAAAAAAACAAGGGTGTGAGTAACATATATCAACTTGGCATGTATAAATAAAAAAGAAAAGTTGAAAGACATTGTGAAAAGGTCATATTATTTCAATAGGTTGTTAAAGATTTCTTTTCATAATACTAAAGTATTATTTTCCATATTTGAAGTACCTATAGCCTAACCAGTGACCATTACATCCATGAATAATTCAAGCCCAAGTTGAGTCCATGCTTAAAGGCTCATAATGGATCTGGGATAAGCTTATTTTCCCATGTTGAGTCAAGCTCACGCCCAACACCAACTCAGTAATGCAGTCGGCACATTCTCAAGTCAATGCTCATATTTCATAAGGCAATAAACCTCAAAAATTCTACATAAAGCAACCAACAGGAACAAGATTCGAGGATCCAACGTATCAGGATAAGCTTCTATGCAATCTTAGTTCAATGGATACTTACCACAATTCAGTTGAGGGGAACCTCTGCCCCCAATTAGGATATACTACTAATAAGACAAATGATAATATCTACAAACTCTTTTTATCATGGTCACACATTAATTCAACACCTAGCATTGTAGAAGCAGAAGAGAGTTTTAGATAATAGATTTTCCAAGCTTTAGTATTACCGGCGTCTCATTGGAAAAGGAGAACGTCTTCGCACAGGACTTCCACGCATCCTTCGAGGAGAAACCCGTTCAGAAGAGACATTCGCCAAACACTATCATACAGTGAGGAAATAGATTAAACAAAACCTTAGGACTTAAGTAGCTTACCGTAAAGGTGATCTTTGACGTCGAGGAGCTGGGGACCTAGAACGTCGTCTAGCTGGAGATAGCTGCCTCCTCCTTGGAGGACTTCCTGCTCGCCGAGGAGAACCTGTTCGTGGTCGAGGTGATTCACCTCTTCGAATAGCTACAGGGGATTTTCTCCGCAATGGTGAAAGAGGCTTTTGAAGAGGAGAAGCTGGCAATAACAAGTTCCACAAAAAGCAAACTTAATGGGTAAAACAAAGAAAAAAAATAAAAAACAAGCTCACAAGGTTACATAGTTTTCCCAATGAAGGCTAAATTACCATCTTTTTTCCTTTGGAACCCATCCTTCTCAACAGGAGCACCAATATCGTCCTTGCCCAAAGCTTCTCTTTTGGGACCAGTTGTAACAGCCTTTTGAGGTGATGAAACCTTCTGGCGTTGAGGCAAAGTGAATTTTGCTTTAATGACACTTCCATCAATCTGGGCCTGCATTAAAAACCAATGGAATTATGAAATATAGAGGAATTAATGTAGTTCTATAGCATAGAGTTGCGCATCTCTAAACATGAAATAAAGACATACACCGTCCATGTAAAAAAGCGCCTTCTCTGCTTCGGCTCTCGTCTTGAACTCAACATAACCAAATCCCCGAGGAAGATTAACCTATAGGCATTTTACATGTTAGATACTGCAACATATGAAAGGTTAAAGGGATTTAGTTGTGCAAGTAAATCCCTAAACTTACACTACGATCCATTGTCAACTCCACACTAACTACTTCTCCAAAGTTACCTGCAGGGTAAAAATTGAATCACAGAGATGCAAATATTAGTACATTAATAGGAAAACATGTTGTCATCACAAATATCAATGAAAAGAACTAAATCAACTGGAAGGAACCATTTTAGTGAAAACAGAAGTCCTCTGCAAATTCTTGCACACTACAGCAAGATGGACAAGCCGCTTCACATTGAACACTTTATTTCTATGTTTTTCAGGACATATAAAAGTAAAGCACTAGAATGCAGTATACTATCTCTAAACTCAGACCACCACCACTCTCCAGAATTTGCTGTCATTAATACCTACACTTTTTGAAATAGGTTTGAGGCTGCTAAAGCGTTTCAGGATAGAGGACCTCATCCTAACAAATTAGGAACTTAGGAAAAGTCATCCAGAGTTGGTAAGAGATAACATTAAACTAAATACAAAAAGTGAATTGGAGATCACAGATTTATCTCAGCATTACGGCTACTTGTATTTAGATTCTTCAGAAGAACAAGAAAGACTTACTAAATATTTCTTTCATATGCCCTTCATTTACATTCCTTGTAAGCTGATCAACGTGAAGGACAACAGATTCGGGAACAGGAGACTTTTTCCTGGAAGAACTGAAAGCATAAGATACATTGTGAAGTGCAATCACTCAAAACATTAACTGAACTTAAACTGAAATGTTTTTGTAAGCACGCTCTTCTTGTAGTTATTACTGTTTGGTTACAAAATTATACAGCAAAGAAATGTAATTTGCTCAAAGGCTACCAACATTTATCGACCAAAACATCCTAATCAACTCTCAGAGGAGAATCTGTAATCCATAGTACCTCCATAAACCAAGATAAAAACATATATAGCTATTAAGAGGTACGATGCTCATCAAAAAAAAAGGAAGCGGAGTGTGAAGCACAAACAAACTCATCCGTTTGTGGCATTACATTGAGCAACAAGCTAGAAATGTAAAGGAACCAAATGGATAGCTTAGGAGACGAATTAGTATAAATCATGTTGCATGTTGACATGAGTATATCAGTGATTCTTATAAACTACTAATACTTATGAATATAACTAGGATAAAAGGTAATATTTGCAGTACAAGATAAAAACATAGATTTAAAAAAACGTTTTGGCAAGCCTTGATTTGCCTGAATAATTATGTCTCTTAGGTTTCTTTAGAAACTTACGCCTTCTGGTCATAAAAGTTGTCTAAACTAAGGTTTGAAGCATGCCGCAAATTTCTTATATTCTTTTTTTTTAAAAGCCTCGCCTTAATGTTTTTCAAGTCTGAGGAGAAATCCCTAAGGAATTTAGAAAGTTTGAGGACTCAGGACTAAAAGGAGTCTTGATCAGTAATTTTTTTTGAGATGAAGTTACCTTGGGCGTGGTGAATCTCTTTTAGCTGGTGGAGAGCGACCTCGTCTTGCTGGTCCTGTGGTACTGGAAGTAGAAAACAGCAATGTGTCAAAGATGCATCAGATAATGCATCGCAGATCACATGGTGCCAAAGGACACTGCATAACTCCCTTCAGGATGACTGACACAAATTCCCATGTATCATTCATGTTGACCTTCCAACGGTCTAACCATGTGCCATCAAACAACTACCGCATCAAAGATCCAAAGTGAAATCTTTTGGCCACACAATCAGATGCAACTAAGTCCGCCATAACCCACAACTGGGTCATATACCTCAGAACAATGCATGTACAAGTTAGCAATATGTGCTGTAATTTCATTAGTGAGCAGTCTACACACTTTAAAACAGCAACGACATTTTAGGAAGAAAAAAATTCTAACTCTGAAATCTAAATTCTTGTCTTGACAAATGAAAAGATGGTAAGCAACCTGATAAAATATGGATAGCATAAAGGCTTTATCGAAGCTCTTAAGCCTGATATTATTATACAGATTACAGATGCAGCTAACACCAGGTTCCAAGAAGCACATTTACGTACTGTTAGGTGTACAAGTGTGCCATAACCTTCCAATTGGAACTTTGGAGTTTGAACATCGTAATTTTTCATCAGTAAATGACTTTATAATCATAGTGGGGAATATTTTTTAAAGAGTTGCCAAGTAGGTTAACTAATAAACTGGCATGTACGGATTCGATGACTATGACTGACTACTGGAACTAAGTGAAATATGGAGTAAAGTTCTGCTTTAGCATTTGTAGCTTAAGACCATTGTGAAAATTGACAGCTGAAAAAAACTACCATTTTTCTTGGACAATGTAAGTTATCCACAGAAATGATAAATTAAGTTATTTCAACAGGTATAGTACACAAACCCTTAGGAAAACTTCAAAAAAATAGTACAATAAAAACTAAACATGAACCCTAATTTTTAAACACTACAAGCTTTTCATATCATATCAAACAATGAAAGCTTGAAGAATTGTTAAACTACAAACTAAACTTGAATCTCTTTAAAAACAAGAGAAGGAGAGAGCTGAAACCTTTTCCGTCTAGAGGGAGGGCTTCGGCTGCGAGAACTTGAGCTCCGGGATCGAGAAGAAAAAGATGAATAGGATTTAGAACGAGAGCGAGACCGAGAACCTGAAGAAGAGCGAGATTGTGATGAAGAACTAGAAGAACCAGAAATAGATCTTTTAGCAGCTCTACCTCCACTAGGTTTCACCATTACTGTCTGAATCTCGAACACACAAAACCTTGTTTAAACCCTAGAATATGAAGATGTAGCGGTTTTTCCACTTCTTCGCTCTAATAAAATCCGCAGCACAAACTCTAGTGTCGTTAGTGAGTGAGAATCTAGTGAATGCATGGTTAAATTATTGAGTTAAGTCAATTTAGTCAAAATTGAATACCTTGACTAATACTCCCTCCGTCCCATTAGTAGATGATTTACTTTTAAAATTTTGTCTCACTATTAGTTGATATATTTCATTAAACAAGAGAATATTTATAAAATTATCCTTTTGATCGATTATTGATAGTATAAGAAATATGTATAATTTGATATCCATGTTTATATTCGTTACGTAGGTGTTTTAAAATGTTTTTCAATGATACAAAGTTTACGAAAATTCATGGTATAATTTGAGAGATAAATCATTTCTAAATTTTACAAGTTATTATCCATAAGGGTATAATTATAAAAGATACTTAAAAATACTCTCTTCCACTCATTGCCTTAAAAATTGTGAAAACTTGAACTAGGTCATCTAATAGTGACACGAAGGGAGTAATTTTTTACTATCATGCATTATTTTTTTTATTTTGATGGTTTTGGTTTTGTAAGAGTGGTTTTGGACTATATCCTTAACTCCTTATATGCCTATTCCTATACACATACTAAAAAAAAAAAATGTATGGCAAACGAGTTGTGCCGCCGTGGGAAAACCACATAGCGACAGAGTTTCTAACGAACGATCTTGACAATATCGCCAGCGATAAAGTCTTTATCGCCAGCGCTACCATGAATATCGTTTGACTTTCCAGCGCCTATAAATACCGCATCGTCCCATCTATTCCTCACAATTTACCTCATCTTCCCTTCTCAACTTTTCTCTACTCTTCTGTTCTCTTCGCTAAGAAAATTATCTTTCGTTTTACTTTCTAAACAAATACAGCGAGTGAGAAAAGAAAAAGAAGCAGAAAACTAAAAGGATCTACTAGTACCCCAGTCAGTGGATTAAGTTATGTTATGGATAAAGAATATGAGTTTCGAAATGTTAGACAAATAGGCGGTGATGGTGTGTTCTCTAATCACATATCTGACCATCTTGAGCGAGTTAATTCAGTATTTATAAGAGGTGGATGGTCTGAGTTCCGTATGATGTTTCAGTTGCTTTCCCCCGTTGTTCAAGAGAGAGTCCGAACATATCCTTGGCGACATTTATATCATATACAACCTAGAAACCACATGACTCAAGGAGCTCAAGATATATTAGAATGATGGTGGAAGACTACAAACACATTCTTTTTCAAAAACTTGAATGCGGTAAATTAAATTTTTAGATTATGTTTTTTGTTTTATAAAATTCAACAAACTATAATTATGAATAAATGTTGTTAATAGGAGTTACACCGATAGATTTGTAAATGTTCGGGAATTCCATGTGCTAGAAACTTACTTCCATTTAACAGACTAAATTGGTTATCAAAAGATAGATGAAAACAAAGACTTCCTTTATTATAAGGAAATGCTTCTCATAGACTAATAAAAGTAAATGGATTAAAATTTGTTGGGTTGGAAAAAAAAATTGCAACGTTATGCTAAGAAAATGAATGAGATAAGGTTAAGAAATAATGAATATTAGTTCCCTGACCATTATGACTACACATAGCTATATCCAACGTTTTCATATTGAAATGTTTTTAGATTTATTTATTTAAATTCTAAAGTTGATTTGGAAGATGATGATTGCAGTATTAATCTTTATGGTTTCATATATTGTAATATGTTATGAGATATGTGGGTTTGCATCCATGAACTATTATTGTCCCATACGATGTCAAAAGTTATCTCTTTTATATGTCGATATGCAAGTATTGATACAAGATCGATGAACTTTTGACAAACAAAAGTTAAGCCTATTGTGTCATTCATTGATGGAAGATAGGTTAAAATATTTTGTTTACGAGGATTATATCTATTGTATGTCATTGTGCAAATAGTGATGGAAAATAGAATGAATCCTTGTCTATGCCATAGTATTGGTCTTCCCTGATCCATATTTTATGTATATACTGTGTGGCTCCATAAGTCTTCTTGTGTGAGCATTTTCAACTAAACTAATCATAGATTCGTTTGTGGTTATTTTGGTTGTGTATTCCGATTAAATTAATCATGGGTTCTCTTGTGATTAGTTTGATTGAGAATTTTGGATACAAAATCATTTTTGTGGTTTTTGGTGTCCAAAGAAATCCTTCTTTTCTCGTAAAAGTAAGGTCGCTCTTGTTGTTCCTTCGGGAATGACATCAAATGTGGGAGAGTTCTTTTGAACTTGCGCTTAATTTCCATATCTTTGTGGGGAGTGTGGCTGTGGAATTTTTTAGGGGTTATCTTGTATCTTTATAACTCCTTGATGAATGCATTTAGCTTCGGCTTTATGATTACATCTAAACAAAGTTGATATGTTTCTTTATGTTGGTCTTGAAGCGTCTCCGTGAAAATTTCATTAGGATCCCGTTTTCGTACCTTTGCCAATTTTATTGACAAAAAGAGGGAGAGTTAATATGTAGTTCACACTACAATTACATATGGTTTTCGGATCATTATGTAAGGGGAGTGGTTTTCATGTTGAGACAAAAGTATTGACTAAGGGGGAGTGATAGATATCACTATAGTATTGTTGTCAAAGTTGTGATGCAATTACTTTGATGTTGTGTAATAATACTATGACATTGTATAACAATGATTGAGAGCTTTCGTTTTCTCATTGTTATGTCTATGGAACTACAACAACTATGATGCTAAACTTAACATCTATGGAATCATGGGAGTACTTGTAAAAGACGAAGTTTTCAAGTAATGTTGAAGCACCAAGGAGATCAAGCACGTGGACGAGAAGCTACAAAGTTTTATATATTTTGTAATCCATATGTATTGATAGTTTTGTCTCTAAAATTGACAAAGGGGGAGATTGTTAGAGCATTTCTCGGTCGAACTCGCATGCGTTGCTATCTCAAGAATGTTTGTCAATATTAGTGATCAAAACTAATGTCTTGATTTCTAGTCTACTTATATCTTAGTCTCGGTCTAGGACAGTTAAGTATAGTTGAGCTCCAGACTCCACGGTGATTATCTTACAAAGACGAAGAACTACTCAAGGAACCAGTGGAACTTTATTCGACTAAAAGGTATATGGAGACTTGAACTCATCTATCACTCAAAAGTCTACTCTATCTCCTACTCTTGAGACAAAAGTCGTATAAATATGATAGTTTTCATACATACACATTTGTTATTTCGAGCCGAGTTTACTCACCTATCTTTTTCTCGAAATATGTGTTGGTAAGCTTTCGCTTTAACCATTTTCATCTTTACCCATGACAAAAGTCATGATGGCATTTCAATCTTGAAAATAGCTTTGATGATGATAGTCGTGAATAACGATTGTTATAACATTATAGAAGAATGTTTCAATGATTGAAATGTAGAGTTGAGATTACCACCAATGGATATAAGCATATATAGTGTGTTCTCACGTTAGTGTATAAATCCATGTACCGGAAACCAAGTGCGTACATATGTGTGCATGCGGTATTGGTAAAGGAGACAGGTTGGGTGATATATTTAAAAATCTACATCTCTGCAAATGGTTTGATCAAATATGATTTGATATAAAAGGAAGAATAATATTTCATTACAGGACTGATTGAGTTTATATACTCAACTCCTCTCAACTAACACCTCCACTCTCACGTGTAAGATACACGATTACATAACCTGACCATCTCTCACCACACATAGCAGTATTACATGTTATTACCCTCCCTCAATCGCAAGTGGTCTGGAAACAGACAACTTGAGATTGTAAACAACCATCTCTCACCACACATAGCAGTATTACATGTCAAACAAACTAAGATGACTACATGGTGCATAATAACAAGGGAGTAGCATAGAAGCATCAAGTGTAGGAGATGACAACAAGATATGGACCAGCATTACATGTTACCATTTGATGTTGCAGAACATAGGCAAGAAGTAGTAACAATTGATGGAGATTAGGCTGTAGTTGTTGATGTAAATGCATACAAAGTGATCAATAGTGATAGCTGAGAAGTAATCATTGATGCAGGTGTTGAAGTAGTATTGCAATAGTTGGTGTAGATAAAATCAAATAGGTACAGCAGCACCAATGACAATTGGTGTATAAAGCAATAGTTGGTGATGGAAGCATACCGAGTGAATAAGAGCGACAGTTGAGAAGTAGCATTTTTGTTGATCTTGTATAAGTATGACAGTAGAAGTACTTAGAGCGGGACTTTAAGAAGAGAAACCTGACTGTAACTGAACCTTGTGACACTCACGCACACACCATATTCCACACTACAGACACCTCCATGCACAAAGGAGTATAATAAGGACTACCAATAGAGAACACCATAGCATGCCAGGAACATGAGCAGTAAAGGGATAGGGCAGCGCACACATCTCATAACAAAGCTCACACAAAAGAATCTCAATAGAAGCACCTGCCAACTGATCCATCATTGAAAAACACTAACTCCAATCACCATTCTCAGCTGCAATACCAAGCATCAAAGGAATTCCATCTTTCCACTTATGTCATTTGTTTAATCACAGCATAACTATGTTTATCATTCACACACTCACCAGTTCTCTCTACTCACTTATTTCATTGACGTAGTCACAAAATCATCTTAGTTGGACCTTGTATTATTCAATCACACAAAGTAACAAACAAGAAAGTAAAAGATAACTAAACCAGGCTACATTCAGAATTGAATGTAAACTCATCAAAGAGAACTCCGATCTCGGATTTAGTACCAAACCAATTCCAAATCCACTCCTCACTCTCAGCTCCATCATTGAAACACACAATATTTTCAACACGACGCAAGTGAGGACAGTCTTGAAACAAGGATTGAATCATGAGTATGTATAAGAGCAATTTAAGCACTAGATTTATGCAGCAACAATTCACCAACAATAATCTCAACCTTCTATTGAATCTATTTAGTGGAACAACTTTAAGTCATCATCTAACCATCAAATTTGTGGCAGACTCTAACATGCTCAGACTCAAATAGAAACAGGAATCAAGAAAAGTAAATCTTGATTAAAAAATTTGATGAAACAACTAATTATGATGAAGAAACAAATTATGACGAGGAATTGAACGTTGTTGAGGTAGTGAATAATAAATCGAACACATAAAATCAGATCTAAAGTAATCAAAAGATCAAATTCGAGATTACCATCTTTGACCTAGTTCTCCTGACGAAGAAGAAAAACTAAATTCTAGATCTGAGAAGTATGCTTTATTCAATTTGAAGACGTAGCAGTGAAGCACCGGGATCAAATCAAACTCCACACCGAAAAACCTCTAATAAAAAATCTTCAGAAGAACTCCATAAATCTTTAAACCAAACCTCATTAACAACAGGAATCAAACCTGATGTTGCTAGAAATGCATAAACTAAAATCTAATTCAAGGTCAATTCATCTTTTAAGAGAGTAAACTCGGACGAATCACATCAATGAAGTTGATTTCCGAGTTGCACAGTAGCAGAAGAATTTGTTGCAGAACAGAAGTTTGAAGATGAGTTAAATAATTTAAGAATTCACACAGCTGAAGAAGGATCGATACCCCTGAGAAATCAATTTCTCAGGACTGATACCATGATAGATTTAAAAATCTACATCTCTGCAAATAGTTTGATCAAATATGATTTGATATAAAAGGAAGAATAATATTTCATTACAGGACTGACTGAGTTTATATACTCAACTCCTCTCAACTAGCATCGCCACTCTCACGTGTAAGATACACGATTACATAACCTGACCATCTCTCACCACACATAGCAGTATTACATGTTATTATTGGGTACACGTACTGGCAGAATTTTCCTCCCGGAAAATTCTGCTAAGTTTGGAGTTCACGAACTCATAAACCAGTCACCTTAGGTACGCGTACCCGTACTCGTACTGGTGAAACTTTTCTACCCGAAAAGTTATGTTGAGTTTGGAAACCAAAATCAACTAAAAATCCGGTAGCTAAGGTACGCATACCCGTACGCGTACCCAAGATGGTTATTTCTCAAATCGGTAGTTCATGGACTTAAAACAATAAATTATAAGGAATGTGATCTTTGCAAACCATGGCTATATTGTTCATGAATTGATTCAAACCGATTTTGTTTGAATTGTGTCTATGTATAAAGATCTAAGCAATTGAACAACTCTTGAACTAGTTCATTTGAGTCATTTGGACTAGTTATGGTGAAGATGAATAAGGTTGATATGAAAGTGCTCATATGCCTAACCATTTGGTTAACTACTATTGAACCAACTAAGTGTACATGTTTAGGTACGGTTACTCAAACTAAATTACGTATATTTCATTTGTGTATAACAAGCTAAGTTCGATCTAACGGTTGAAAGATATTAGCTTGAATCTAATCAGATTTTCATCTAACTGTGAATATTGAATGCTTTGTTACCAAGGTAACTTAGATTGCAAATGATTTGAAGACTATATAAAGGAGAACTCTATCAACTGGGAAAGTTAATCCCCATACCTCATGTGTGATACTAGTTGTATAAGCTAGAGTCAATTCTCCTTTAACCTTAGGTTTCTACCGAGACCCTATAGGTTAACGACTTGAAGACTTCATTGGGATTATGAATCCAGACCCAACTATTTTCTTTGTAGTTGCATGATCTGGTCTTGTTGTTTCTATCGTGATTGAGTGCAATCGTAAGATTATCTTGAGATTAATTTCTCCGATAGGCAAGATAGAAAAGTAATCACAAACATCTTCGTCTCATCTTTTGTGATTCCACAATATCTTGTTTCGCTAGTCTAATAAGATTATTGTGAGGTGATTGATAATTCTAGGATGTTCTTCGAGAGTATAAGTTGGGGTTATCGATTGGTTCATGTTAACCTTGATTTATCAAAAGATGAAATAAAACTTTTAGGTATTTATGTGGGAGACAAATTTATCTATTCTTGTAGACTTTTCCGTGTGATACATATTTGTTTATTAAAGTCTTCAACTTTGGGTGGTAGCAACTCTTAGTTGTGGGTGAGATCGTTTAAGGGAATCAAGTGTGTAGTATCCTACTAGGATCAGGGACATAAGGAGCGAAACTGTACCTTGGATCAATGTGAGATTGATTGGTCAACTACAGTACAGACCGAAGTTAATTTGTAGTAGGCTAGTGTCTGTAGCGACTTAGTACAATGTGTGTTCAATCTGGACTATGTCACGGGTTGTGCGTTGAATCAACCAATTGGGAAATCCGACCTTTGGTTGTTGATTGAAATTGATAGATACTTGAACATTGGTCTTTGGTACCGTTCAAGTTAATTTCTCTTGTATTCAATTAGACTCGCAGATTTCTATTTGCTTGAGTAAGTATTGAATCGAGAAATTAAAATTATTTCGGAATAACCTCTATTTAACATTCTCTAAGAATGTTTCAATGATTGAAATGAGAGTTTAGAACATGTAACCATCCTTGGATATAAGCATATAATGTGTTCACACATTAGTGTATAAGTCCAAAACCGGGAACCAAATGTATGCATACTTGTGTGTGTACTAAATGATTGATGTCGGGTACGCATATTGGCGGAAGTTCACGTCCGTGAATTTCTGTTGAGTTTGGAAATCAAAACCAACTCAATCCGGTTACCTAAGTATGTGTACCCATACTCATACTGGCATAAAGTTCATGTCCGTTAATTTCTGCTGAGTTTGGAAACCAAAACAAACTCAAATTAGGTTACTTAAGTACGCATACACGTACGCATACTTAAGTGTGTTACTTTCTAAAATTGGTTTATTCGTGAACTTCAATATATATAAACTATAAGGAGTGCATATTTGTAAACCGTGGCTATGAAGTTCATGAATCGATTCGAGTAAATCAAAACCGATTTTTCTTCGATTGTATCTTGTATACTTCTATGAGATCTAAGCAATTGAACAACTCTTGAACTAGTTCATTTGAGTCATTTGGACTAGTTATGGTGAAGATGAATAAGGTTGATATGAAAGTGCTCATATGCCTAACCATTTGGTTAACAACTGTTAAACCAACTAAGTGTACACGTTTAGGTACGGTTACTCATACCTAAATGACGTATATTTCATTTGTGTATAACAAGCTAAGTTCTATCTAACGGTTGAAAGATATTAGCTTGAATCTAATCAGGTTTTCATCTAACTGTGAATATTGAATGTTTTGTTACCAAGGTAACTTAGATTGCAAATGATTTGAAGACTATATAAAGGAGAACTATATCAGCTGGGAAAGTTAATCCCTACACCTCTTGTGTGATACTAGTTGTATAAGCTAGAGTCGATTCTCCTTTAACCTTAGGTTTCTACCGAGACCCTGTAGGTTAACGACTTGAAGACTTCATTGGGATTATGAATCCAGACCCTACTATTTTTTCTGTAGTTGCATGATCTGATCTTGCTATTTCTATCGTGATTTAGTGCAATCGTAAGATTAGCTTGAGGTTAATTTCTTCTATAGGAAAGATATAAAAGTAATCACAAACATCTTCGTCTCATCGTTTGTGATTCCACAATATCTTGTTTTTCTAGTCGATTAAGATTATTGTGAGGTGATTGATAATTGAGATATTTTGTAAAAGGGTCGTATGTTTGGTGCCTAATTAGGGTCTGGTTCGTAGAACATGCCGTTGATGCGTTAGGGTCGTAGACTAACCAAGACCGTGAGAAAAATGTTAGCTGACCTTTTTTTTTTAACCACACACCCTGACTCTTATTGAGTAGTGTTGACTTTTGAAATAACCTAAACTATTTCTATTTCTTCCATCTTCCCGATGAACTCAATCGACTAGTTAGTGCTGCAACAAAACAGCAACAAAATTTTTAAACCCTCTCGTTATTATATCGATCAACTTTTATCATAACATAGATATGACTTTAATTAATAAATTCGGTTCATAACATATACATCACCTGACAAAGGCTACAAAAACACATCACCTGTTGGTGTTGCTCATGCGACTAGCAAAGGTCTGATGAATCATATATTGGTTCTCTATGGCTCATCGTCATGGTTAAGGGAGATATTGGAGGGTGAGAAATGAGTATAGAGCAGTAAGAAATATAGCAAGAGTTTGTGATGGTTTTAGGCAAGCTACGGATCCAAGATTACAACCAAGGTGTGTACATTTTCCATTAATTAATGATTGATTATGAATTGATCAGTTTTAGAGTGTATGATGGAAAAGAAAACTTGGGTTGTTTTCGAATTTGATATTGTTGTAGGGAAGGAGCAATAAAAATGGGAGAAAAACCACAGCAAACTCACCTCTCTGTAACTTGTTTCATACCCAACAAATGTTCGTTAAAAGTTCTCAAAGAGTAATGAAACTGGTTAGAGAGGGTGTCTTTTAACTATTTCATATGGGTACTTCAGTAAGAGAATTAACGGTCAAAGTTAGTCTACGACCCTAATGCATCAACTGCATCTTCTACGACCCAGACCCTAATTAGGCACTAAACATACGACCCTTTTACAAAATATCTCTTGATAATTCTAGGCTATTCTTCGGGAATATAATTTCGGGTTATCTATTGGTTCCTATTCACCTTGATTTATCAAAATACGGAACAAAACTTGTAGGTATTTATGTGGGAGACAAATTTATCTATTCTTATAGGGTTTTATGTGTGATACAGATTTGTTTATTAAAGTTTTTGACTTTGGGTCATAGAAACTCTTAGTTGTGGGTGAGATCAGCTAAGGGAATCAAGTGTGTAGTATCATGCTGGGATCAGAGACGTTAGGAGCGAAACTGTACCTTGGATCAGTGTGAGATTGATTTGGGTTCTACTACAGGGTCTCGAGAAGAAACCTATGGTTAAAGGAGAATCGACTCTAGCAAAACCAACTAGTATCACACAGAAGGTTTGTGGATTAGTTTTTCCAGTTGCTAGAGTTCCCCTTATATAGTTTTCAAATCAGGGTTTGTAATCTAAGTTACCTTGGTAACAAAGCATTCAATATTCACCGTCATATGAAAAACCCAATTCAACCAAGCTAATATCTTTCAACCGTTAGATCGAAACTTAGCTTGTCACACACAAATGAAATGTACATTTAGGTTTGAGTAACCGTACCTAAAAGTGTACACTTAGTTGGTTCAAAAATAGTTAACCAATGGTTAGCCATATGGCACTTTCATATTAACCGTATTCATCATTCTTATAACTAGTTCAAATGACTCAAAATAACTAGTCGAAGAGTTGTTCAATTGCTTAGGTCTTCATGCATAGACACAATTAAAACAAAATCGGCTTGATTCGTTTGAATCAATTCATGAACAAGTTAGCCAAGGTTTGCAAAGATTGCATTCCTTATAATTTATTGTTTTAAGTCCATGAACTACCGATTTGAGAAATAACCTGTTTGGGTACTGTTGATGGTGGTTTCTAGTCCAGGGTTAAAATTGTAAACCTTGCATTTAATATGTCGTCACTCTGCCAAGAAACAGATCCATGTAAAGAAGTGAGTGTTCAACCTCTCCACTAGCACATTTATTGAGCAACTCAATATTTCCTCATGAAATTTACCTAGAATGGTGCATGTAGAAACAATCCCAGATATTATGTAAATTTTGGCACCTTGCTTGTATTATTCAGTTAATATAACTGTCTTTGAATGCTTTCGGTGTTATGTTCCCCGGATGAACCCTTAATGTTGATATGGCATGACAATTTGTGTTCACTCGCAGCAGAGTAGCATGAATTTCCAAGTATCAAGGATAAGGTCCTTGCATAAAGTATTCAATCAAAAAGCATATACTGCTCTCTGGCAATGAACTTAAAGAACTCTGTGTTAACACATAGAATTCAATCAATTTTGTGATAATTCACAAGATTCAGATATCACCCTGACTAATTTGCAAAAAATTAGGGTTTTGCGCCCTGCGCAATATATTATACTTTGCCCATCGAAATTAATCCTAAGCAAACTAGGTAATTAATCCGCCATGGATTAGTAGGTGCAAAATCTTTCCCAGAATTAGAAAACGAGAAATAAAGGAGACGTGGAATATGAGCAGCAGCAAAGGGATGCGTGGCCATGCCTTAGGCCAACCGGTGCCATTTGCCATTGGCCATGCCCCATGTTACCTAATCAGCCCTATTTCCCATCGACCAATCAGGTCGCCTTAAACCCACCACACATTGGTTGGGCCCATACTTGCTGGCCCTATTTCCCATCGACCAATCAGGTCATTTTAAATCTTCCACATGCACACTAGAAGTGTGGCCACGCCCATGCTTGGCCGGCCCCCTCTTTTAATCGACCAATCAGGTCGCTCAAAATCTGCCACCGTATTAAAAGAGGCAAAATGGCGTCAGATGGTCCCCAAAGCCAATTGGCTTTCCAAAAACCGTGCCATGTGCCATGTTGCGCCAATAAGTTGAGCGATATGCCACTCCGCCAGGCCAAATGTGCCACTTTGTGGCAGCATGCCAAAACATGTCGACGTGTCGTAAATAGCGCGCCTACGTACTAACCTACCTCCTATTCATGGACAACGCCATGATGTGCTTAAGTTAGGGTTTTCTAGTACATTAACCAAAACCCTAATTTCCAGTAGTAGCCCAAAGTACGCCACTTTTGCCCCACAACAGGCCACGAGCCATGTGGGACCCAGGAAACTCTAATAATGGCGCCATACCATAACCAGTACTCATAACAACCCTTGCTCTTGTGGAAGTTTCCATATTTTAGCCTTGTTATAATTACTTTGGCATAACTATGGAACCGTTTGCACAAAAACACCACCGTGCTACATGCCACGCGCTAATTAGGGTTTCGATATGCCAAACCCTAATTCAGTTAGGATTTCCACGCTAGCCAAGCCAAGTAATTCTCTTAAGGCCTTAAGTTCGATATAGCAACAGGACCACGTTGCCGGAGCCATATTTGGGTCTAACACCAATATGCCATAATAGCTGCCACGGCTATGCCAGGCACCATTATGCCACTGGCACGCCGATATGCCACTGACATGTATTAAATATGGCATCAAATTGTTGGCATATGCCAATGGCGCCACTTTGCTATTATTAGGTGCTAACGGAAGTGGCCATAATTAACGGCCACCTTTTCTCATGGACCACAATATCAGCCGTCCAAATTCTCCACAGACAGGCATGTGGCAAGCTTAGGCGACCGGCCATGACAAGTCTAATAGCATCACATGATATTCTCCTGCGGCGAGTCTCCTGACTTTGACTTGCCACACATAGCAATCTGCTACATGTTTTCCACGAAAATACTCGAGACATCAAACATGTCACAAACTGGGGGATACTCATCAGGGTATTGGTCTGGCAGTTTACAGCGTGCGGCTGCAACACGCCCATCATAAGAAAGTGTCAGGAAATATGGCAGTTAGTGGTAGCAAGAAGTAATGGGTGTAAACAAACCCGTTTTGTTTATCGTGGAAGCGTGGTTTCTGGCGGTTATACATTACTCCACTCTTCCATCACTCAATCACTCCCACTTCCTACGAGACCAGGGTGCATTCAAATATGACTTGTATAAATAGGTTTCACCTATTTCCACCAAGAAAAAGTTTTAGGGAGAACAACAATACAGTATCCAGAAAAATACCAAAGAACTGATAGCTTACATTCTGCAAGCAAGTTCCAAATTCTGATACAAGTCGTAAAATAGCCACACCTTCAGAATTAACCATTATGGTCTCAACACCTCCTTCGCTTCCCTTCCTAAGACCAACCTTTCTCCTTCACTTTGTGATCGAAGCAAGACTGGAACGACCATTTCTTGGTTTAGGCCAGGATTATACAAATTGATCTCTCGAATCGAAAGTACTCCCGTGCAGTGCATTTGTTTTAGGTTTAGATTTGTTTCTCATCCACACACCCAAATTACCAAAACCAGCAGAAACAGTTTTTACCCATAAACAATTGGCGACCACAGTGGGAGATTAAATCTCTCGGTTGCAAATTCAATTCTCAATTTCATTTCTATTCCAATTGGTCTTAGGCCTAATTCAATCATTAGCTAAAACCCATTTTTTGATCAAAAATCTCAACTTCCCAGATGTATCCGGGTCATCCAAACCTTTCAAGAGCAACAAATATCCGGAAGCCAATCACCATGGAAGGCGTGATAAAAATGCTAGAAGATATAGATGCAAACCAAATTGACATTGTCAGGCGACAAAATAAGACTCTTCGTGCCCTAAAGAGTATGATAAGTCGATTATAGAAAGAATCAACGAGTACTTATCAGAAAGATCTCACCAACTGCCAAGATAATACGAGGGACGTCCAATCTTTTGGCCAAGGCATGTACTTCTACCAATGAAGATGTAGACGGATCACGTAGCCATGTTGTACAAGAGCATAAGAATAGCCAATTGAATTCTGCCAACGATAGGGATCCAAGACAGTTTCGCAAGACCAATGAAGGTGATTTTACAGGTTGGTCGCAGTTTCCACAGGACAAAGGTAAAGAATCGGCCTATGAAGCTTTGTTGGAAAACATTTATCTCCAAACACTCACAGAGGTTCAAAGAGCTGTCCAACAGTCTGCTGCCACGACTGCTTTACTTAAAATAGAAGCACACGGGAAAGGGGGAATCTTCCAAGACATTGGTGGAAGAGAACAATATCCAACTCAGTCACCTCGTGTTGCTGCTACTGACGCAGACCCCTCAAGAGAAGTCGCCCTTCAGCAATATGGTAGAAGCAAACAATCTGCCCATGAATCAGTGATCGCCTAAGCGTCAATTTCACCTTCGAAAATAGCTTTGTACCAAGGCATGCCAGAACTCCCACCACAACAACCGTTGATGCAAGAGAAGTCAAACCCAGAATATTCGCGCTCCCCATTTCCCATCATAAGAATCCTGGAGTTACTGGAGATTTGGGGTACAAGAGGGGGTGGTCCAACTACCCCTGGTATGTCGTCCACCAACTAATCAAGAGATGCTAGATTCAAGATATTTCCATTATCACAGATTCATCCATCATCCTACCAGTAAGTGCAACGTTCTGAAACGCATTGTCCAAGGGAAGATAGATTCAGGGGAATTGCGCTTGGGGACTAGAGATTCTTCGCCTTACAGTGCATCAGCATAAAGATGTTTCACAGACAATAAATAACGACTGGGGACCTCTCGACCAAGATGGAGTCACACATAAAACTTGAATTTACGCCCTTAAGATTCAGTTTTGTTGAAAGACCCTAAAGCAAGTAAGTTTTGTCAGACCATGTTTACACAACCTATTGTTTTGAATTTATTGAAGGCATGCACAATCATCAATTCCGTATTGACAGTGGAAACTGATAACCCAATTGTCCCAAGATTTCATATCATCCCATGTTTTCCCTTTCCATGCAACATTCATGGTTTCACGTTGTTTCTTTCCTAAAATAATTGTGATACTCACATTCATAATTCGGATTCCAACATATCAATTGATCCAAGTGCCATTATTCCAGAAATAATAATCCACTCCAAAAATAATCCGAAAAACTCTTATAAGAAATAATCATCTATCAATCATAAAACCAAAAAATCAAACCATATACTAGGCTTTTCTTTTGCCTTTTCAAAAAACAAAAAAAACTAAGCAAAGGGAGTTCAAAAGACAGAAGATATTCATGGGCAAGAGTTATGGACAACTAATGAACCAGAACGATACCAATAGACTGCTGTAAGTGTTGAAACTTAGCAGTATCTAATGGTTTGGTAAGAATATCATCCAATTGTTGTTCCGAGGGCACAAATTCCATATTAATGATACCATTTTCATAAAGATCTCGAATAAAATGATACCTTATGTCAATGTGCTTAGTCCTTGAGTGCTCAACTGGATTTTTTGTTATGCGAATTGCACTGGTGTTGTCGCATAAGATTCTCATTATTTCAGTGTTGATTCCATAATCATCAAGCATTTGTTTCATCCATAGAAGTTGAGTACAACATGAGCCTGTAGTGATGTATTCTGCTTCACATGTTGAGAGGGATTGTGAATTTTGTTTCTTTCTATGCCAAGCTACAAGATTCAGTCCTACATAGTAGTAACCTCCTAATGTACTTTTTTTTATCTTCCATACATCCTTCCCAATCTGCATTTGAATAGGCAATAAGATCAGTGTTAGTATTAAAAGTGTAAGATAGACCATACACCGCAGTGTGATTAATGTAGCGTATGATCCTTTTTGCAGTTGCAAGATGAGATTCCCTTGGATTTGCCTGAAACCTAGCACAACAACCAACACTAAAAGCAATACCAGGTCGAGTATCTGTAAGATATAGAAGGCATCCAATGATGGATCGATAAAGTTTTTGATCCACATTTACACCTTTATCATCTCGATATAGTTTACCAGTGGTAGGCATAGGAGTTAGTTTAGGGATGGACTTATCTAGACCAAATCTTGAGACGAGATCCTTAGTGTATTTTTCTCGAGATAAGTAAATTTCATCCCTATGTTGTTGAATTTGTAAACCCAAAAAGAATTTTAATTCACCAACATAGCTCATTTCAAACTCCTTTCCAAGAGATACTTGAAAATCTTGTGCAAGTTTCTCCGATGTTGATCCATAGATGATATCATCTACATAAACTTGAGAAATCACAACATCTTTCTCACTCCACTTGGTAAACATTGTTTTATCATCTCCTCCTCTCGAAAAACCTTCAGTTTTTCGAACCAGGCACGAGGTGCTTGTTTTAACCTATATAGTGCCTTATTGAGTTTAAGGACGTGATTTGGGAAGTCAAGGTTTTCTAATCCCTTAGGTCAAGCTACATAGAATTTTTTCTTTAAGGTTCCATTTAAAAAAGCGGATTTGATGTCCATTTGAAATAGCTTTACCTTAAGAAAACAAGCATGAGCTAATAACAATATGATGGACTCAAGGCGTGCCACGGGAGCGAAGGTTTTGTCAAAGTTAATTCCTTTGATTTGTGAGTATCCTTGAGAGACAAGTCTTGCTTTGTTTATGACAATAGTCCCAAACTCATCAGACTTCATATTTGGAGGACAAGGTACAAGCTTCCATACATCTTGTCTTTGAAATTGATTTAACTCTTCATACATTACATTCACCCATAAGGGATCGCTAAGAGCTTCACCAATATTTTTTGGTTATACTTGTGAGAGATAATAACTAAAATTGCATAAATTTTGAAGTTGTCCTCTAGTCTTTGTAGTAGAATCTCTTCATTCAATGATATTGTTAGGATCATGGTTTCTTTGAACCCAGAGGTGTCGTGGGGGAAACGTTCTTGTTCAACATGCATAGTCTGATCAGTGTTTTTCTCCTCGTCACTAGAAAGATTAGGATCAGTAACAGTAGGTGTAACTTCAACTGAATCCGAAACTTCTTTGACTTTCTCAGTTGCCTCGGTTGGAGGCAATTCAGTAGGAGAAAATTATGATGAAAGTCGCTAATATCATAAATGATGACGTTTGCGGATTCCATCATCACTTTAGTTATGAGATTAAATACTCAAAAACCACAACTGTCAGACGCATAGGCCAAAAAGATACCTTCATCACTTTTAGTATCAAATTTCCCTATATGTTCTCGATCTTTTAGGATGTAGCACTTACTTCCGAACACTCTAAGATAGTGTAAGTTGGGTTTCCTACCATACCACAACTCATAAGGAGTGTTTAGGGTTTTAGACCATACATAGACACGGTTGATCAAGTAACATGCTGTAAAAATAGCTTCTCCCCAAAATCTTAGAGGTAAGTTTTTTTATGGAGCATTACCCTGGCCATTTCCTGAATATTCCTATTCTTTCTTTCAACAACTCCATTAACTTGAGGAGTACTGATGGGTGGTGAGTATTGTTGAATAATCCCAAGTTTGTCACATAATTCAAATACTTTGGTGTCTTTGAATTCAGTACCACGGTCACTTCTATTTTTCTTTAGTTTGCGACCTTGTTAATTATGGATCCTATTAACACTAATCTTAAATTCACCAAGGGTTTCATTCTTATGAGCTAGGAATGCTACCCAAGTGAATCTGGTGTAGTCATCTACCATAACTAAGCCATACTTATTTCCTCCAATAGTAGATTTTTGAATTGGTCCGAAGAGATCCATATGAATTAAATCAAGTGGAGCCTTGGTGAGAATATCTCAAGATGACTTATGGTGAACTTTCGTTTGTTTACCCTTTTGATAGGCACCAGATTCACTGTCAATCTTTGTATTGATTTTGGGGACGCCTCTAACAAGTTCCTTGTTAATGATCTTAGTTAAGAGGCGATAATTGATGTGACCAAAACGCTCATGCCAAAGATGTGTAGATTCCACCTTAGTCAAATTGCAACAATTACTAAACTGAGTATCAAGAAGATAACAATTATTTTTACCACAAGTTCCTTGAAAAATCACTTTTCCAGTTTTTTCTACAATGTCACATCCATTTGCATTGAAGACAACTCTATGGCCTTTGTCACAAATCTGACTAATAGAAAGAAGATTTGCAGTCATACCTTTGACGTATACTACATCATGGATTTATGGAACACGGGGAAGCTTGATCATACCCTTCTTGCTAATGTAGCAACAACTCCTATTTCCGAAGGTAACTGGTCCTCCTTCAAAGTCATTTATGGAAACAAACCATGAAAGGTCACCGGTCATATGTCGGCTACAACCACTGTTAAGAAACCATTAAAAGGGTGATGTTGATTTTAAAGTAAAGGCTCCCATACTAACACTACTTTCTTGTTTAGGATTTCTTGTTAGTATTGTACACCTTTTTAGATAAGTATACATTTGTTCAGCTTTATTGTGAAGACTGCTCGCAACTTTTATACTTTTCTGAAAACGTGTACATGTATGTTGAGCGTGATTGTGAGACTCACAAGACATACAAGGGCCAACATCAATAATCTTATTTAAGAAGTTCTTCCTCCTATCAAGTTTCTCAAAGCATATACTTTGTTTAACATTTGACTTGCTATGATCCTTTAGATAGGAATCAAAAGTGTTATTCACCATCAATGAAGAAATTTTGATAGACTTCAAATCCTTACGCTTTGCAATTTCTGCAGCAAGATCAAGGTTGATCTGGATTTGTTCATTTAACTTCCTTTGGAGAATAACAAGGTTTTTATAACATTCTCTAAGATTGTGGCATATTCCTGGTGAAGCGTTTATATGTACTTTACTGTCCATAAAGTCAGATCACTACAAACATAGACTTTTGAGGTCTTAAATATATTTGCATGCTCTGATACCAATTGAAAAAGCGGGGGTCTAACAACCTCACCCAATATTTCGATTAACAATATGTATGGACAAACTCTAATATACTTTTAAGAGAATCAACTAGATAGTCAAACTCAATCTTAATAAAAAGTATGTCAAAGAGTTAATATATCTATCTCTCAATTTAATCTATACTCAAACAAATAGAAACCTGTGAGTCTTTATCAAATACATGAGATATAAACTTGGATGGTACCAGAGACCAATATCCAAGGATCAATAAATTTCCAATCAACAACCAAAGGTTGGATTTCACAATTGATCGAAACAACGCACAACCTATGATATTTCAATTATATAACAAAATATAATGCAAAATAGAAATAACACAGACACCAGAAGTTTTATTAACTAGGAAACCACAAATGCAGAAAAACCCGGGGACCTAGTCCAGATTTAACACCACACTGTACTAAGCCGCTACAGAAACTATCCTACTAAAACTAACTTCGGTCTGGACTGTAGTTGAACCCTAATCAATATCATACTGATTCAAGGTATAGTTGCGCTCCTTAAGTCTCTGATCCCAATAGGATACTACACACTTGATTCCCTTAGCTGATCTCACCCACAATCAAGAGTTGCTACGACCCAAAGTCGAAGACTTTAATAAACAAATTTGTATCACACGGAAAAGTCTACGATAATAGATAATAGATAAATCTGTCTCCCACATATAAACCTATGAGTTTGTTCCATATTTTGATAGAAATCAAGGTGAACGGGAACTAATTGATAACCCGGACTTATATTCCCGAAGAACAACCTAGAATTATCAATCATCTCGCAATAATCTTAATCATATGGCAGCGAAACAAGATATTGCGGAATCACAAACGATGAGACGAAGATGTTTATGATTTTTTTTTATCTTGTCCTATCGGTGATATAATCTCAAGCCAATTATTCAATTAAACTCGTACGATAGAAAATGGCAAGATCATATTGCTCAACTACAAGAGAAGTAGTTTCTTCTGGCTTCACAACCCCAATGAAGTCTTTAAGTCGTTAACCTACAGGGTCTCGAGAAGAAACCTAAGTTTAAAGGAGAATCGACTCTAGCAAAACCAACTAGTATCACACAGGAGGTGTAGGGATTAGTTTTTCCAGTTGCTAGAGTTTCTCTTATATAGTTTTCAAATAAGGGTTTGCAATCTAAGTTACCTTGGTAACAAAGCATTCAATATTCACCGTTAGATGAAAAACCTGATTCAACCAAGCTAATATATTTCAACCGTTAGATCGAAACTTAGCTTGTCACACACAAATGAAATGTATTTCATTTATGTTTGAGTAACCATACCTAAACATGTACACTTAGTTGGTTCACAAATAGTTAACCAATGGTTAGCCATATGAGCACTTTCATATTAAATGTATTCATCTTTCTCATAACTAGTTCAAATGACTCAAAAGAACTAGTTGAAGAGTTGTTCAATTGCTTAGGTCTTTATGCATAGACACAATTGAAACAAAATCGGTTTGATTCATTTGAATCAATTCATGAACAATATAGCCACGGTTTGCAAAGATTGCATTCCTTATAATTTATTGTTTTAAGTCCATGAACTACCGATTTGAGAAATAACCATCTTGGGTACGCGTACGGGTATGCGTACCTTAGCTATCGGATTTTGAGTTGGTTTTAGTTTCCAAACTCAGCAGAATTGTTCGGGTAGAAAAGTTCTGCCAGTACACGTACGGGTACGCATACCTAAGGTGACTAGTTTATGAGTTCGTAAACTCCAAACTCAGCAAAAAAATTTTCCGGAGGAAAGTTCCGCCGGTACGCGTACCCAACCTGTCTCCTTTACCAATACCGCATGCACACATATGTACGCACTTGGTTTACGGTACATGGATTTATACACTAATGTGCGAACACACTATATATGCTTATATCCATAGGTGGTAATCTCAACTCTACATTTCAATCATTGAAACATTCTTCTATAATGTTATAACAATCGTTATTCACGACTATCATCATCAAAGCTATTTTCAAAATTGAAACATCATTATGACTTTCGTCACGGGTAAAGATGAAAATGGTTAAAGCGAAAGCTTACCAACACATATTTCAAGATAAAGATAGGCGAGTAAACTCGGCTCGAAATAGCAAATGTGTATGTATGAAAACTATCATACTTATACGACTTTTGTCTCAAGAGTAGGAGATAGAGTATACTTTTGAGTGATAGATGAGTTCAAGTCTCCACATACCTTTTAGTTGAATGAAGTTTCAGTGGTTCCTTGAGTAGTTCTTCATCTTTGTAAGATAATCGCCATGGAGTCTGGAGCTCAACTATACTTAATTGTCCTAGACCGAGACTAATCTATAAGTAGACTAGAAATCAAGACATTAGTTTTTATCACTAATATTGACAAACATGCCTGAGATAGCAACACATGCGAATTCGACCGACCAATGCTCTAACATGTTTAAATGCCATCATACATGCCATTACCCCAGATCTTCAGCACCGTGTGACTACGTTCTAAAGATGCTTGGGATATCTTAGAAACCGTATTTGAAGATAATACCAGTGAAAAGGAAATCAGGCTTCAGAACCTAAATTCTGATTGGGAAATCTTCGTATGTCAGATGAAGATTCATTTGATGAGTTTAATCACAAAGTGTCTGAAATTGTTAATGCATCCTTTGCACTGGGTAAGACTATTCCTAAAAAAGACATTGTGATGAAAATTCTCATATCGCTGCCATCTAGATACAATTCTAAGAAGCATGCCATCGTTGAAGGAAATAACCTTAATGATCTTTCCAAAAATAATCTAATTGGAAAGTTAGAGATTTTTGATCTTAATCAAAACATAGTCAGGACATCTGCGTTCAATGCTTTGACCAATGCAAGTGAATCTTCTAACTTGTCTCAGGCTGGTGAATGTTGTTCCAATCACGTTGATTTTGATAAATCACTGATAACATAAATGATCAAGGATTCCGTAAGAAGTAAAGGATGTGATAAACATCTCTCTCCAGTTAATGCTTCAGATGATTCAATACAAGAAAAATCTTTCCCGAGTGTCAATTTCTTGGATGTGTCTGATATGTGTAATGAACCTTCAGTGCTTGCAGCAAAAACTTCCACCTACTCAGTTTTTGATTCATAGCTTGAGTCTGACATAGAGATTTGTGAATTCTTGAATAAAAGTAAAGAAATTCACCAAGAAAATATTCAACTAAAGGCTTCGTTGAAGAAACTTGAATCATCGCTCCGGGTGAAAAATCTTGAGATAGATTGTCTCAATGACAAATTCACCAGAATCGTTCTAATAAAGGAAAAAGATATTAATTCTCTTAAGAATGATCTGCAAAGGTTATCTGGAAGTTCTGAAAAAATTTCAGCAATGTTGTTTGGTCAGAAGTCCTTTGGAAACACAAATAGTTTGGGGTTTGAAAGCAAAACTGTAAACACAAACAACTCTCTTGGTGGAAGAGTGAACGCTGAAATTTGTGATAAACAGAAGATAATTCAACAAAACAAAGAATCTTTATTGATTTGCTTGCTTTGTGGAAATGAAAATCATGTTCAAAGTATGTGTTCGAGATTCAAGAGGAACCACAAAATAATTGCCAAACTTCAGGAGAACATGCAGAGGATGAATCTGGCGTTGGATGATCAACAAGATTTTCATAAAAAATCCAAAAATTCCAGATTCAGACATGGTAAGAAGTCTGTTTATACAACAAACCTTGATAATCCACTAGGTGGTAAAAAAATGTGAGCATTCGGCTCACTCCGTCACTGTCTAATACCAGTGACATCCGCATTCTCATCTTTAACTTGAGAAAATGAGGTGTGCATCAAGGTGGCTCAAGTCTTTGTATTTGTGTACTATTTTTTATTTTTTTTAAAGAAAATATTCTCTTAATTTTTTAGATAATGGATAATAAACCATGAAAGACCTTTTCAAAGTTCTTCTAGGGTTTTTGTGTCCATAAGTCTATTTATAATCATTTGAGATCATGTCCTTCATCTCTTTTCTCCTTGAAAGATACAATTTCATGGCTCATGTAACTAGAGGTACCACAAAAAGGGATGCAGTCGAAGCAGTTAATGTGTGTATGTGTGAAGGAATCACTTCCTCAAGGAAGAAGAAAGAGATATCTACAAATGATGGAGAAGGTTCTTCCGCTAACTGCCTCTTGTTAATTTGTCATTTTGATAATAACTTTAGAGGTATGGTGAAAGATTTCATCAGTAAACGAAATGATTTAAAATATCAAATTGTTTCTTCTTTAGAAAAGATAACTCACTATGAACAAATGGTGTCTCTATCAAAGAACACCTTGCGTGAGCTAAAAAGAGAACTTAGTGAGTTGACTTATATTTCTAAAGATTTAGAGGAATTGAAAAATCCCATAATCAATGGGTTTTTCAATAATGAGAAGGATTCTCAGTAGATTCTCCGAGAAAGCTCTACATTGTCTAGGAAACTTCTTATGAGAATTTATTCTTGTGTTTTAAGAAGAATAACTAGAGTTTGGAATAGCCATTATTGTGATTACACATAGGTATGTCCAACGTTTTCATCTTCAATGTTTTTAGATTTATTTGTTTAAATTCTAAAGTTGGTTTGGAAGATAATTTTAGCAGTATTAATCTTTATGGTTTTATATATTGCAATTTGTTATGGGATATGTGTGTTTACGTCCGTGAACTATGATTTTCCCATACGTTGTCAAAAGTTAAGTCCTTCTTATGTCGATATGCAAGTATTAATAAAAGAATGAATGAACTTTTGAAAAAACAAAAGTTAAGCCTTTTATGTCATTATGCAAATATTGATGGAAGAAAAGATGAGCTTTTGTTTACAAAGATTAAGTCTATTATATGTCATTGTGCAAATAGTGATGAAAGATAGAATGAATCTTTGTTTATTCCGCAGTATTGATCTTCCCTGATCCATATTTTTATGTATACACTGTGCGGATCCGTAAGTTTTCTTATGTTGAGCATTTTCCAATTAGATTAATCATGGGTTCTCTTGTGGTTAGTTTAGTTGAGTATTCCGGTCGAATTAATCATGGATTCACTTGTGGTTAATTCAATTGAGTATTTTGGATACAAATTCATATTCTTATATGAATTGTTGTTGTCTAAAGAAATCCTTCTTTTCTCGTGAAATTAAGGTCGCTCTTATTGTTCTTTCGGAATGACATTTTATGGGGGAGATTTCTTAACTGAACTTGTGCTTTATTGCCAAATCTTTGTGGGGAGTGCGGCTGTGGAATATTATAGGGGTTATTTGTATCTTTATAAACTCCTTGATGAATGCATTTAGTTTCGGCTATATGATTGCATCTAGAAAGTTGATATGTTCTTTCTTTTGGTCATGAAATGTCTCTATGGAAATTTCATTAGGATCCCACTAGTTTTCGTACCTTTGCCAATTTTATTGACAAAAAGGGGGAGAATTAATGTGTAGTTCACACTACAAATACATATGATTTTCGGATCATTATGTAAGGGGGAGTGGTTTCCATGTGACATGGAGTATTGACTAAGGGGGAGTGATACATATCACCATAGTATTGTTGTCGAAGTTGTGATGCAATTGAACTTTGATGCTGTGTAAAAATACCATGACACTGTGTAATAATGATTGAGAGCTTTTGTTTTCTCATCGCTATGACTACGGATTTTGAACAACGATGATGCTGAACTCACAACCTTTGGAATCATTGGAGTACTTGGAAGTGACGAAGATTTCAAGTAATGTTGAAGAAACAAGGAAATCATGCACGTGGAAGAGAAGCTGCAAAGTTTATTTTTTGTATTCCATATGTATTGATAGTTTTGTCACTAAAATTGACAAAGGGGGATATTGTTAGAGCACTGCTCGGTCGAAATCGCAAGCGTTGCTATCTCAAGCTTGTTGTCAAGTTTAGTTGCCAAAACTATAAGTCTTGATTTATAGTCTACTTATAGCTAAGTCTCAGACTAGGATAGAAAGTGTAGTTGAGCTTTAGACTCCATGACGTTCATCATACAAAGATGAAGAACTACTCAAGGAACTGGTGGAACTTCATCGACTAAAAGATATGTGGAGACTTGAACTTATATATCACTCAAAAAGTCTATTTAATCTATCTTATATCTTGAGACAAAAGTCGTATTGCTATATAAACTTCGATTATACATATTTTCTATTTCGATCCGAGTTTATCTCGCTTATCTTTTTCTCGAAATATGTGTTGGTAAGCTTTCGCTTTGGCCAAGTTCATCTTTACAAGTGACGAAAGTCATGTTGATTATTTCGGAATAACCTCTATTTAACATTTTCTAAGAATGTTTCAATGATTGAAATGAGAGTTTAGAACATGTAACCATCCTTGGATATAAGAATATAATGTGTTCGTGCATTAGTGTATAAGTCCATAACCGGGAACCAAATGTATGCATACTTTTGTGTGTACTAAATGGTTGATGGCGGGTATGCATACTGGCGAAAGTTCACGTCCGTGAATTTCTGCTGAGTTTGGAAATCAAAACCAACTCAATCCGGTTACCTAAGTATGTGTACCCGTATGCATACTGGCAGAAAGTTCACATCCTTGAATTTCTGGTGAGTTTGGAAACAAAAAAAAACTCAAATCCGGTTACTTAAGTACGCATACTTAAGTGTGTTACTTTCTAAAATTGGTTTATTCGTGAACTTCAATATATATAAACTATAAGGAGTGCATATTTGCAAAGCGTGGCTATAAATTTCATGAATCGATTCGAGTAAATCAAAACCGATTTTGGTTCGATTGTATCTTGTATACTTCTATGAGATCTAAGGTTGAAGATGAATAAGGTTGAACTAGTTCATTTGAATCATTTGGACTAGTTATGGTGAAGATGAATAAGGTTGATATGAAAGTGCTCATATGGATAACCATTTGGTTAACTACTGTTGAACCAACTAAGTGTACACGTTTAGGTACGGTTACTCAAACCTAAATGACGTATATTTCATTTGTGTATAACAAGCTAAGTTCGATCTAACGGTTGAAAGATATTAGCTTGAATCTAATTAGGTTTTCATCTAATTGTGAATATTGAATGCTTTGTTACCAAGGTAACTTAGATTGCAAATGATTTTACTATATAAAGGAGAACTCTAGCAACTGGGAAAGTTAATCCCCACACCTCCTGTGTGATACTAGTTGTATAAGCTAGAGTCGATTCTCCTTTAACCTTAGGTTTCTACCGAGACCCTGTAGGTTAACGACTTGAAGACTTCATTGGGATTATGAATCCAGACCCAACTATTTTCTCTGTAGTTGCATGATCTGATCTTGTTGTTTCTATCATGATTGAGTGCAATCGTAAGATTGACTTGAGTTTAATTTCTCCGATAGGCAAGATAGAAAAGTAATCACAAACATCTTCGTCTCATCGTTTGTGATTCCACAATATCTTGTTTCGCTAGTCGAATAAGATTATTGTGAGGTGATTGATAATTCTAGGATGTTCTTCGGGAATATAAGTCGGGGTTATCGATTGGTTCCTGTTAACCTTGATTTATCAAAAGACGGAACAAAACTTGTAGGTATTTATGTGGGAGACAAATTTATCTATTCCTGTAGACTTTTCTGTGTGATACATATTTGTTTATTAAAGTCTTCAACTTTGGGTCGTAGTAACTCTTAGTTGTGGGTGAGATCAGCTAAGGGAATCAAGTGCGTAGTATCCTGCTGGGATCAGGGACATAAGGAGCGCAACTTTAACTTGGATCAATGTAAGATTGATTGGTCAACTACAGTCCAGACCGAAGTTAGTTTGTAGTAGGCTAGTGTCTGTAGCGGCTTAATACAATGTGTGTTCAATCTAGACTAGGTCCCGGGGTTTTTCTGCATTTGGGGTTTCCTCGTTAACAAAACTTCTAGTGTCTGTATTATTTATTTTCCGCATTATGTTTAGTTATATAATTGAAATATCACAAGTTGTGCATTGAATCAATCAATTGGGAAATCTGACCTTTGGTTGTTGATTGAAATTGATTGATACTTGAACATTGGTCTTTGGTACCGTTCAAGTTAATTTCTCTTGTATTCAATTAGACTCGTAGATTTTTATTTGCTTGAGTAAGTATTGAATCGAGAAATTGAGATATAACTCTTTGATATACTTTTTATGAAGATTGAGTATGACTGTCTTGTTGATTCTCTTAAAAGTATATTGGAGTTAGTCCATACAGATTGCTAAGCGAATTATTGGGTGAGGTTGTTGTATCCCCACATTTTCATAAGGTATAATCGATGGTGATTTCATGGAAGATTTGTTTCTAATCAACATAACATGGAAGATGTTCATGGGGTAAGAAGATACAGTGATTTATGCTTCTGCTGCTGTTAATGAGAGGAGATGGCGGCGGTTGATTGAGATGGAATTCGAGATCTTAAAAGAGAGGTTTTGAATATGACAAAATGTTCTTGAATAATTGATGGAAATTTCTGGGTGGAAGCTTGATTTGAGATCGATTTCATATCTATGATTGCAATAGTGAATCTAAGGTTTGAGTTCAACGAAGAGATGGGTTATGTTGGAGGAATTTAGGGTGTGATCAAGATTTTTCTAATGAATCAAGAGTAGAAGATGGAGTCACAATGCTTCAATTGGAGGCTTTGTGAAGCAGAATGGTGAGATATGCTGCCGTAAAAGATTGTGTTGTGTCCAAGGATAGAGAATAATGAAGAAAGGGGTTTTGATGGGTGTTTTTTTGCATGGAAATAGAGATGGGTTTCAAGTTGAAGTTGCAGGAATCAAGACTGAAGGTTTATTGTGGTCGTTGTTAAAGATCTGATGTTGATTTGTTGGTTGGACTTAGAGGTGCAGCTGTTGAGTTGGTGGCGCAATGGTTTGGCAGAGGAGGCGGTGGCGATTATAGTCAATTATTATATATTTTTTTCTTTTTTTTATATATTTTTTACTGTCACACACAATTTGATTAGATATTATATTATTGTTCACTCTAATATATATTTTTTATATTAGATTTTTTTTTAATATTAATTTTTAATAAACTTTAAGCAGAAGCAAGAGTCAACATGAGTTAACGTTATTTTCAAGTACCAAACACCAAGCTGGACAAATATTAGACCAAACTCAAAAATTAGACAGAACCTAAGTACCAAAAACAAAATAACCCTTTTAACAAACTTAAAAATCTAGTTTGGATACACAAGCATTCAAAACTTAGTTTAAGGATATGCATCCAAATGAATTAACTTTATGAGCTCTTGTAATTGGAATGAGGAGTTCTCTGTAGAGTCTAAGGTCGACCCTCACCTAGTCACCTGCACTTTACCTCTGCATTTTTTTCCTTTCAGAATAATACATATTTTTTAGTTAATGAAGGAAAGAAATCTGCCAAGGTTGAAACTAGATGAGCGATGTAGAAGAATTAGGGTAGATGAAATTATAATATAATGGCAGCACAGAACCCTGTCCAATTACAACTTTATTAAAAATTTCAGGATAAACAAGCATTGAAAGTAATCTTTTTGGGTTCTAATTATCTCTCCTCCTTTAAAACACTAAGTCATATGAGCTCCCACGTCGCACGGTGAGTATGACACCCCCTTCAAATTAAATTAGATAAAAGCTTTCACACAGAGCAATTTTGGAGAGGACAAGTGGCGTAACTCTATTGGTTGAGACTTTTAAAACTATGTTACACTATGTTTATACCCTATTTATAACTGGCCGTTAATAACGCCGTTAGGGCAAACGTAGGTGTACAAAACTTATGTGAGTATTTACACGTAATTAATAACTTACACTTGGATTACACCCAAAACTTAATTGTACATTACTGACTTCCGTTAAGTGTACACTACACCCATTAGAAATCTAACGTATTAGGGATTTCCTGCTTCTTCTTCTTCTTCTCTACTGAAAACCCATTTCTGAATCGTACTGCTCTCCAGCTCAAACCCATGAACTTGAGCGATGTTCTTATCTGCTTTCTCATCTGCTACTCCAAATCAAATACCCATTTGAGATTGCTCATTTTTCATCTCTGATTCTTCTTAACAAAACCCTAACCTGTAAACCTAAAACCATCTGAGATCCATCCACTCATCCAAATTAGGTGATTCAAACACAAATCTGTGCTAGATTCGTATAAGTCGCATATACGTCCACTCATCAGTAACATGTTCTTTTGTTAATATTTGTTCTCAATGCAAATTAGGGATTTTGATCTCAAATTTGTGGATTTTGATTTCAACCACCAGATCAAAAATCAAGAACATGCATTGTGATGGGAAACAATTATTGATTTTTCATTACATTCTCATAATTGAGTAGAGTTTAAGTTTTTTCTGTACTTAACAGGATTTTAGGGTGTTGGTATATGATTGAGTTTTTCCCAATAAAATTCGGCTTCTCTTAAATATAGCCCACACATTTATTAACCATAGCCCAAAAAGTTTAAGTTAAAATGAAAAGTCAAAAGTTAAATTGAAAAACCAAACAAGTTTTAATTTTGGCATAAATTTTTCATTAACAATTAAAATTAAATTCCTCTTGCCCAAAATCAAAATAAACCAATTAAAATTAAATTCCTCTTGCCCAAAATCAAAATAAACCCTAACTTTTTTCTTTGATCATACTTGAAATTAATTATCATTGTTCTTTTAGTATTCTCACAAATTGAAAAATTGTTATAAACCCTAATTCTTATTTCACCCTAAAAGAATAAACTTTAACTCTATTTTTCTCTAAAATAAATTTTTATTAATCGTGATTACATTACAATTGATCTAGGTATATATTCTAATTGTTCTCTTAAAAAATTCCACAAAAACATCCATACTAAGGTTTTGTTCTTTTCCTTCAACTATTCTCCTAGAACTCCATATACATAAACATAATCTATAAAACAAAATCTCTAAGATGAAGTATTTTTATTCTCAATCACGATTACACTAAAATTGATTGAGGGTATTGATTCTTATTCGATCAAGAACAACCATTTTTGTTGTTGTTGTTGTTGTTGATGTTGATTTAGGGATTTTAATGATTATTTTATTATTTTGGGCTATATATAAAAATTATATATAATTTTGTGGACTATGTAGAATGATTATAAAGGTCTGTTTGGTTAGCATAAGCACTTATTTTGGATGGGCTATGGTTAATAAATGTGTGGGCTACATTTAAGAGAAACCTAAAATTCTATTTGCGTTGCCCTCTTAGGTGATCCTAAATCCGATTGATTATCATTGAACTCTTTAAATTACCAATGTTTGCTTTCAATTACAAGTTTTGTTTTCATTTATATATGATTTGGGCAAAAGATCAACCAGGTAGCACATTAGTTAGCTTCCATGATAATTGCTTTCGACACAAGTCTTAAGATTCATCGTTCTTGACTGATAGTTATGTACTTGCAGTCAAGTTACAACTAACTTAATTCACGTAGCATTATAATTTGGAATATGTAAAGCAATGGCTGCCTAATGCCTAGCAAGTCAGCAACATAATATTTTGCAGTTACAGCTAAACCCCAAAATGTGTGGTGCAAGTTATGGGAAACCACTAACAAAACCAACATCCTGCCATTTTAAATGCCGGTCACAAGCCCAGGTTAGGGAGGAGGCAAGACATGCCCCTAACAGATGCTAAGGAATGATGTACCTCCTGAGCAAAGAACCACTATATTTAACCATGTCCAAGATAATTAATTTAGCGAAGTGGCAACATCCTCAACGATATGGGTAAAGACTTGGAACCTACCAGCAAAGTGGTTTTTAATTTTGTCCTTTTTGAAATCTTAGATGTGCACAATCAAGGAAAGTAATTTGCGTTCTTTGGTTCTTGCCTTTTTTTTCAAATTTTTTATGTTTTTGTTCATTAATTTCCCTTAACACCAATCTATGCTGTTAACTTAGTTTGGTTTTTAACTGATCAAAACAGAGAATGAATTCACTTGCTGCAATGCTTAATTGCATCTACAAAGACTGTGTCCGACAATTTCCGCAATGATTTTGAAGAAGTGAAGTGTATGCACAGTTATATCTACCAAAGCCATGACCCCACGAAAACTATTGGCAGTTTTACACACGGTTACTTAGTAAGTGTATCGAAAAGGAAAGACTGTAATTTACTTAATAACTTGAGTTTAGAAAACTTTCAGAGGGTAAAATCGCAGTGATTCTTTTCTCATATATCTAGGTTCGACTTTATTTCTTCACGTTTGTTAGTTTTGTTCAATTTCTATGATGATTTTCTTTTTCCTTCTATCTTTATCATATCCTCATAAATACTGATGAATATATGGCTACTGTCATTTTTGTTTTTCATTTTTGATTTCTATTTTTCTTTTTCAGGTTTCTCTGTTGCTTCCTTCTTATGCTTAACCACCATGGCATCCTCCATGATTGACTTAACAAAAACTCTGATATACATTATAAATAGACTATTAAAAGTTCCATGACTTAGTTTGTTTTCCTCACTACTGCATTTGATTTCCCAGCACATAGTCAAGCCTTACTGAACGTTTGGTTTTTGTCACCGCAAGTTGCTTCAGGATTTAAGAGATTCAATATATTCGTTTAGTAAAATCGAGATTCATTTATGAGTCTGCGTTAATTTTTTTCACGCATGCGTGTACAAACCAGTGCAGATGAAGTAACACGAATATCACCGGTAGTCAGTCCATTGCCATCATCCGGTAGCTTCTAGCCTCTCATGGACAAGGAATACTGGCTAAGCTATAGGCCATCCAATCTTCTCTGTCTTTTCTTTTTATAGTCTCCGTAGGCTTTTTGTTTTCATGTTGTTAGTTCCTTTTCAATCATTCACTAATTCGATCTCCTTTGTCTTTTCTTTTTGCTCAAAGATATCATTAAAGAGTCTGTCCGGCAACTGCAACAACAATGTGGTTGAGAGAGTGTTTGCATCCCTATTGGTGCAGTGGCTAATAACTGCTTCAAAACGTACAATAATATCTTTTTTTAAATTGTTCACTGTAAGCCCATCAAAGAAAATTAGAGGGAGGGACGAGTAGTACCAGACCAAAGGAAATGTATGCTTAGTTTTTTTTTTTCTTTTTCATTGTTTATTCATGGAATAATATTTATTAAATCAGTTTGGTAGTATTTTTTGTATTTTTTCTTGATTTGAATTCTATGGCAATGTTTGCTTGATTTTTAGTTAATAACTTGGGGGCAGTATTCGGTGCAGCATAAGCCAGTTTTGAAATTTTTATAACACGTCTCATGAAATGCTTTCTACTAAGGACAGGTGAGGTGCATGCGAGCCACACCAAATCAAAAATCCTAAGCGACGGAGCGAGGCGAAGCCGTGCCATACCAAATAAAAATTCATGGCATGCGTTTTCATCCAGCATCAAAGTCACGCGACAACAAAATAAAAAATGCACCAGGACAGGGTGAGGCAAAGCAGCGCGACACCAAATAAAAAAATGCATGAACTGGGCGAATAAGAATATAAAAAATCCTAAGCATGCATTGGGACGGGCGAGCCGAAACCGAGCCATACCAAATCAAAAATCCTAAACATGCATCGGGATGGGGCGAGGCAAAGCAGAGCCACACCAAATCATAAATGCTTCGTGAAGGGGTGGGGCAAAGCCCCACGACACCAAATAAAAATGCACAACGGAGCGAGGCAAAGCCACATCACAGTTAAAAATAAAATAAAATGATAATGGATGGTTTTCGGGCATGCCCGATGCGTAGCACGGGGACAAAATCTAGTTCCTCTTTTAATAACAATATTTAATATATCTTTTTGATAAATGAAAGCAAGATTCCCCGTGCGTATATACTATGTTGTTTAGTATCTCTTTTAAATGGAGTACTTGTGTTAAACCTTATTGTCCTACGGTGCGGGTGAATTTCAAAGTCCAACCGTAACCAAACCGCTAAGAAAGCGGGTTTGAGAATCCCATCCGTATTTGGCCCATAGAACTTGCGGATTGGATTTCACCCGCAATTTTACGGACGAATACGGATGAAATCCGCAGTTCCGGACTTTTATCTCACACCTAAATGCTACTGGAGGTACAAATTCTAGAACCGTATTTTAGGGACCACCCTTTTTTTGGGGGGACCATTGATTTTTAAGGAACCCTAACCTAAATTGTTAAGGGCTATCCTAAAAATCCTGAGATTACTAATTTGCCCCTTACCCTAATTGAAATTAACCCTAACCTAATAATTGCAATTAACTTAATCTAATATAAAAACAAAAGCATCTAACCTAGCCGCCACCTCCGATTATCACCACCACCCACCACCATTTCCCACCACCACCACCACCACCTCCGATTATTGAGTGACTAAAGTGATAAAAGAAGAAGAAGATGGAGAAAATTTTTATTTTGAGATGGGCGAATATGGAGAAAAAACATCATCTGGGTGCCAAAGTATGCTTGTAACTTAGTGAATGTTGCTATAAACGGCCTAAAATATATTGAAAATCAAAATTGTAACAAAAAAATTTCAATCATGTCAACAAAGTTCGGTTTTATTATATGAAGAACATGTAACCGAACTCTCTGCAAATGCAGTTCGGTTAATAAATCCAAAATCACAGGCAACCGAACCAGAGCTTTAATGAAGTTTTTGTTTGTTCGGCTAGCTAATGAAAAATCAAATGTAACCGAACTACTATGCTTGAGTTTACAGAGGTTTGTCCGGTTCATTCGACTAGACCACGTTGTAACCGAACTTTAAACAACAGAGCTCGGTAAGTTCGCAGAATTTTGTTTTTTTGCGATTAAACCGAACTCAACATTTGGCTATATAGAGAAGAGTTCGGCTTTGAAATTATTTTTGCGAGTTAACCGAAATCATTTACCTATGTTCGGTTGGTTCGCAAACTTCAACGCAATCAAGTTCCCAACCGAACTGCAGATTAAAAGTAACCTAGTGTTAGAAGTTCGGTTGGTTCGCAAACTTTAACATATTTTGCGAATCAACCGAACTGATCTTGTATATGCATATATGCAATTAGGCAAACGTTCGGTTAAAGTTAAAACTTAACAATTTTTATGATCCAACCGAACTACACTTACAAATGCATAAATGGAATTAGCCCATAGTTCGGTTAAAAGTATTTTTTGCGAATGAACCGAACTCTGATTTAGGTTTAGAAAAAATTAATCCGTGATAACCGAACTCTTAGTTCGGCTAAGATGTAATCGAACCTGTCTATGGAGAAAAAAAACCTCCATTAAACCTCTGTGCAACTTCCATTTTCAACTCATTTTGATACTTCTCATTTTTTCAACCAAAAACGAATGACAAGCAATGAGTTTGTGAGAATATCTTTGTTAATGATTTAAATTAAGCTACATATATAGAGGTGGTGGTGGTAGTTGGAGGTGGTGGTGGTAATCGGTGGTTGGTGGTGGTGATAATCGGCGGTGGTGGTGGTGGGAGATGGTGGTGGTGGGTTAATATTATTTTTACTTAATCATTTCACTAATGATTTCACTAATCATAACCAAAACATAATCAAAAGGGTAATTAAGGTATTAAGATTTTTTTTTATAAGGGCACCCTACCCTAAAATAGACAATGGTCCCCCAAATATATCATGGTCCCCAAAATACGGTTCAAATTCTACGGACACCTTCTTTTTTTTCTGATTTGGGCTAGGGGTGGGACTTGGGTTGGTTGGGAGGGTTAGAAGGCTTGGACGAGGCAGACCCGAGCTAGGAATTATTTGCCCATATTGCCCATCGAACCCGTGGAACCCATTGAGGTGTTGCCCAAGTCCGCCCAAGTTATGTTCCTTGGGTTCCCCGGGTTCCTCAGGTTGGCCCAAGTTCCACTAGACATACAAGTTTGTTAATGTGATAATAATAAATTTAGTAATAATAAGATTTAATTGCTCCATTTAATTTAAATTTCCAAATAACTAAAGATTATTTACAATAATATAAACTCTTTTCATATCAAATGATTAATGAGATATATATAATTTATATTTTCATTAATAGATTTGAAGAGAATATCTAAAATTTCTCTAAATAGATGATATACTAATTATAAAAAATGTCTTATATATAGTTCTTCGGGTTGGGCGGGTTGTTTGGGTTAGAAATATTTGTGCCCATGCTTGCCCAAATTTAACTCGGGTTCATAAAATTTATGCCCAAGCTTGCCCAAAGTTTTGAAATACGTTGCCCATGTCCGCCCAACGTTCGGGTTGGGCATGGGTTGGGTGGGTTGACCCAACCCAAGTCCCACCCCTAATTTGGGCTACCTTTAGTCACTCTCTTTGGGCTTTTGTTCACTTAAATTTCCTGGCCTAGTTCTTTATTCGGGTTTTTTAGGAACCATCTTTTGGGGACTACCCAAAAATGTTGGGGGACTACCCATCAGTTTTTGTGGAGGATATTAAAAGTAATATTTGGTCACCCCTTATAATTTTTGTTTCTAATACCCACTTTACCCTTGATGATAAACTTAGTTAGTGATTAGTTAAAAACTGATTAGTGATTAGGGATTAGGGATTAGTGATTAGTGTTTTATAAGTTGGATAGTTTTGTTTTTAACATTTTTTTTTGAGAGATAAGAAGAAGAAGGAAATAGGAAGAACAAGAGTATGATGATTTGGGTATTCATGGATACTTCAAATTTAGTTAATGGTGCTTGAATTGGCCAAAACATTGAAAACATTCCTAAAAATTAACAATTTACAAATTGATTTTCGTTTGGTTTACAAAGTTCGGTTACAACATTTGAAGAACAGGTTACCGAATTCATCTGCAAGTGTAGTTCGGTTAATGTTTCTAAAAACACAGGTAGCCGAACTCAGATTTAATGAAATTTTTTGTTTCAAAGAACAGTTCGGTTAGGAATTTTTTTACGACGTAAGAACTAAAAGTTCGGTCAGGAAAAAAAAATGAAAAAAAGTTAACGACATAACCGAACTCAATATATAGGTTTTCGAGAGAAAAGTTCGGTTAGGAAAAAAATTAGGAGAAAAAAAAAATTGCGACGTAACCGAACTAAAAGTTAGGTTAGGAAAAAAAAATTGTGACGTTTTTCTCTCGAAAAGAAAACCTCCATTAAAAGTTGAGTTCGGCTAGTTCGACAAAGTTTTTCGCATAATTCCTAACCGAACTTCTCTCTGCAACTTACATTTTCAACTCATTTTAATGATTACTTCTCATTTTTGCAACCAAAAACGAATGACAAGTAATGAGTTTGTTATGATTTTGATTTTGTTTTGTTAATGATTTAAATTAAGCTATATATCGTGGTCGGTGGTGGTGGTGGTTCAAGGTGGTCGGTGGTGGTGGTTCAAGGTGGTCGGTGGTGGGAGGAGGTGGTTATATATATAGGTGGTGGTGATGATAGGAGGTGGTAATATATATATATATATATATATATATATATATATATATATAGGTTAAGGGTAGGTTAGTCATTTCCACATTTTAGGACACCCCTTATCATTGTAGGGTGGACATTTGTATCATTGGGTAGTCCCCCACTTTTTTTGGGTAGTCCCCAAAAAATGGTTTTTTTTTTAGCCTCTCGATTATATTCCTTCTCTTCTAGGTTTACATTGAATAGAGAGAGAGAGAGAGAGAGAGAGACAGAGTTCAGCCGAAATTCATCCCCAATGGCTCCATCCAAGGTAAGAACTCCTAAGGTGTCAAGAAACCCCGACCTTATCAGAGGTGTTGGTAAATTTTCTCGATCTAAAATGTATCACAAACGCGGTCTCTGGGCTATCAAAGCTAAGAATGGTGGAGTTTTTCCAAAGCATGATGCTAAACCTGCCGCAGCAGCTGTTGCTGTTAAAGCACCAAAGTTTTACCCAGCAGATGACGTTAAGAAGCCATTGGTTAACAAACGCAAGGCTAAGCCAACCAAACTTAGGTACCCAAGTTTCCTGTTTCTTCATTTTTGGGGTTTTTGATTTTTGGGTGTTTATGTTTTGATTTGTGTTTTGTTTATTGGAAAAATTAGGGCAAGTATTACTCCTGGAACAGTTTTGATTATCTTAGCTGGAAGGTTTAAGGGCAAAAGAGTTGTATTCTTGAAGCAACTCCCATCTGGATTGCTCCTCGTTACTGGTGAGGCTTCTTTACCCATTTTAATTGATTTAATAAGACATCCGAAATGGTTTCATGTTATTGATGTTGGGCTTCTGATCTGTGTGTTGTTGAATTATTTGCTATTTAATTTAAGATTTCAAAGTTTTCTCAACTCCGAGCTTTAATTTGTTTTTGTTTTTACCCATTAGTCAATTTGTGAGTTAAGTATGTCCAGCATTCAATTGATTGTATATATATTAGCTTTCATTTTGTCTCGAGGTTTATGTGTGTGCAATTATTCGGTCTAGCATTGAATGAATTTCTGCTTGGGTGGGTGAGTTTTAGATGTTCATAGCAAGTTTGGCATCACATATTTTTATTGGCAATATGTTCGAAGATTGACTGACTATGTGGTTATAAGATAAATAACTTGAAATACTTTTTAGCTCTGTGCATATAATTTTACCGTGATGGTTTTTTTAACTAGCTGTGTGTGGTAGATTTTATCATGTCTTTGCGTATGGTGAACTTGCGCATGGTGAACTTGCCGTAAAATGCATTTTGGTAATAATAGATTGGATACTCTATTATATCTATTTTTATGTTTACTTGAATGTACCGACTAGCTCGGACCTGAATTGGATGATTTATTAGAGAATCATGTATGTGAAGTGTTTCATTACTGAACCCTATGTGTGCCCAGAGTCCCAGCAAGTTGAATTGCTTGGTACTCAGGTAGTCAGGTAGAACACTGAAATGTACGTTTGACAAAGGAAAGACCAGATACTGCGAATAAACATTCAAGATAGAATGGTTGACACTCAAAGTTCAGTTTAACTTTCCTACATAATGTTTGGGTTAATCATTGGTACAGCTTTTTGCTTGGTAATGTACTATGGTTTTTTAGTCTGGATAGTCATTTTGTTTTGAATGTTTGTATGTAGGGTTTTGCAGGAATTTGGATTTCTTTATGAGTCCGAGCGAAAATGCTATATATCCCCCGCCCCCTTCCCCCACTCCCTTCCACCGCCTATGTGTCATTTTGTAATGGGACCCCTTGTTTTTCCATGAGGATCAAAATGGATACAATCTAGGGCCTAGATGATGCCACCTAATGGTGGAAGGGGGAGTGGTGGAAAGGGTTGGGGGATATGTAGCATCTTCGGAGTCTGAGTTCTATTTTGTCAATGGTCAGGAATTTAGATTTAATATGAAGTTAGAACATGTAAGAGACATGTGATGATTTGACGCAGTTATCTTTTCAGTTGTATATTGAATTAGGATAGCTTAGGTTTATCTGAACCATCCTTTGAACATATAACTGTGGTTGTCGTATAGTTAAGAAATACCATTGAATTATATAATCCACCATAGTACACCATATGTATTGTTCAGCTTTGAACATAAAGCTGTTATTATTATGTAGTTAAGAAATACCATTGAATTATAATGTTGCTGAAGATATATTCAAGTTCTTTCTGTTCCCAGTAGTGCTTCCTTGTTTTGACTGGTTACTTGTGTATAATCCTAGGACCCTTCAAGGTTAACGGTGTTCCTCTAAGGCGTGTCAACCAAGCATATGTTATTGGAACTTCTACCAAGGTTGATATCTCAGGAGTTAATACTGATAAGTTTGATGACAAGTACTTCTCTAAGCCAACCGAGAAGAAGAAGAAGAAGGGCGAGGGAGAGTTTTTTGAATCTGAAGAAAAGGTTGGTGACTTCTCTTTGGATCCACAACTCAATGTTTGTTATCTTATTTTAGTTCCGTGTTAAATTTATTTCTCCCCTTGATGAATTTTGTAGGAGAAGAACAACCTTCCACAAGACAAGAAGGATGACCAAAAAACTCTAGATGCTTCATTGTTGAAGGCCATCGAGGGTGTTGCTGACTTGAAGACCTATTTGGCTGCAAGATTCTCCCTCAAGTCTGGCATGAAGCCCCATGAACTAGTGTTCTAGGAAAATTTTCATTTGAAGCACTGTAGCCTCTTTTTGCCTCGAGAAATTCTCATTGTGAAACTTCATTGCATCTGACTGTGTTAAGTAGACTGAATCTGGTTTGAGCTAGATTTTATTAGCTTTATAAGTTTAAGTATATATTTTTGTTTGGTTAAATGGATTCAAATGTTTTGTTTATGTTCTTATTCTTATTGGATTAACGTAGAGTTGTTTTCTGGTGGAGAAAACAACAACGTTAGGGTCCGTGATCACTACTTTTATGCTTTTCTTGTTTCATGTAGTCACTCTGGAACTATAGATACTTTTGCTTGGTGATGGCAGTGGTCAGCTATTAATTTATAAAACACTGCTTTTGTAGTTTAATTCAGAACATATTTTTATATGATGAGGAACTCTCTGCATATCAGATAGCGGCCGAGGGAACTTCCACCTTGTTTGTTTATTCCCGACTCACCTGAATATGTTTGTTTTGAGTCAGATCTGACTCAAAAAAATGCGAGTCAATGGTAATTTGTTACCCGACTCAAACGGGTCCTAGTCATGGGTTAGGTCTAAGTCAGAGGTTGAGTCAGATCTGACTCAAAATTGAAACAAACAGTTAACATCTGACTTGCGACGAGTCAGGGGTTGACTCAGATCCAGATCACGAGTCAGATGCAATGTCTACATTGGTCAGACAACAAGTGCTCTATCAAAGTAGGATAAGTGAGAAGTTCTTCCTTGTCCCAATTAGGATAAGTGAGAAGTTCTTCCCCGAGTCCTGGCAAGGGTTTCTTGCATCTGAAAATTGTGTTCGCTCTAGTTTTTTTTCCCCTCACCAATCACTACTCTTACACCATGTTTGTTTAATCCTGATTCATCTGAGTCGTCTGGACTGACTGAAATCACCTGACTCGAGTAAGATCTGACTCAATATGTTTGTTTTGAGTCAGATCTGACTTAACTCACTCAAAAATATGTGAGTCAGAAGTTTGCCCTTGAATCAGGGGTGTTTTGTTACCTGACTCAAACATGTCTGAATCACGGTTAAGGTCCGAGTCAGTGTTCGAGTCAGATCTATCTCAAAATTGAAAGCAGTCTGACATCTGACTCGTGACGAGTCAGGGGTTGACTCAAATCCGATATCTGACAGTTACTATAACGTTTTAGCATTGAAAAAACGGACCATAAAAGTTCTTGTTTCTCAGTAAGTCAGAGTTGAAAGTTCATAACAATGGAGCTACCAGAGTGCCCAGTTTGCCTTCAAATCTACAGCAATGAAAAAATCAAAGAAGAAGATGAAGAAGAAAGATCAGTAGTACCTCGAGTACTCTCATGTGGTCACTCAGCATGTGAATCATGTCTTACCCGATTACCTCAACGTTACTCGAATACAATTCGATGTCCTGCTTGTACACAACTTGTCCATTTCCCTCCTCAAGGCCCCTCTTCACTTCCCAAAAACATTGATCTTCTATCTTTCATTGATCAGCATAACAAAACTCCTAATTCCTCTTCTTCTTCTGCAACAACAAATTCACAGGTTAGGAAACAACATGATTTCATACCTGGTTTGTTATGGTCTGATGGTGAGGAATTTTATTCTAATTGGAAGGATTGGATTCTTCCTAATGATCTTTTATCAATCAAGGAAGAAGAAAATTGTAAATTGGGGGATGAAGAGTTTCTGTCTTTATCATTATATCAAGCTAGGGTTTTGAAGCCATTGAAAAGGTGGTGTTTTGATTTCAGAGCGGGTCAAACGGTTAGTCTTCTTCATGTTGTTTCTTCTAATTCATCTGTGAATGATAAAAAGATTGGTTTTTGTAAATTGGGTATTAATCTTAGTTATAATGTTAGAGTAATGGAAGCTTTGAAGAGATTGAGAGAGGAAGAGAGGGCTGAATTGAGTTTGATTTTGAGTGTATCGTTTAGACAGTTGAGAGTTTGTAAGGTTTATGGGTTGTGGATGAATTTAAATGATGGTTCGGTTTTCTTGGTTTGTCAGCATTTTGATAATCATTTAACTAACAAAATGTTGTGTGGGGGTTTAAGGAAAAATTGGATTAGTGGGGATGAGGAACACAAGGATGAGCCAATCTGGAATTTGGATATGAATGAGGAGAAGATGTCTGGTTTTGCTTTAGTGGGTATGGATTTATGTGAAGCGTTAATTGGTTTGCATAATGAAGGAGTGGTTTGTGGATATTTGGCACTGTCTTGCTTTACTTACGACTGTTTCGGCCACATTTGCGTTGACCCGAACGAGGTATTGGTGATGGGAAGGAGAGTTCAGAAAGGGATTGCGGAAATTGTTGCCACTTCTTCTATCAATGGAGTAAATAATGATGAATTATTAATACAAACACAAGCAAGCTTTGATAGTGTTCAAGCATTTCTGAGCCCGGAGGTACTACTTAGATTGTTCAACAGCAAGGGCACCGTTGCCCCCGACATCAATAGCTTAGGATATTCAGTTGGTTATGGCTCTGATGTTTGGTCCCTTGCTTGTATATTGATTTTGCTTCTTCTTGGAGATTTAGTCGCTGAAGGTTTGTTCCAAGACTTATACCACCATCTCCCAAATTCTAAGAAAGAAAACTGTGATAAACTCTTGGGTGTGTACAATGATTGGATGGAAAGGACGAGCAGTAAGTTGGGATTTACATTGTCTACAAAATATGCATCTTTGCATCAAATTCTTCATAGATGTTTGGATTTTAATCCAGGGGTTCGCCCTCAGGTTATAGATGTGTTGATGTGCATCAGAGAATTGATTAGCAGACCTCGTGTTGATGTCTCAGTCAACCTAGTAGATGTTGTTGATGTTGAGACTGTTCATTGCTTAACTCTTGGGTTTCTTTGCGATTCGCCCAAGGAAGTTGGTAAAGAGTTGGAAAGCCAGGAGAATGGGTATGAAGTGTGCGAGGTTGATCAAGGTGGAGTTGAATTTGGTCAAGTGAGGGATGGAACATGTGAAAGAGATGCTGTTAAGGGCATGTGTATAGGGAAACTCAAAGCTATCAACTTGCAAGGTCACATTGATTGCATCACCGGGTTCGCTGTTGGAGGTACGACTTTTCTTTTATTGATTTAGATGTTCTGTTCGAATCCTTTTATTCTGTCTCACTCATTCTTTTTAGGTTTTCTCATCTATTAAGCTGTTTAGGACTGAATTCCTCTATTTGGAAGGGTATTGACGGCTATCGTATGTCCATGTCAATCTGTGGCACTTTTAGTACTGTGTAATCACTTTGCATTTTTGTTGTTCTTGTAGGTGGTTTTCTCTTTAGCACCTCCTTCGACAAAACAGTCAGTGTATGGTCTTTGCAGGTATTAATTGTTATGTATAGCATAATCTTTTGAAGGTAATTTTTGAATATAGATGTTGATAATTGTAATTTTCACAAAATATAAATCAAATAGAAATTTGGATAGATTTCCTCTAAGCGCATTCTTCTATTCGTGTCTTTGTCTTCTTCTTGATCATTTGATACTTTTATTATATGCAGAACTTTTCTCATATGCAATCACTTAAAGGTCACGAGCATAGAGTCATGGCCGTTGTCTTTGTGGATGCAGAAAGACCACTGTGCATAAGTGGTGATAGCGGAGGTGGCATTTTTGTGTGGCAGGTTGGCATACCTCTTGCTCAAGAGCCATTGAAAAAATGGTTTGAGCTCAAAGACTGGCGTTATAGTGGTATTCACGCCTTGGCAGTCTCTGGGACCGAATATCTTTATACAGGAAGTGGAGACAAGTCTATCAAAGTGTGGTCGTTACAGGTAAGTTCCTGTTTATAGATCACTTGATTCATTTTCTATATGATTTAACATACTTGAATCAAAATCTAACATCATTTGTGCCCTCATATGTCAATTTTTTTTTTTGAACTACAAATCACTAATGGTAAATTTAATGACAGCTACCATTCTTTAATGTAATCGTGGACGGCCTATGTGTATGGTTGTTGGCCTATATTTAATAAATGAAGAAATGTATTGGGTTATAAAAATTGTTTAAGACTTTTAGGAGTAAGTAGAGCCTTAAAAACATAATTTGAATGCAAGTAGAGATTTCGAGAACTGCCTCCATGGGCCTGCAACCGTGACATACTCCCTTGCACCAATGCTAAATTTACAAACAAAAGCGTGGAGATAGAAAATTACTATGTTCTTTAAGTTTTTATGCATTACTATTACAATTTATTGTCTTATGGTGTTAGAAATATGCAAGATGGCATGCTACAAACTCATCGAAAGTAAAAAGCTTACCTGATGACAGGTAAAACATTGAAGCAAATCATTCCTAAATATAAGGAAAAACAGTTTTTGTTTCCTTGTTTTACCAGCAGCAGGTTTTGTTCTGACCTCCATTGGGTTTGAAGCATACATTTGCCATTTGGTGCTGTATGCTACAGCTATTGTCGCAATAACAAGAAAATAATTGCGTCCAGCTACTTAACCTTAAACCTGAGTTGTATTTTATAGTATGTTATTCAACATTTGCCATTTAATGTTGGGACGCTTTGAACTGCTAAATGTATTTGATAGCGTTTGATCCACTTAAACCTGAGTTGTTCTATAAAAAGCTGAATAATTTCCCTTCTTATTTGTTTTTCATTTTTTCCAGGATTACACCCTTACATGCACTATGAATGGTCATAATTCTGTTGTGTCTTCCTTAAAGGTGTGTGATGGAGTTCTATATAGTGGAAGCTGGGATGGGACCGTTCGTCTGTGGGCTCTTAGAGATCATAGTCCTTTGGCGGTATTGGGAGATAATACTCCTGGAAGTTTGTCGTCTGTTTTGACACTTTCAGTAGAGCCCCATATGCTTGTGGCTGCTTATGAAAGTGGTTGTGTCAAGGTTTGTGATTCTTTGGATCTTCTCCTGTGTTGTTTATTAATGATCTCCTTCGAATTGTTCTAAATAAATTTCAAATGATGTGCTTCAGTAGTTACAATAATATTTAATGGGCTTCAGTGATGCCCCTAGCTCGACAGTCACTTCGACTGAGCTCGTTAATATATGAAAATAGCAGTCAAATGACCCCACTCATTATTATGCCGTATCCAAGGGATCGTTTTTATATATTGTTTAGGCGATTGGTACTCTAGTGCAATTTTCACCAAGTCAGCCTCATAATCATTAATGGCACCCGACTGATAGTACAGAATGGCTTATCGATGATGAATACCAACAACACAGATCTGAAAGTGTTCTGAGTTGTTTATCAGCTTTCTGTAATCAGGATTTGGAACGTCTTAATTGGTTCTTTTAAATCAAATCAATTTATGATTGTGCGGTTTTAGATATGTATAAACGACAAGTTAAGGCCTAAGTTAACCATTTACTAATCCAGCGGAATGTTGGGGACATACGGATAACAATACAAAATGGCTTGTTAGTTATTAAAGCCCAACACTAGTCTTAATGTTTTTGATTATCGATGCATTGTTTCTATGCCGGTTCTGTTAAACAGCACAACTTCGTGAGTTGTGACTGTAATTTTGGTTTTTGCCATGTATAACCAACAAGCTATTTTTTATTGTTAGCCATGTGACTCTGATTGTTGATGGACTTGTTCGGTAAAATGTTTAACTTTATTTAAATCAGCCCCATACTACAAAAAATAGCCTACTCTGATTGCCTAAATTGATTCTTGAAATATTAGGCAGTAGCCATATTTTACCAAACATTGGATTTGCCTGTGTGTACATCTGTATTGTACAAAGATCCTGAAAATATTAGGGGATGATGGTCCTTCGATCCTTTCTCGTATATATATATATATGATCCTTTTAGCATGTCTACTTTGTTCTGTTAGAATGACCGTACTTCTATTTGTATCATCCAAGGTGTGGCGGGATGATGTTCTTTCAAGCTCTATACAAACTGACACTGGTGCTAATCTCGCCCTGGTCATGGATGGGAGATGGCTCTTCATGGGAGGTTGGAATAAGACAGTCAATGTCCAGGTTAGCTCGATGTGTACACAGTTGATCTATATTAACATATCGTCACCAGGAAAGTATGTGTTGCTTGCTTTTCCAATGTGGACTGTGAGCAGCTCACTGAACATCCAATTATTTGAACCCAGAATAACTGTAGACATCACAATATTCAACATATTTCACAATTTTAGTTTCAATTGGAGGAAAAAAAAAAAAAAGGAGACCACATTTGAAGTTGACTTTATAACTGCTCGTTGTGGAAGGGTTGCTTGTTGCCTCGTTTTGAACCAAAAAGATTTACTCGTTAAATTTGTTATTAGCAAATTTCTCCATCTTATTTGCACATATTTTGTTTCTGTAGGAGTTGTTAGGTGATGAGCTTCGTGTCAATGTTAGACCAATTGGTTCTATACCTTGTGCTTCTGTTGTTACCACGCTCACGTACTGGGAGGGGAAGCTTTATGTTGGGTTTGCTGATAGCATCATAAAGGTATGCAGATTAATTGGATCTCTCCTTTATCCTTTTTTTTTGTTGCTGAATTCCTTAATCTTTAGACATTGAATTTGCAGGTTTACTATTACGAGCCATGAAGAACAGTCCTCCGCGTCTTATATTTTGAAGCTTCATAAGTTCATGGGCATATGAATAATTTGCACTGTCAAGTATACAATAAATGGTTGAAGATGTGTGTACCAGGCTACAAACAGATACCGTGGTAAATGGAGTAGTGCATGTATAATGTGTATATATTACACAGGTATATATAATAGGTTTTTGCTTGTTTTGTATATTTCTAGTTGGACATAGTTATACCTCAAATACGTGAGGATGGCTGTCCCAGAAGAGGGAATACTAGTGTACCGCAGTTTCGTTTCAAATTTCAAACGAAACGAAATTTGACCGGTGTACAAATATGGAAGTGTCTGTTGAATCTAGAGTTTTTAATTTTTTTTTTAAAACAAAGCACACTTTATTTACATAGAAACTGATTTTACATCATGATCCAAGTGAGAAAGTATCAAGTCAGGTGGAACATTCCACCATTCCTCACAGAGATTATGTTTTCTAGCAGCTGGTTTATTACAAACTCTGGAAACAAAAACACACTGCCATATTACATTAAGATTACAGATGTTTATACATTTCCTAAGCAGAGGAACACTCTGCCAGGGAGGAAGTGTAAGACGATTCTTCATATAAGAACTAATATTAACATTGTCAGTCTCAAAGATAACCTCATACCAGCCATTAGTCTTTGCTAACTCCATAGCTTCTAAAAGTGCCCAAGCCTCTGCCTGATGAACATCAGCCGCTCTTTTTACTGATCCCTTTCCCATGATATATTTCTCTGCATGATTTCTAACAATTATGCCAATACCAGCTAACAAATCTTTAGAGTTGAAAGAAGCATCAATATTAATTTTCAACACATTCACAGAAGGAGGATGCCAAGTATGATGCTCTGAAGACATAACTCTAATAGAATGATTAACATTGTCAGAAGTAGTATCTAGATGATGATAATTCATATAAAAATTAACTTGACAGCTGACAGAGTATGGGTTAGGGATGATATTCTCAAATATGACTTTGCATCTATGTTTCCAAATGAAATGCATAATGCAAACTATAATGTGAATAGTGGTGGTTTTAGTGAGAATGTGAAAAGTAGAAGCTTGATACTGCCAATTCTGAATCCAAGAAAGAACTGTAGTATGCTGCATTATTGAAGAAAAATGTTGAGGAAGAAACTTTCGCCAGATAGCTTGAGAAAAAGGGCAGTGAAAGAATAAATGATCTACATCTTCAGGTTGATTACTGTGACACAAACCACAAGTCTTATGAGAACCATCCATATTGCGAAATAATTTAGCCTTTACGGGGAGAGCATCATGAACAATCTTCCATAGAAACAGTTGATATTTATACTTCCAAAATTTCAACCAGAATTGAGGAGACATATTCATAGAAGCATTGTTAATACCATCAATTTCACACAACAACTTATAAGCCGAAGAGGTGGTGAAAGTACCAGAAGCAGTATATGGCCAAATAAGGATATCTTGTTGATCTAACTGAATGGGAATAGTAAGGATGGAATTCACCTGATCCGCAGTGAAGAGCTGGCGTAAGAGAGGAATATTCCATTGAGTTGCTGTAGAATCAAACAACTGTGATACCCATTGATAAGTGCTGAGATTCAACTCACTCCAATCTTGTAATGCAGTAGGCATAGAAGGAATCCAATTGGAAGTCCAGATATTAATGGTGGATCCATTTCCAACTTGCCATTTAGCATATTTCAAAATGATCTGAAGGCCCAAACAAATACTTTGCCAAATCCAACTAGAGTTAGTATCATTTGGAGGAGGAAAGAATTGAAGATCATTGTGAGGAAAATGTTTACCTTTTAAATTTTTTGCCCAAATAGCATCTTGATTATGAAGAAGTTGCCAAGCTAATTTAGCCAAAAAAAGCTAAATTATAATTACCTAAATTCTTAAGACCTAAACCTCCAAGTCTTTTAGGTATTTTGACCTTGTCCCAGGGGATTGGTTGATAAGAATGTTTCTTTCTGAAGTTATTGGACCAATACTGCCTTTGAATTTTGTCCATTTGTTGAAGAGTGCTTTATGGCAATTTAAAAAGCTGCATCTGATACATCCCCATAGTGCTAAGAACTGCATTAACTTGAGTAGTTCTCCCTGCTTGATTCACAATTTTACTATTCCAACCCTGTAACCTGTTATTCATATTGTCTAGAATTCCTTTACAATTTTGCTGTCGAGAACGATGCAAAAGAAGTGGAATTCCCAGGTATTTTTCACCAAGACCAAGTTGTTTCATATTTAAGATACCAGAAATGTTGGCTTTCTGAGTTGAAGAAGTATGCTTACCAAAAAAGAGAGTAGACTTTTGCAGGTTTATAATTTGACCAGAAGCTTGGCTGAACATATGAATAATTTTCTGAAGATGTTGTATTTGAGTTTCTGTTGCCTGGAAAAAAAGCAAGCAATCATCTGCAAAAAACAGATGATTAATAGGAGGACAATGCTTGTTAATCTTTAAACCATGAATCAACCCAGCATCTACATTGCTTTGTAATAGTCTTGAAAAAGCTTCCATGATAAACAAAAAAAGGTAAGGTGATAAAGGGTCACCTTGGCGAATACCACGACTAGGAGCAAAAGTACTACTTGGACTACCATTAATAAGCAATGAGGTATTAGTAGTTGTGATACATTCTTCAACCAGAGTTATCCAATCAGAATGAAAACCCATCTGCCGAAAGATAGATAACAAGAACGGCCATTCTACCCTGTCGAAGGCTTTCGACATATCCAATTTCATGCCAACAAGAGCCTGCTTAATCTTTTTTGTTTTCATGGAGTGAAGTAATTCATGAGCAATGATAATGTTATCTTGAATGTGTCTACCTTGAACATAAGCTGTTTGGGTTGGTGAAATAATTTTGGATAAAATATGCTTTAGTTTATTTGATAGGATTTTTGAGATAATTTTATAGCTCACATTACATAAACTAATCGGCCTATAATCAGCAGGTGTTTTAGGGTATTGAATTTTGGGAATCAGGATTTGATAAGTATGGTTAATAGCCCTAAGCATGTGCTTATTAGTAAAGAAGTGATGAACCATAGAAATTACCGCATTGCCAATGGTGTCCCAAAATTGTTGATAAAAGCCTGCTTGAAAATCATCATTTCCAGGAGAAGCCCATGGTCGAATGCTGAAAACCACATTTTTAATCTCTTGAGCATCTGGTAAACTAATAAGACTATCATTTTCAACATCAGAAATGCAATGATCGAAGAGCTGCAAAATTTGATTATTAACAGGAGGCTTTGAAGTGGTTGAAATAGCAGTAAAATTTGAAATCAAGACTTGTTCAATTTCAGCTCTAGAATCATACCACAAACCCAAAGGACTTATAATAGCATTAATGTTGGATCTTCGTTTATTATAATTGGCCATTGAGTGAAAATAAGAAGTATTCCTATCTGTCTCTAAAAATTTATCACCAGCTTGTTGCATGAAGTACTCTTTTTGAACTGATAACCAATGTTGCAAAGAATTACCAAGTTGTATTACCTTGGGATGTGTAGAAGGCATATTTGTATCATGACAAATCTGAAGTTGGGACTGAATAGAATGCATATTTACTTCAATATTACCGAAGGATAATCTTTTCCATTGTTGAAGTCGAAATTTAGTATACTTCAGCTTACTTGAAAATTGATAAGAAGGAGAACCCAGAAATTGATGATGCCAACTTTTGTTGATAGTTTCAGTGCATGAAGGAAATCTAAACCAGCATTTATATAACTTAAATGGTGAATGCTTACTAGAATGAGGAGTTGTATGCAAAAGGATAGGACTATGATCAGATGCAAAGGGAACTAGGTGTTGAAGATGAGTATTAGTATAACTATTTATCCAAAGAGTATTAACTAAGGCTCTATCTAACCTGACAGAAACGTGAGCATTACCATCTCTATGGTTTGGCCAAGTAGTATCAGAGCCAGAATACCCAATATCCAAAAGACCCAGTTGATGAACAAAATCTCTTATATGATCAGAATGATGAGAATGCTTAGCATGACTATGAGTTTCAGCATCATTCATTGTAAAATTTAAGTCACCAAAAAGAACCCAAGGAAGATCAATATGACCACTCATGTTTAAAAGATAATGCCACTGGTTAGAATTATCTGCATCATTATTAGCTCCATACATGAAGGTTATTAAAAAATCAGGATTATTATCATGAGTGTGAAGGATAGCATGAATAGTGTTAGAAGTTGTATGCATAATTTCTAAATCAATCCCATTTTTCCAAGCCAAAGCAATTCCACCAGAAAGACCAATAACTGGATAAGACCAAAAATTGGGATATTTAGTATGAGTAAGGTAAAGTTGCATTTTAGAGGTTTGAGCCTTGGTTTCAGATAAAAAGAACACATCAGGGTCATATTGAGTCAAGCAGAATCGAAGATAATCTCTAGTATGGGGATTACCCATACCCTGGCAGTTCCAGGAAAAAAGTTTCATGATGAAAGTAAAAAGAAAATCAAGAAAAATTAACAAGAAGAAAATCAATAAATACTGAAAAAATAAAACATGAAAAGAAAGAAACTAAAAAGGATAAAGATAACAACCTGTTGCCAAGCATCAGTGTGATTCTGAGCATCATAAGATTGAGCAGCAGCAATGTCCCATACAGAATTATGAGAAGAAGCAGATTCTTGATTGTTTAAATTTTCCTGACTGTTATCTGGCAAGGCATGATCTGAAACAGTTGTCTCTTTAGCAATAATTAAAATATTAGTGTATCGATTTCTCTTCTTAACACCACTATTACTTGCAACTTCACTTGCTATAGTAGACACATGTCTTGAGCTAGAGGAAGGCCTAGAAACCATAGGTGTAGTATTTGAAGAAGAAGCTATACCAGAATCAGTAGCAGAGTAAAGAGAGATGCGCATACCATCATAAGGTCTCTGTTGCTGTTGATCCATAGGTTGCCTTAATCTGGAGCGTCTCTGAGAGCCATGTTGTAGAAAAAGTTGTGCTTCTTCTTGAGGATTCCTATATTGAGGATAAACAGGCGCAGCAAACCCAAAACCCCTAACCATCTCTTCCATTTCAATTCTCCTCCGAGTCATATCAGCACAAGGATTAGCTTGATGATCTGGAACCTTACAATGTGGACAAAGGCGGTAAGGTTGCTTTTCATAAAAAAAAACCAACCCATCGAGTAACACCAGCAGCATTAGCAACATAAATTCCAGAAATAAGGGGTGTAGTGACATCAATAAGGACCAAGGTGCGATATTTTGATGAAGTGGGTTCATTAACACCATCTGGCTCTACAACTCTAACTTCTCCAACAATACTTCCAAAAAGTCTTAGAACATCAGCATAAGTAAATTCTGGGAGAAAGTATTTATATTCTAGCCAAAATGGAGAAACAGAAAATTCGAGAAGGTTAAAATCCATAGTGAGGTTCCAATCTTTCAACACAATTAAATACCCATCAAAATTCCAAGCTCCACCAAATAAGATAGCATTTTTGTCATCAGCTGAGGTAAATTTGATTGAAAATATATTAGGATCCAGAGTTCTAACTAAAACATACCATTGATTGTTTCTTCTAAGCTGTGGCCAAATATATTTAGCAGCTCTCTCAGCATCTTGCCAAGTCATGATCCCAGGAGCATAAAGCTTACCAGCTAGACTAAATCTCCAATCTCTAATACCAGTAAGGATAGCATCTTCTGAATGAGAAATCACCCTTCTTCGAATTGGTTCATCATCAATAGAAGTTTCCTCCATTTGTTGGGTAATATGGTTCATGTTATTTCTAGCCATTAAAAAGAAAACAGAGAAGCTTAAATGGAAAAGGGTATGAAGATACTGAAAGGGGGTATTGAAATTTATATATAAGTAGAAAGGAAGAGGTGTCAGTAAAGAAAGTAAAAGTATGTATGAGGTGTTGATAAAATAGATAAGAATGAACAAAATTTGTAATACCCAGATGATAACTTTGAACCAGAGGAACTCATATCTATAGTTAATATTATTATGAACCCGATGAAGATAAGTATCAACACACATACCATGAGAAACAAGGAGAAAAAGATACCAATGCACCACTGCAATAAAATTGAGCCAACTATGAATATGCCAACTTTGTAGATGCCAACTTGTAAAGTTCCAATTGATGTAATAGGACATTGCTGCAACACCGATGCTGGACAACATAAATATTAGAGAACTTGATCTGCCATTAACAAGAGAATTAGAGAAGAAAAACAAAGGAAAAATGATTGAAAACTAAAAATCAAAATTAGGGCAAAAAAATAGAAGATAAAAATTCAAAATAAAAGCAGTAAAGGAGGATTAAGACATAAGATTCTGACAGAGAATTAAACGAAAACAGAAGAGAAGAACATTAAATGAGAGAAATCAAGCGGAAAAAAACAAGAAATCAAAGAAAAATCTATTTGACTATAAAACTTTTTGTACTTTATTTCTTGGCTTTCACTGTTGTTGAATCTAGAGTTACTTGTCCAAGTTGTTTCAAAAAAATACTTGTCCAAGTTGGAATATTAGAAAAAATTAATCCTAGATTCCTAGGTAAACTCGTCTTTCTATTTTTACTACTGTATTTTTACTACAATAAATATAGAGAAAGAGAGTAAATTAAGAGTCTAGGCTGTCAATATATGTCCGATATCCGGAATATGTTTCTGAGTATTCGATATCCTATAGGATTTTATCCGTTTTATCGGATCGGATATTCTATCGGATATTTCTTCCTTAATATATCGGAATCGGATTAGGCTTTATCCGAATTGTTAATATCCGATATCTGATAGAACATGGATTAATTTGTGATTTAGCCTAACCATATTTATGATTTACCTTAATATCCGATATGAAATGTTTGAAAAATTGAACTTAAATTTCATTTATGAACATATTTTAAAGGGTTTTTGACATTTTTTGTCAGAACCGGATGTTATCGGATAAATATCCGATAGCTTAGCCTATCGGAATCAATATCTAATTTTGATATCCTATAGGATATTATCAGATATCGAATATCCGATATCGCTTAACTTATCGGATACGGATTTCTAAATATCCGACGGATATTCATCCATTGACACCCCTAATTAAGACTGATTTATTATAAAAATTTTTTTTTTGAAACTTAAAGATGAATTGCTTATGAAGAATTGTTTACATTGTTTGAATCCTCTTGCAATTGTTCAACTATGTTGTTAGGAGGAACTAATAACCAGACTCCACACAGTCTATCAACTCTTGAAGATTTAGATAGTATATCGCAACCTTATTTTTCATTTTTGGAACATAGCTACATTTCCAAAATTTGAACAAACTAAATAAAGATTTAATTTCTAAGATTGTATTACGTAATCTCCAGTCTATGCTGAAAGCCTCTTTGTTCACAGCATCCACCACGATTCTTGAATCCATCTCAAACTCCACTCTTTCCATGTTCAACTCCTTAGACCATTGATATGCTTCCCACAGACCCCTGCATTCAGCTTGATTTGTACCAAAAGAATCCGCTAAGTAGATGCATTTTGACCCCTTGTGCTCACCTGAAAAATCACAAATTATTAGACCAACTAGTATGTAACCCGTGCTACGCACCAGGTCTGGTGGGAATCGTCGATTGGTGTGGCGGGGCTTCGCCCCGCTCCCGTTGCCTATATGCATTTAAACATATTCGAAAAATTCTTGATTTGTTTGATTATTTTTAATGGATAAATTTTTTTGATACTCTTAAGTAATTAAACTATTTCTTTAGCAATCAAACTATATTATATGTATAGGTTAAAAGAACTTGGACATGAAAAAAATATAAATGAAATTTTAAGTTACCAACCAAAAAAATTTGTTGTTAGAAAGACTTAATATCAATGGAATATCGTCTCTAGATAGTCTACTGGTAGGCTTACAAATATACCTACAACTATGTATACTGCAAGTGCACAGTGTCGACAAGCAACATAGAGCAAGCACAGGTCGAACCACAGAGACTTGGAGAGTGTAGAAGTTGTTTCAAAATCCTTACTAAAACTGATTCAGAGAGTGACCAAAAGGGGTTTGATTTTGTCGATACGACGAGAGATTGGCAGAGTCTTAAACAGAAAGTAATTAAAAGTAACGGATGCAATTGATACAAGATGTAAATACTGAAAGTATGAATACTAGGGCATTCAAATCCACCACTAACCTAAGATATGCATTCAACTTGTGATATTATTCTTGTCCTTACAGCAGATTCAAGTCTACCATGTGTCTAAGGTGTTTCTCCAATGGATAATTTAATCACAACTAAAGTATTTCTCCAAAGCATTAATTGTCTAATTAGGCACAACTAATCTAAGGATCAATATTTGGTTAAGCATGAGTTGCAGCATAATCAACATAGAGATATTATAACTACAATGGATACATGGCATACATTGTGAGAGAAAGATGTTGACAAACTTGGATTAAATTATATCTTTAAACAATTCTAAACTTTCAAGAACAACATACAAGATATGAATAACATAGCAGTAGATTAGGGCTTCATCTAAACCCTAGTAAATAAAACTAGAACATGAAGAACATTATGAACACAACTGAAATTAAGAAACTATTATGAACAAGCTAGTCTTGGATCCTTCTTCAACACAACAACACCCTCTATTTATACACAACCTTCCTTGGATTCGAAAATGAGAGAGAGACACCAATTCAAAACTTCAATCTTCTCCTTAATTGATTGAGTGATTTAAGGGGAGGTGGCTCTTTTGGGGACAAGGAAAACGGATTTGTTGGGTCTTTTGTGCGATTTGGGAGGATAAGATAGGCTGCTAGGGTGTGAGACGGGAGCAGCGAGAGTTGATGCATTGATTGGAGATGCCGTTGGATGCACATTGGTTATATCAAACTGGATGGCTCAAGATGGAGACGGGCTTGGGTCTTGAATCATGGGTAGTTTAAACCCATGTATTTGTAAACAAAGTTGCCACCGATGCTTTGCAACTCTTCCAAAGACGCTAGCCTCCAACTTTCTGTTCTTTTGGCTTCTCAATTCATCCAAGCTTTATTTACTACCTAAAAAAAACACAAAATTAATTAGTACAAATATTTATTCTTGAAAACAGTAAATATACAGAATTTGGGATAAAATATGAAAATAAAGCGCGAAAGATGAGTTAAGTGCCAATAAAAAGGTGTATGAATATGAAATATTTGGCACTCATCATCTACTCTATGGAAATATTTCCAAAACTATGTTTAAGTCGTAGCCAAGCTCAAATGTTGTTGGTTGATCAATCACCATCATATTCACCACTGTTGATAACGAACCACCAGGACATGAGAATTACAAAGGACCCAATTTCTTGTAAATTGTTTAACTAAACCACCTAAGACGATCACGAAAAATATTTTTTCTCCTAATGAAAAACAATAAAAGACTACAAATTCGTTCACACATCATAAAACTACCATGTTCGGATCAGTCAAAAGACTACAAATTCATTCATCTATACGAAGTTTTGGACTTTATAGTGCATTCGATGGTATTTTGAAAACATCTGCATCCTCAATCCAGATAAAAAAACTAAAGGAGAACATGTACATTAATAAATTTGAACAATTGCACAATATCTACTCCTCCAACGCGAAATAAGGTTATATTAGATACTTCCCCACGCTTGGAACATACATTAGATAGAACTCCATTACTTTCTTAGAATGATTTTATACACTGGTAATATTTATGGCCAAAAACCGTCATGCCATGTATAGTATATTTATGTTCCCACTTTCCACCAATAAAGCTTGCAGTGAAACCGTTACCAATAAATATGGTTTACTGGATTATGAAAACAATTAAGTTCCACATAGCTACTAATGATAACGTGAATAGGATTCCAAAACTTGATCTATGAGCTGCCTTATCTTTTAATATTATCCATTTTTTTTTCTAATATCCAACTGGGTGCACCATTCGGGGAATCTACCAAATTTTTTTTCCAATATCTAAGGTTTCCATCACTGAATGTTAATAAATAAAAACCAAAACTTAACTTCATCATGTTTTAGCATATATAGTGCAATATTTAATATTTGACATTAATAAAAGAAATGCAATAACTAATATTTTCTTATTTCACTTCAAGCATAGCTACTCGGTGTTGGACCTCTTGCCCGGAAGTGTAAGTACATGGAAGGAGTTAAGGAGTTAACTGAATACCCTTTTGAGCAGTCCATCACACAATTCATACCGCCAAAGTTTAATAGGTTTATTAACAGAAGAGAATGCGCAAACATGAAGGCATAATCAAAATTTGGATCAATGAATAGTAACACTGAGTCTTGCAATTATATATAAAAAAAGAGCCTTTAGAGCACCTTGAACAATCTAATACAATTTTTGTCCATGAACACCTATTACGCTAGTACTATTGAAATTACTATGCATCTGTGGGAGTTGAACCCACATCTTTATGGTAAATACCACGTGCTCTACCATTTGAGCTAAGATAACAACTACACTTGGATTTGTTTGTGAATTAATAACGTGAGAGTATAGCAAAAAGATATTTTACCCGACACCCTGTTACATTTTACTAATAACATGTTCGGCTTATCTATTGTAGTGTGTAAAATTTATCACGTTACCAAATAATTATAAAAAAAACCTCATCTGAAGCTCCCTTGATTAGATTTTCTGCCTTAGCTTGAAAAATGAAAACATAACATTATCTGGCGGCACCATTAAGTGCTTACACTGGCAGCAAGCAAAAAGCATGGAATATACAATAAGAAGATTTTTTGATACGAAATTTAGGAAAGAAAAGATAATGATTTAAGAAATAAAGAACAATGAGACGCAAGTACCCTAGTAGAGAAAATTGCATCAAGACAGACACTAACGATCCAAAACTATGGCATGACCGTGCACCATAATAAGTTTTCAAAGTATGAAGTATATATATATCTGGATCATCTTGTATCAGGGAAGACAAATTCTAATAAGACTATTGCAATATTACAACTGACCTTAGATCCCAAACAAAGAGCAAGTACATATAATAATTGATGATTTTTAAGAGAAACAATGCGTGAAAATTTAAGTATATATTTGGAAACCAAAGAATAATTGCATATGCACTGGTATCTTCATTTATCGTACCCTGAATGACCCTACAAAATTTCCCTGGGACATGATTGTAAATGTATAATAATCATATAGTCTCGAACAGAAACTTATAATATATCATGACCTGCATTTGGCCTCATGACAACAAATAAAATGGTAGAGTGAGTTCATTGATTGAGATACATAGGCTCCTTCAATCTCCATACATCTTTCAATTCAAATTTTGCAGTAAAATAACAGATTTCCATATTGAGCTTACCAATATTTACAAAGCGTAGAAAGTGATTCCAGCTGAGCTGCATATACGCAGACATATGACAATTCTTTTGTTGATGGTTCATTGGCTTCACAGAAAGTGATTGCAAATGAAGTCTGAAACAACTGGCGTCACATCAAATTAGAGAAATATCTGTACACTAACAGTAATCCAGTAAAGATTAAAAATGACAAACAAATAAATCACAAAATTATAAATAAATAATCAATATCGATCATGATCCCTCTCATCAACATAGTCATCTAGTTCAATCAACATTGACATGTCATCGTCGTTTTCTATAGTGTCTTTCTTAGTAGGTGTCTGAAATAATTTCTTCTTGCGACAAATATGGAATTGTCAGAAATGTGTCGACGCACAATTGTTTAGGTACATCACTTCCTGCCAATGATTACTATTTTCCCAACATCACCCCTAGTAAGCACTTCTATTAATCCACATACAACTCCATGGCATTATTTCTTTACCAAGGTACATCTCCCATGTAATCGTTGCGATATTTACTGCAAAAACTACGATTTCCCACAGATTCTAATTTCTTGTTGTAAGTTTAGCAAGCCATATAGTACCAATCTTCATCCTCCAGCATCTCAATAATCTTGGCTCCACAACATCATATGGTGTTCTGTGTGATATAAACACAGATGTATTAATCAATTTATTATATAACCAATTGTTCCCACTTCAAAAATAAAATAAAAATCAAATCAAATGATTGTACGTCCTCCTAGCATACAAAGTTTTGGCACACACCTTGTTTTCATTAAATTGTAGCTTCTCAGTCACTTCAAACAGAGTTTATGTTTTCATAAGGATTCTTTTTCTCCTACAGGTCTACCTTACCAACACTTGTTTTCACTGGATTAATCTTATTTTGAGCAAGGGCTATGGGATAGACTCCAAAACAGTCTATCCATTTAAAAATGAAAGATAGTTTAGCTGAAAGAGTGTAAAATCCACCATGGGATAGAGTGGTGAAAGGCTATACGACAAACTATTTGCCTTTTTTCTATCATCTTAGTTCCATAAGGCAAATTGTTTGCCTTTATTTTCTCATTTTAGTTTCATAAGGAAAACTTTTTTCCGTTTTTTTTTCTCATTTTAGTTACATAAGGTAAACTGTTTGCTATTTTTTCCATTTTATTTTCATAAGGCAAACTGTTTGCCGTTTTTTTCATTTTAGTTTCATAAGGCAAACTGTGTGCCGTGTAATGGAGACTTTCACTCACTCCTTCAACTAAAAGAGAAGGTGATTGAGTTTGGGGTGAAAGGGGGTTTCCCTTTACCCATAGTAGGACCAAATTTGATCAAGTCTTTCACTTTGAAAGAGACTCTCAACCCCCATAGACCTTTCTCTTAAAAAAAATATTACTGGGTGTAAGCCACAACACTATGCAATATTAATTTATCCATCAAAATACATTACTTACAATGCCTTAAATTTATTTACTTGCTGGACATCCTGATTGATGAACATTCTTGACGCATGTGTAGTACAAAATCTAACCGTACCTATAATGCAACAATAAGTTAGAACACATGGCTGCATACACTCATATAAGCATGACAAAAGAACTAAATATTTCCCAAGTGATCTTATTAATAGAGCCAGTAATCACCACCACTGTAGGTACATTAATAGAGCCCTCTATGATGGAATCACTAATTCCATTCACCAATTCTGTCCATATTGTTATTTTCATGGCAGTTCCCTTGCATAAAACCTGAACAATACCTCACATTCTCGACAAAAAAAATCACGCATCAAAACATCATTATCACCAACTTTCAAATAACATCTACAAAAAATTATCAAATTGCGTTATTTACAGGAATTATTGTCCGGTGAGAATTGTCGAATGGGTGTGGCCGGGCTTTGCCCCGCACCCGTTTCCAGATGCATGCATTGAATCATTTTCAATTTTTTTCTTCATTAGTATATTATCTAATGATAATAATAATAAATCCTCTCATTATATTTTTTTTTTCATTTATAGCAAAAAAAAAACAAAAAACAAAATAAATGTTAATTTTCTCATTCGATGTTGTTTTCCTTCATTAGTATATTATCTAATGTTAATAATAATAAATCCTCTCATTATAGTTTTTTTTGTTTATAGCAAAAAACAAAAAAAATGTTAATTTTCTCATTCGATGTTGTGGCTTTTAAATCTCGATCAAACGAAACTCCCTTTGAGTCTATCTTGTTATGCACCTAAATATGATTTATAGATCACACCATCCTACAATACTTTTTGAGTGAGCTAATATGCGTTTGTGCAATAAAAATAATGAACTAATAATATAATTAATCATTTCAAATGTCATCAGAGGAATTAAAGCAACATTCAGTCAATTGTTTATTCCGTATGTTTGAAGAAAAATGAATTTAACATCAAAGAAATCTAATGAATAAGCAACCAACCAACACTTAAATATATAACTTTGAACATGATCTCGAGGGATAAAAATATGTTTGCTTGTACCAAATGACTGACTTGAATGTTCATTATTATTTCTCTGTCCTTGACACTTTGTTCAGTCTTATTTTCTTGGGGTGTGCAGACCATTTTTTCAACATCTCTAGTGGTATTTCAGTTTTGTACCTTTTCTGGATAAGTCCTCCGCTTTCAAATTTCTCATAAGCTCTGGTACGGGCGTTCAAAACTTTAGAAATGTCTCAATGGTTTGTTATGCTGCATTCTGAAATCAACCACTTAAATACAGTAGTCTCATTTACGGTGCCATCAAACATTCTCATAGCTCAATCCAGATAGTTCAACTGCAGAATAAATTATGTACACCAACAAATCTAAGTTCGGCACCACTGAAAATAAAAAGTCAAATCATTAAATGGGTGGATGATATTAAGTGAATATATGTTCGCTCATAAATTTTATGATGGTCTCGCATATTATATGGTGAGAGTTGGGTAGTGACGAATAAGACCAAACAAAGACTGGCTTGTTTCCAGGCTCCCATCTATCTTTGCAAGAACCTATTTTCTTCGATAATGATTAAACAAATATTTGATACTAAAAAAAAGACCAAAAACACTCGGCATCTGAAAGAACTCCCTCATGAAGTGGTATTTCGACCACTTTGCTTATTTGTTCTTACTTTGGATATCGCCCATCATCGCGCTTCGAACCCTATTGTGCCACAATGCACTATATGTGTCATAAACTGGACCGATTTCCTTCCATAATGAGGGCTCAGTCTACGATTTTCCATTCTTTTCCTGGAACTATCGCGCCCAACACCATGCTCGTTATCATCCCCGAGGGCATACTTATCTGAGACAGACCTGCCACAAATTTTGCTGCAAATCACGGAGAAACATATTATAAAAGGAAAATATTTGAGAATCCCAAGCAACTATTAAGCAATAAGACATATAGAGATAGGGCAATCTTTACTTCATGTGATTGCATCCAAGGTCTTTAAGAGCTTCTTCCCTTGTCACAAACTGAAATAATGTGAAGTTCCTTCGGCTATGGAATGCAATACCTTACCATATGGGCTCAAAATTCTTTTCAATGTCAGAGGAATGTTTTTGTTGGTAGTAGGAATTTCGATATCTTGGTCTGAAAGTCAAAATAATGAATGTACGTAAAAATTTGTTAAGCCACTTCATGCTTGCTATTACCAAACTGTAGGACTGGTGATGCTGTAATTAGGTTCCCAATATTGTCAATACAGTTTATTTTTTGTTATTAATTGTACTGATAGGACTTAGGAGTCAGGACTTAAGTTAAAATTGCATTATTGAGAGCAAATTTTTTGTATAAACCGCCCCATCCGAACTCCCTTAAAAACCGCATAAAAATACCTAAAAACGGGACTCCCAGTTTTTCCCAGTGGGGCGATCCCATATATGTCGTGTCTACACGGCTTTAAAATTGTTCAATTGGACGGTATGTACAAAACCATTGTTGAGAGTACACCTTTAACATCTCTCTTGATACTTGATAACGCTACCCCTCCGTTAAATTATCATTTTGACTGTTTTTTTCTAAGCAAAAGCGCACTTGATATATTTTGCTATATCCGTGGTTTCTCCCTCTCACTGCTACTTGGTTGCAATCTGACTTAATTTACTCCCTCTCACTGCTACTCGGTTGCAATCTGACTTAATTTAGCGAATGAAAAGTCTAATTTCTCATCTAGTTAGCAAATGGTGGTTTTGATCAATATACTACAGAGTCACCAAGTACAGGCTTCTGGCCAGCGAGCATTGCTATGCACTATACTGGGTGGATATTTCACAACTAATTTTTTTAATTTGTTACAGGATCATTGTAATATCGAAGTTCAATTTTCTCTGCTCCCTTGAAGCCCTTGTTTACAAGGTGCCAAATAAAAATGCTCATAAAATTTTCGAAACTGGAATTCTATGATACCATAAAAAATTTCTCGGCACATTTCTACCTTTTCTTAAGCGAGAATGACTTTTGGACAGCTGGAAATGCTAACCGCATAATTAGCTGCTGACGTGGCAAGCCAGATGTCCATCACTTTTTACTTTTAAGATAGATAACCTGTTCTAGGTCGCATCGCCCCAATTTTTTTTCGGTCTCATGATCAACTTATAAACAGTTCTGCCTGTCTCTTTTACCCTTTCTTCTCCGCTCTATCTCTTACAAATCCTCCATTGAATCAGGGATTGGTAAACTCTTAGGTTTTGTCTTTTCATATAAATCGGACTTCTCCCTTTTCTCGCTCACATTCTCTGCATCTTTATTTCTTCTTATGAACATACTTCAGTTCAAACCATGGATGAACCGTCGAACTATGGAGGATCCTCCAAAGAAGAAACCAGCATCAGCTTATACAGGACCACCAGTATGTATATTTCCATTAATCATAATATGTGTTACTGCTTTCTTTCTAGCATGTAATATTTTTTATCTATGGTTGAATCAGTAAATTTGAAAAAACAGCTTTCATAGTTTAGGGGTCTCTACCTAGGGTTTCTATCTGCAAGTTATTTTAATCAGTGTTCTGGTTTTCTTGTTGCAAATTGAATCCTTTTTTTTTGTTTTTTTTTTTTGTTAATTCGTAAATCAAATGCATCGATCTTTTGAACAAATTGAGATTAACTACTTATTAAAATTTCTTTTGAACGATTTCATGTTAATTTTCATTATTTGCAGCCAAAAAAAAAAAGAGAGGTTGATTTTCATTATAATGTACTACACATGGAAAGTACATATTCATTGCTGATCGTAAAATTCGTACAATAACTGACGGTATATATCTTGGGAGACTTGAAAAGGAAAGGAAAAGGAAGGAATTACAAAAAAAGGTGGAGGCGCTTAAGCGGGAGTGGTTGAAGAAAGGGATTACGGTGAAGAAGGTGGTGATTGAGGGTGAGGAAGAGGAAGAGGAGGAAAGCGATGAGGAGGTGGAATTGAAGAAGCACACGAGAGAGGATGAAAGCGATGAGGATGTGGAATTGAAAAAGAAGAGGAAGATCAACGATTCAGAATCAGATTGAGAGGAAATAACGCTAGAGAATAACAGCCGCTTATTAGGATTGAAAAATACCAAGTAGCAGTAGTTATATAACTGATGAAACTCTTAGTTATGATCAACATTCTTTTATTTGCCATAAAAGTAGTAGCTGCGGATTATATGAATGAACCTCTTATATGTTAGCAAGTGTTGGAACAATTGCTGAAATCCGCCTGCAAAACAATCAAAAACCAAACAAATAAAAAATGTTTGTATATCATATTTTGTTAATGCTATGGAATTTTGATTGCTCTACTCCCTCCGTTTTTAAAAAATAGTTAGTAAATCTCTTTACAATCACTCTTGCACTTTGAGAGTATGTGATACTTGTACACTTTTATTCTTTTGCTCGATATCAAACTTTGTAGAAAACAAGTGATGATTACACACTAGTTTTTTTTCTCTCAAAAATCTTATTTTTTCTTCAAAACTCCAAAACATTAAAGAAATTTATTTATTTTTTTTTTTTCAACCAAAAATCTGATTCATAGTCAATGGGTTTTTTAATAAAGTTTTAATGAAAACATTAATATGGTTTAATATAAACCATTACTCTTGTAACATGAAACGGTCAAGGAATTCATGACAAAAATATTTCTTTTATGAGTATCATTAAGATAATGAAAAATAACTTTAATAAAAATTAATAAATGGAAATAAAATTTTGTTTTAAAGAATATATTTTCAACAGTAAGTACCATCTGTTTCAATTTTAAGTTCTGTTTGTATATCATATTTTGTTAATGCCATGGAATTTTGATTGTTCTACTTATGTAAGTTTGATCAAAACACTCTCTAGGGACCCGAGAGCAGACCAGATTGTTGAGTTTGAGTCGCTTTAGCCATCCCGATTAGTAGTGAAGGTATGAGTTCTAGCGAATCGTGATTTAGAAAGATTTATCTAGGATCTGTGTATTCGGGCTCTTCATGGGGCAGGGAATTCGTGAATGAGCTTCTGCTTACGATATTAGAGAAGGGTAGTATAACTTCAGGGAGACCAAACTTTTGCTTCCCAAGTAAGGATTTATCTCTTTCGTGATTATAATAACTTGGGAGAGCATTTGGTGCTAGGCATAAGCTTGTGCCTGAAATAGTTTTGCTCATAAAGACAAGAGTATTGTTCTTTGGTTACATGACAAATAAACTTTTAAAGACATTTTCGTAAGATTTATTTTGTTCAATTGGGAGATGCTTCTTCACTTGTAAGTGTTTGAACCCTCCTGGATGTACATATTTTATCTTCAACAGAACCTTTTTCTTTTCGAGAGGGAAAACAAAGAAGTGGTAGATACGGAATCGATGGGTAGAAGAGCATCAGTTCTACAAGCAAGTGCTAGACTTTACCTCAGACTTATGTCCCAAGCTTGCTAACGTAATCACTTGAGACACGAAGATCGTGCTGAAGTATATTACGGTCTCTACTGTCGGAAGACAAAATGCGGGAATTCCAAGCCAAGACACTAGTTCTTGTCTGATGTCCAGACATGGCACGAGTAATTATAAAGAAAAAAGAGAAAACAGTTGATGGACCAGTAATGGTGGCAATTTTGGGACCAGGTTTAGTGTGTATGGTTTTATACCAACGGAAGGATGAGGAACAGCTCTTAAATATATGAGAGCTTTCTGGGGAAACATGAGATGAATGTTCTCAAGCAATTATAATCATGAGTGCTAGCTTTCATGCATCTTCTAAGCAAACTTAGGATAAAAATCAGTACATCTGTGCTACAGTCGTCGACTATTTCATCGTGTTTGCTGAGCCGCATAAAGTCAGAGGCTCCACCATTTGTTTACAGGAAACTCTTAATTTTAGGAAATTCCAACACTGGTATTCCTGGTAACCTAGTCCAGTCTTGTAAAAGTAGTTGTAAAAATACTAGTACAAACAGCAACAAAATTTCATCATTCTATATAAAGCACACCTTACACAACTTCGTGCAGGTTAATCGTCGACTATAAATGTATGATGCTCGAATAAGTGAATCTTTTGAAGAGTCATCATCTAGATGACTGAAATTTTATGTTTGTAGTGACAGAACAGTAAGTTGGACTTGGAAAAATCCTAAACAACCCAAAATCTAAAACTTCATGAAATAAGAAACAAAAATAAATTAAATTGGGTTTCAAAAGCTTGAACGAAGGGATTCGACTAAAATCTCTTCATATGCATGTGGCGTTGGCCCTTTCTCTCTGGAGCAGCTGAGAAAATGTTTTAGGCTCATTGACGGCCTCCAGTTTGACTGCAAGCTGGTGTGCATCTTTCCCTTTCTCTCTGGAGCAGCAGAGCAAATGTTTCAGGGTCACCGGCGGCCAGTTTGGCTGCAAGCTGGTCTGCATAATCATCATCTAAACCAATAAATAAGTTTTTCCTTTCTCTCTGAATTAACTTTTCCCTTTGTCTCAGGAGCAGCTGAGAGAATGTTTCAGTGTCATTGGCGGCCACCAGTTTGGCTGCAAGCTGGTCTGCATCATCATCATCATCTAAACCAATTGATAACTTTCCCCATTTTCTCCGGAGCAGCTGACAGAATGTTTCAGCGTCGGCGGCCTCCAGTTTGGAGACGAGCTGGTATGCATCATCATCATCTAAACTCACAATTAATTTCTCCCTTTCTGTCTGGAGAAACTGAGAGAAATTTTCAGGGTCCATGGCGGCCTCCAGTTTGGAAGGAAGCTGGTCTGCATCATCATCATCTAAACCAAACATTAACTTTAAGAAAAGAAAACAATCAATACCGTCCGGTGCCGATAACTGATCGTTATCGGAAAATCTTTCACAAGCCGATTCAAATCTCACCATAGCTTCCCTGAACTTTGTCATTGTTTCCCTATACGTGCGGTTATCGGAAAATCTGTCACCAGCCGATTCAAATCTCACCATAGCTTCCCTGAACTTTGTCATTGTTTCCCTATACGTGCTATTTGTTTCTTCTGTCGTTTTCGCAAGAGGATCATCACATTTCTTAAGATCTGGACCCACTGCCAATGAATCGGTTGATCCATCAAAAAATTTCACTGCGTCTGCCATTGATTAGATATATATTGAATATGGGTCTCTCTCGCTCTCGTTCTGTATATGTTTCGACTATGTATAGCGTTACTGTTAAAGATACGGACTAATTTGTGATCTGGTCCAAAATGATGAACGTTATTTTGGGGACCATGGTCCCATTTTGAGTATGGATGCCCTTATTCTATTTTTTTGTAATACCTAAACTACCCTTTTAATTATTTTTTGGTTTTGATTAGTGAAATCATTATTGAAATGATTAAGAAAAAAATAACATTAACCCACCACCGCCAATTACCACCACCTCCGATTACCACCACCACCACCGCCGATTACCACCACCACTACCGCCTATTACCACCACCACCACCGCCGATTATCACCACCACCAACCATCTATTACCACCACCACCTCCGATTACCACCGCCACTACCTCTATATATGTAGCTTCATTTAAATCATTAACAAAGATATTCTCACAAATTCATTGCTTGTCATTCGTTTTTGGTTGAAAAAATGAGAAGTATTAAAATGAGTTGAAAATGGAAAAAAGTTGCAGAGAGGTTTAATGGAGGTTTTTTTTCTCCAGAGACATGTTCGGTTACATCGCAAAAAAAATTCTTAGCCGAACTAAGAGTTCGGTTATCAAGGATTAATTTTTTTAGAACCGAACTGAGAGTTCGGTTCATTCGCAAAAAATACTTTTAACCGAACTATGGGTTAATTCCATTTATGCATTTGCAAGTGCAGTTCGGTTGGATCGCAAAAATTGTTAAGTTTTTACTTTAACCGAACGTTTGCCTAATTGCATATATGCATATACAAGCTCAGTTCGGTTGATTCGCAAAATATGTTGAAGTTTGCGAACCAACCGAACTTCTAACACTAGGTTACTTTTAACCTGCAGTTCGGTTGGGAACTTGATTGCGTTGAAGTTTGCGAACCAACCGAACATAGGTAAATGAGTTCGGTTAACTCGGAAAAATAATTTCAAAACCGAACTCTTCTCTATATAGCCAAATGTTGAGTTCGGTTTAATCGCCAAAAACAAAATTCTGCGAACTTACCGAACTCTGTTGTTTAAAGTTCGGTTACAACGTGGTCTAGTCGACTGAACCGAACAAAAATCAGAAATTCAAGCATAGTAGTTCGGTTACATTTGATTTTTCATCAGCTAGCCGAACAAACAAAAACTCCATTAAAGCTCTGGTTCGGTTGCCTGTGATTTTGGATTTATTAACCGAACTGCATTTGAAGAAAGTTCGGTTACATGTTCTTCATATAATATAACCGAACTTTGTTGACATGGTTGAAATTTTTTTGTTACAATTTTGATTTTCAAGTTTATTTAGGCCGTTCATAGCAACATTCACTAAGTTACAAGCATACCTTAACACCCAGATGATGTTTTTTCTCCATATTCACCCATCTCAAAATAATTTTTTTCTTCATCTTCATCTTCTTCTATCACTTTAGTCACTCAATAATCGGAGGTGGTGATAATCGGAGGTGGCGGCTAGGTTAGATGCTTTTGTTTTTATATTAGATTAAGTTAATTACAATTATTAGGTTAGGGTTAATTTCAATTATTAGGTTAGGGTTAATTAAATTGTTAAGGGCAAATTAGTAATCTCATGATTTTTAGGACGGCCCTTAACAATTTAGGTTAGGGTGCCTTAAAATCAATGGTCCCCCAAAAAAAGGGTAGTCCCTAAAATAATGTTCAAAATGATCTACACCTTCTTAATGGGTCAAAGAAGCTAGTTCTCCACACTAGGTAAAGCCCAATATTATCCAGGACCATTGGGTATTCTCTAGAGAATGCTACTATCTCTAGAGACTTCTTTCATAGTCGGCTAAAAGAAATGAAAAACATCACATGTTATCTAGAGAATTCAATCTCTAGAATTCTCCTAGCCTTGTCGGTCATTTAGTCTCTAGATTTTTTTTTAGAACTCTCTTGATAGTCGGTTGAGTTGCCTATAAATAGGCCATGGTTGGTTCATTTTTAAGCATCCAAACCAAGTGAGCAAAGCAAGTAGTAAGAGTGAGAGTTAGTAGAAAGAGCTAAAGAGTCTCTTGTAAAATAGAGAGTGTAAGCCAAAGTTGCTACACCAATTTCCCTTGTAATATTTTCATTTCCAAATTAATATAAGCCTCACTTTTCTTAAACCAACCTCTTTTCCTAAATTCATTTTCCTAAATCATTTCCATAAACCCATTACACTTCCGCATTGCGCCAAAAAATTTGGTATCAGAGCCAACCTAACCCAGTAATCCCAAAACTCCACCCATGGCAATTAACCAAGGTTTTAATTATGCCCAAATTCTAATTCCAATTTTTGATGGTGAGAGTTATGATTATTGGAGTTTACAAATGAAGACACTGTTCATTTCACAAGATCTATGGGATTTTGTGGAAGATGGTTACTTGGTACCCGAGTCGGCAGCAGTTCTAGCATCATGGACTGACGCACAGAAAAAGGAGTATAAGGAAAATAAGAAGAAGGATGCTAAAGCACTACTATTTCTACAACAAGGAGTAACCAAAGCAATTTTTCCTCGAATTTCGGTGGCTAAAACTTCGAAGGAGGCCTGGAATATTCTCAAAGTAGCATTCCTAGGTTCAGAAAATGTAATCTCCATTAAACTACAAAATTTATGGCGAGATTTTGATAATTTACTCATGAAAGAAAATGAAACTATCCATAACTTCTTTTCAAGAGTTACTGGAATAGTAAATCAAATCAGTAGTTATGGAGATACCATAGAAAATAAAAGAGTTGTAGAAAAGATTTTAAGAAGCTTACCTTTCAAGTTCAATCATATTGTCGCTGCCATTGAGGAGTCCAAAAATTTATCGACTCTCTCCGTACACGAATTAATGGGTTCACTCGAGGCGCACGAGAAAAGAATAAATAGGTTCGCGAAACAACCATTAGAGCAGGCGTTTCAATCAAAAATAAATTTCAATGAAAAGAAAAATACGGAAGCCAGTAAAGAAATCTCCAGAGGGGGATCATCATCAAACTCGCAATACGAGAAAGGGTCGACATCAAATCAAGGGTCCAAAAAATTTCTACCGCGGACGTGGAAGAGGAAAAGGAGGTTATAGAAACAACAATCAAAGGTACAGGAAAAATTACTCCTCAAATCTCCGATGCAATGTTTGCAAAAAGTTTGGCCATCCAACTGAAAATTGCAAGTACAAGTGCACAAAGTGTGATAAATTAAATCACATGGAAAAGGATTGTTGGTTTAAAAATAATGAAGCCAACTATTCCGAGAAAAAAGATTCTCAAAATCAAGTATTTTATTCCTGCCTCACCTCGCAACAAGATGCGCAAGGTATATGGTACGTCGACAGTGGATGCAGTAGCCATATGACAAGAAATAAAGAATATTTCGTGAAGTTGGAGGAGCAAGAGATTCCACCAGTCAAACTCGGAGATGGAAAGTATCAGAATATTGAAGGAATAGGAGTCATATCCGTACGTACAAGGTCAGGTAAAACTCGATACATATCTGATGTTCTTTATGTTCCTGGCCTAGATCAAAATTTATTAAGTGTTGGACAACTCATACGAAAAGGGTACTCACTACATTTTGAAGACGGAGAATGCACAATTTATGATAAAATTAATAAGCAATTGGTGGCAAAGGTAAAAATGACAGAAAATTTTGTCTTTCCCCTATCTATGCCATCAATTGGAAATTGTGCAATGAGTACCGATCATATCGATGAATACAAGTTATGGCATTTGAGATACGGGCATCTCAACTACAGATCCTTGAAGGTTATAAAATCAAAGAACATGGTAATTGGTCTTCCTAATATCAGCGGTGGAGATAAAGTATGTGAAGGTTGTATTCTTGGGAAGTTTCATAGACTTCCGTTCACAAACAAATCGTGGAGAGAAAGAAGGCCCCTCGAATTGGTGCACACTGATATCTGCGGTCCGACAAGAATAGCCTCACTCAACAACAAGAGATATTTTCTCTTATTCGTGGATGATTATACCAGGATGATGTGGGTGTATATTCTCGAGCAAAAGTCTGAGGCATTCACTAAATTCCTAGAGTTCAAGGCGTTGGCAGAGAAGCAAAGTGGTCATCAACTAAAGGTTTTCCGTATAGACCGTGGTGGAGAATTTACTTCAAATAAATTTATCAACTACTGCAAAGAAAATGGAATTAAAAAGGAGCTTACCGTCCGATACACTCCACAACAAAACGGCGTCGCGGAAAGGAAAAATCGTATGATCGTAGAAATGGCTCGTAGTATGCTAAAAGCAAGGAAGCTACCCAACAGTTACTGGGATGAAGCAGTCAACACGGCGGTCTACATCCTTAATCATTTGCCAACAAAAGCAGTTCTCAACAAAACTCCATATGAAGCTTGGCATCAGAAAAAGCCCGAGGTAACGTCTTTCAGAATTTTTGGTTGCGTAGCATATTCACATATTCCATCCCAACATAGAGAAAAGTTAGATGAAAAAGGAGAAAAGTTAATATTCGTCGGATACAGCGAAGAGTCTAAAGCATATAGACTTCTAAATCCAGATACAAAGGAACTGGTAATTTCAAGAGATGTTATCTTTGATGAATTCAAATCATGGGATTGAAATGATAAACCAGAGAACCACGAGTTACCACTACTCATTGAAGACAAGCCAGATCAGCCACGTCAGGAAGAAAGTACTCCACCAGCAAACCCGAGGTCTCCTAGTCCAACACAACAAAGCCCAAGTTCATCAGAAGCAAGTGCCACACCTAGAAGGGTGCGTTCCCTAGTAGATATTTATAATACATCTAATTGTGCATTTATAGCACTATAACCTCACAAATATGAGGAAGTGGCAAAAGAAGAAAAATGGAGACATGCCATGGATGAAGAAATGCAAGTAATCGAGAAAAATAAGACATGGGAGCTTGTTAATCAGCCAATTGACAAAGAAATAATTGGTCTAAAGTGGGTATACAAGACAAAATATAATGAAGATGGGTCAATTCAAAAGCACAAGGCAAGTCTAGTTTCAAAAGGATATTCCCAGCAACCAGGAATTGACTACAACGAGACATTTGCTCCAGTCGCTCGCATGGAAACAATCCGGATGGTGTTAGCCTTGGCAGCTCAACTAAAAATGAAGGTCTACCAATTGGACGTAAAGTCGGCGTTCCTAAATGGAGAACTTGAAGAAGAGGTGTATGTGGAACAACCTCAAGGATACATCCGAAAAGGAAAAGAAAAAATGGTTTATCGTCTCCGCAAAGCACTATATGGCCTAAAGAAAGCACCACGTGCATGGAACAACAAAATCGACAAGTATTTCCGAGATAATGGATTTGAGAAAATTCCAAATGAGCCATCCCTCTATATAAGAAAACAAGGTACGGATTTCCTAATCGTCTGTCTCTACGTTGATGATTTAATTTACGCCAGTACAAAATAAGAGATGACAGAAAAATTTAAGAAGGAGATGATGAAAGAATATGAGATGACAGACTTAGGACTTATGCGATATTTTCTTAGGATTCAAGTAAAACAATCTCCTGAAGAAATATTCATTTCCCAAGAAAAATATGCAGAAGACTTACTGAAAAGGTTCAACATGATGGATTGCAAACCAATTGCAACTCCAATGGGTGCCAATGAGAAATTGGTAAAAAATGATGGAGCAACTAAAGTGGATCCAACCTTATTCAGAAGTCTAGTCGGCTCACTGATCTACTTGAAAAATACAAGGCCAGACATCGTCAATGCAACCAGCATTGTTTCTCGGTTCATGAGCGAGCCAAGCAAGTTACACTACGCCGCTGCAAAAAGAATTCTTCAATATATCAAGGGAACAAAAGATTTTGGCATAAAGTATACAAGAGAAGAAGATAACAATTTAATTAGCTTCACAGATAGTGATTGGGCAAGTTCCATTGAAGACCGAAAGAGTACATCAGGCTATGTTTTCTGTATGGGAACAAAAGTTATCTCTTGGAGTTCTAAAAAACAAAGTACGGTGGCACTATCGTCAGCCGAAGCAGAGTACATAGCAGCAACAAGTGCAGCATGTAATGACCGACCTACAACAAAAGAAAAAGCAGCCGACAACTATCTACTGTGACAATATGTCTACAATTGCAATGACAAAAAATCCAGTCTTCCACGGACGGACGAAACACATAGAGCTGCGACACCACTTCATAAGAGAACTAGTGGAAAATAAAGAAATCGAGCTCCAATTTTGTCCGACTCAAGAACAAAATGCGGACATTTTCACAAAAGCGGTCACGGTGGATAAGTTTAATTATTTCAGAGAAAAGCTTAACATCACAAATTAAGAGGGGGTGTTAAAGATACATGATAATTTGTGATTTGGTCCAAAATGATCTACACCTACTTAATGGGTCAAAGAAGCTAGTTCTCCACACTAGGTAAAGCCCAATATTATCCAGGACCATTGGGTATTCTCTAGAGACTTCTTTCATAGTCGGCTAAAAGAAATGAAAAACATCACATGTTATCTAGAGAATTCAATCTCTAGAATTCTCCTAGCCTTGTCGGTCATTTAGTCTCTAGATTTTTTCTTAGAACTATCTTGATAGTCGGTTGAGTTGCCTATAAATAGGCCATGGTTTGTTCATTTGTAAGCATCCAAACCAAGTGAGCAAAGCAAGTAGTAAGAGTGAGAGTTAATAGAAAGAGCTAAAGAGTCTCTTGTAAAATAGAGAGTGTAAGCCAAAGTTGCTACACCAATTTCCCTTGTAATATTTTCATTTCCAAATTAATATAAGCCTCACTTTTCTTAAACCAACCTCTTTTCCTAAATTCATTTTCCTAAATCATTTCCATAAACCCATTACACTTCCGCATTGCGCCAACAGTTACCCTTATATAAGATGAGAAATCAGGGTATTCTCGAACTAGCTCGGAAACCGTTTTCTTATCGGACAAAGATTGCTATATCTTGTTTGACAAGTTTCTCTCAGTTGATTGCTTTTTGTTTTGGGATAGGGATATTTGACTTTAATTAGTACCCAATTCCAGGACCGTAATTCACCGTCATGACCGTAATTTGGTTTCGATTTCTCTGCCTTAAAATACATTTAACGGATGAGAATTGATGGAATCAACTGTTTCGATTATTTTTCTATGGTTACATGACAAAGAAACTTTTAAAGACATTGTTTTAAGATTGATTTTGTTCGATTGGAGACAGTCGGTTCTGCAATTGGGAGACAATTCTTCACTAGTAATGTAAATGTTTGAACCCTCTTGGGATGTACATCTTTTCTCTTCAATGGAACCTTTCTGTTTCCGGAAAAAAAAAAAAAAAAATTTCCGTCTCTGTACTGTCACTCAGTCAAATTTCTCGTCTACTTTAGCAAGGGGTGGTTTTGATCTATACCTACAGAGTCGACCAAGGTACTGGCCAATGGCCCTTGATGTGTGCATTATTCTGGGTGGATATTTTCACAACTACAGAAATCTATTCCAAAAGTTCAAAGAGATTTCAAATGTTAAGGTGCCGAATAAAAAAGTTCTAGCAAATTTTTGAAACAACGGACCAGGTTTCCTTGATTGATTGTACATTGTACAATTGAATGTAAATTAAAGAACAAACAGGATTCATGAACCTCATATTTAAGCTTCCATTAAACATAAATTCAAATGGTTCAAGTTAGAAAAGGATGTTTGGTAGAATACTTCCACAGTTTGGTTTGTGGAGTCGATGATTTATTTATATCTTTCAAAAGAGATACAAAGTAGATCGTTACAACTACTTAGCTACTCAAAAGATAACAGAGTGCTATATTGACGCTAACAAGAAGAACATAAAAATAGCATAAAGACTCTCCCTATGAACTCGGTCTTGCTGGTGTGTTTATTGTTTTTGTAGCGAGTCTTTAACTGCTGAGTTGGTAACCTTAACACCTCCCCTAAAATTGTACTGTAGTTAACGGATGTGCAACTTGTTACGAATGAGTTGATATCTTGGCGCAGGCAGACCCTTTGTAAATATATCTGCAAGTTGATCTCTTGAACTGACGAACTTGACAACTAGTAGTTTATCCGCCACCCTCTCTCTGACAAAGTGATAGTCGATCTCAATGTGTTTGATCCTTGCGTGAAAAACTGGATTGGATGTTAAATAAGTTTCCCCTAGATTGTCACACCACATTATTGGTGTAGTATGGTAAATACACAGTTCTTTAAGAAGAGAATGTATCCATATCAGTTCAGAGGTTTCTATTGCAACACCACGATACTCAGCCTCAATACTCGATTTCGAAAATGTCTTTTGTTTTCTCGCACTCCAGGAAATTAAATTGCCACCAAAATATATACAATAGTTGCTGGTAGAGCGCCTGTCATCTAAATTACCAGCCCAGTCTGCATCAAAATATGCTTGAAGAGAACAATTATTGTTGCGTTTCAGATGCAAACCATAATTAATTGTATTTTTGAGATAGCGAAGAATCCTCTTAACTAATTCCCAGTGCTCGTCATAAGGTTCATGCATGTATTGACATACCTTATTGACTGCTATAGAAATATATGTCCTCGTCAGATGTAAATATTGTAGCGCTCCAACCACACTGCGGTACAAAATAGGATCTGCAAACTTGGTGGTACCAAGCTTTCAGATTCGTGCAGAAGGAGCTAGTGGTGTGCACATAGGTTTTACACTATCAAGCTTCACCCACTTAAGAAGATCTGCTACATACTTTCTTTGCGTCAAAACCAATTCATCAGGTTGTCTCAATACCTCCACCCCCAAAAAGTAACTTAAATCACCCATGTCTTTCAAAGCAAAAGCTGCACCAAGATCTGAGATTAGCTTTTGTATCTTATCAGGATGAGAACCTATGACAATTATGTCATCCACATAGATAATAACATAAGTAATCGAATCATGAGTTTTTAAAATAAACAAGGAACTGTCAGAGATGGATCCAATAAACCCTAACTGCTGCAAGTAGGAACTTAGTTTCAAAAACCAAGCCCTTGGCGCCTGTTTAAGCCCGTAAAGTGACTTATACAGCTTGCAAACATGGTTTGGATAATCCGGATCCACAAATCCAGTTGGTTGACACATGTACACATCTTCTTCCAACTGACCATGGAGGAAAGAATTTTCTACGTCGAGCTGTTTCAGCTGCCACTGATTCATAACTTCTACGGAAAGTACCAGCTGGATGGTACAAGGCTTAACGAATGGGCTAAAAGTCTCTGCATAGTCCAAACCCTCTTGCTGATTGTAGCCCTTGGCCACAAGACAAGCCTTATACTTGTCTATACTCCCATCAAGATTATTCTTCACACGATAAACCCACTTCGAACCAACAACATTCATGCCTTTTTCTTACTTTACCAAGGAATATGTGCCATTGCGAATTAAGGCATTGATCTGAACTTCCATGACAGCTTTACACTTGGGGTTTTTGGAAGCTATGCTGTAACAAGTTGGCTCCATATAATCATCTTCTATGAGTGTGTGTTTTGATGCTGTCAAACGTAGCTTTTTAACAGGTTTGACAATACTATCTTTGGATCGCGTCACCATCGAGTGTGTTCCATATGCTACTGAACTGCATGTGCCAGTTGCTATTGTATTGCTGGTGGTGAGTACTGCGGAACAGACGATGCAGATAAGGAGTCCGAGTTGGTTGAAGTAGCTGATACAGTCAACTATTGCTGTGGTTGTGTATTTAGTGAGGTAGACAAAGCTGGTGAAGTCGATTTGTTACTATTACTACGATCTGGTGAATCTTCTGAGTTGGCTTCACTATGCTCATGCAGTTGCTCAGATGCAGTTTCCAGAACAGCTATAACAGGATGTCTAACAAATGGAGGTGACAACAAAACACTAGTGCTGGAAGGAGTTTTACCTTGAAGGTGCTGAGGAACGTTCTGCTTGAGAGACTGAAATGGAAATATACTTTCTTCAAATCGAACATGCCGCGATATGTAGATTCTCATGTTTCTTGATGAAGACACACGTAGCCTTTATGTGCATTACTGTATCCTATAAAGATACATGAGAGAGATCTAGGATCCAGTTTGGTTGTATTGTATTTCCTAAGACGTGGATAGGCTAAACACCCAAAAACACGAAGAAACTTGTAGTCTGGTTTGAGTTTAAAAAGAAGCTCTAAAGGTGTTGAACTTTCCGACACATATTTAGGTAGCCGGTTTATAAGATAACAAGCAGTGGTGAATGCATCTGCCCAAAAACTCTTGGGCATATGCGCATTAAATAACAAAGCTAGAACTGATTCTGTAACATGTCGAATACGACGTTCTTCTAAACCGTTCTGGGGAGATGTATGTGGACATGAAAAACGATGCTGAATTCCAGAAGCATTGAGATATGAAGTAAATTTTTTGAATTCTAATGCATTGTCTGACTGGAAAACCTTTATTTTATGGTATGTCAAGTTTTCTACTTGTTTATGGAAAGTGATAAAGGTTTCAAGCGCATCAGATCGTAATAAAATAGGAAATACCCATGTAAAATGAGAAAAGACATCCATTATGAGTAAATAATAACGGTAACCAGACCTTGATATATTGGGAGAAACCCAAATATCTGACACAACCAAACTCAAAGGTTTGTCATAGACAGTACTACTTGGGGTAAACGATAACTTCTTGCTTTTACTAAGATGGCAAGAGTGGCAAAAATCAAACCTCTTATTGGAAACAAAAAGAGAATTTGTAAGACAAACTTGAGACACGGTTTTTAACATGGGATGTCCTAATCTTTGGTGCCATAATGGGAAGAAAGACGAAACATTTGCTTGCGGATTGACTGCGTTGTCCAGCTTGTCTAATCCTTCAAACACGTATAATCCATTCATATTCAGTCATCGTAGCAAAGTGATCCCCGTATGATTGTCCGTCACAGGAAAATGAGAATTGTGAAACTCAAAAAACACATTGTTGTCTTTACAAAACTGACACACGGACAACAAGTTTGTTTTAATATCAGGCACATGGTATATGTTATTTAACAAAAACGATATGGAGTTGTGAGTGAAAACCCATTACCAACATGTGCAATTTTAAGAGTTTTACCATTGCCAACATGCACCACTTCAGTGCCATCATATTCATGTGGCATTGTAAGATTTTTCATATCTGACGTAAGATGATGAGTCGCGCTAGTATCAGTCACCTATTAATTTCCTCCCGCACCATTTAGAAGTGCAATATATGCATCTGGTTGACGGGTTTGATTATTGCTAGGTTTGTAACGAAACCAACAACGGTAGACGCCTGATGATTATCCTTTTTGAAGATCTGACAGGGTTCTTCAAACTTCTTTTTATGAGATGGCTGAGAACTGTGATTTGCTGAATTGTTGTTGTAATGCTGAGAGTGTCCACGATTATCATTGTTGTAGTGCTTCGGTGCAGATTTACTGGATGAACCACGGTTAGTAACAGCTACATTTGCTATGGGTTGTTGGATTGTAGAGAGATGTTGCTCGAGCCTCATATCAAACATCAGTAGATGAGCATAGAAAGTTTGCATGTCCAAGTCTCTGGCAGTGCTTAATGAAGTGACTATTGGATCATATGTTTGATTCAATCCATTAAAAATGGATTGTTTCATCTCATCGGCATTAACAACATAGCCTGTTGCTGCAAGTTGTGCAAATAATGATTTAGCATCATTAAAATAAGGTTTGAGGGATTTATTACCTTTGTTCAGAGAATGGAGTTGTTTCTCTAAATGCATCTGATGGAACTTTGTTTTTGGAGCATATTCTGCTTCTAACACATCCCATACTTCAGTTGCAGTGTCTAAATCTCTAACAACCCCTAAGACTTCAGGTGTGAGGGTTGAGTTTAGCCAACCAACTAGTAGGGAATCTTGCTCTTCATATGCTGTAAAGTCAGGGTTCACAGCTTCTGAATTTGGTAAAGTTTGTGGTGGTTTTGTTTTTGTTCCATGAATGAAACCAGCTAAGCCATAGCCTTTGAGAATAGGTTTGAATTGTGTCTTCCAAAGTGGGTAATTCGTTTCTGTCAATTTCAGAGTTACCAGGTGATGAATCTGAACATTTATGAGTTGAGATGTTGTTGTTGTCATGATTGTGTTTTGATTTGTTTTTTTTAGGTTTTGGAAACGTAGCTTGGATATAGGTTGATACCAAGTTAGAAAAGGATATTTGGTAGAATACTTCCACAGTTTGGTTTGTAGAGTTGATGATTTATTTATATCTTTCAAAAGAGATACAAAGTAGATCATTACAACTACTTAGATACTCAAAAGCTAACAGAGTGCTATATTGACGCTAACAAGAAGAACATAAAAATAACATAAAGCCTCTCCCTGTGAACTCGGTCTTGCTGGTGTGTTTATTGTTTTTGTAGCGAGTCTTTAGATGCTGAGTTAGTAACCTTAACAGTTCAACATGGGTCATTTACAACAAAATACAATGGAAACGAAGAAGTACCTTAACTTAATCGGAGATTCATTGTTTTATGAAAATTTTCATAGGGTAGATACGAGATTTTTCCGTCTTCACCAATGGTCACTTACAATTATCGCTCAATGCCTTAAAAACAGTTTGCAAGGGAATCCCCTCCACAAGCACCACCTTGTCCCAAGATTTGGAACCAGGACCTAGAGAAACATGTCGTCTCTTCACTCCTTTCACCTGGAAATAAACAAAATGTGGAAGGAAAAAAATAAAAAAAGAACTCAAAGAAGATAATGTGAAAACTAGAGACACAAAAAAACAAATAGCTGAAGTGATATGATTCTCTAGTTTCCTCGAAGTTTTGAATTTCATGGGTATGATTATATTAGAAATATAATTGAGATATCCAGTTTCATTTAGTTTAACAAATCTAATAAATTTCACGGGTATGGTTACATTAGAAACAAATCATATTCATCAAATTATGTTTCTATCGAGCTAATGGAAAAACTGAAAGTAAACTTAAAATTCCATCTATAATGTGACTAAGCAAAATGTTTACGCAGTATAATGGGTTTACCAGAGTCAGAAAACAACACATTCACAGTTCAAATCTGAGGAGTAAACATGCTTATATAACAAACAAAAGAAAACTCACCCTGCAAAACACCTTGCTCTGAGTAAGACCGTACGGAACATGACTGAATTGGCGTGAGGCTTGCGAGGCATATATTTTATCTCATGGGATCCAAATATGTCCCTTTGGAACCTTTTCAGACCAGTAAAATAAAAAAGTTGAGAATATTAAGAACATCCTTAAGAGGAACAGTTGTGTCCACACGAGCCACCCATTTCAAATTTAGCTGCAGAATTTCTGTCTACGACAGCACAAGCACCCGAATTAGAGTTATAAGCCGCGCCTGTGTTTAGTTTTATGCAGTTAGTTTAAGGAGGTTCCCATTTGTCTTTAGTCTGCAATCTTTCATTAATAACACCAGGCTGATGAGAGTAAAGATCTGCAACCTCATTAGAGGTATCCACATAGTAGTTGAACCAATACTGAGCATCACAGATTATTTTGGAGATTTCAGGCTCAACATTATTAATTTTTTTTTATCATTTCTGGCATTCCATATGGCCCACATGATGCAACTCCCCATTCTGAACACAATAAAATCCCCTTTCCAATGTAACCAAGTTGAGAGCAGAGTTTTTATGGAATTAAAGGAAGCTCTGGCCACAATGCATTTGAGGAAGAGATGATCTAGAGCTTCTGGACTTAATCCACACAATCTGCAAGACTGGTCCATCCCCACAAGATGTTTACTCATAGTCTGCATAATAGCAATGCCATCCTGTAAGACCCTCCAAATGAACATATGGATTTTTTGGGCAAGGTTTTTGATCCTCCAGAATAATTTCCATGGAAAGACAACCCTATTGCTTCCAGAAGTAGATGGCCTACTATTCTTTAAGGATATCATAAAAGACCTGGTACAGAGTTCACCATTCAGATGTATTTGCCTAAAACTTTACGCACGTGTTAGATGGTTACCAGGAATACCAGTGTTGGAATTGCCTAAAACTTTTCGTACGTATTTGTCTAGGAGTTTCCTGTAAATAAATGGTGGAGCCTCTGACTATATGCGGCTCAGCAAACACAATGAAATAATCCGACGATTTCTTACACATATGTACTGATTTTTATCCTAAGTTTGCTTAGAAGATGCATGAAAGCTAACACTCATGATTATAATTGCTTGAGAACATTCATCTCATGTTTCCCCAGAAACCTCTCATATATTTAAGAGTTGTTCCTCATCCTTCCGTTGGTATAAAACCATACACGCTAAACCTGGTCCCAAAATTGCCACCATCACTGGTCCGTCAGTACTGTTTTCTGTTTTTTTCTTTATAATTACTCGTGCCATGTCCGCATTTTGTCTTCCGGCAGTAAAGCCCAAAATAAACTTCAGGACACTCTTTGAGTGATCACGTTAGCAAGGTTGGGACATAAGTCTGAGCTAACTCCTAGCACTTGCTTGTAGAGCTGACGCTCTATCGCCCGTCGATATGCAATGGGACCATTGAATTTCAATTGAAACGCATTGACTCACTGGATTAACATTGGCTTTGTTTCTATCAGCTATTGATATTTGAAGTTATTGATAACTAGATCACTGCCGACACTGTAGAGAGGGCCGACCGAAGAAAAACAAAACGCCGTTATGCATAATGGTGTTATAAGGCTAAAATTGATATGCATCCAATTTATGGTAGTTTATATAAATTTCCCCTTTTTAATGCACTTTTTTGTGATATATTGCATCAATTTACCCTATGTGTTATGTATTCTTTGTGGTGGTTTGCATCAATTTCCCATGTATCATGAATTTTTTGTGGTGCTTTGCATAATGGCTATGCATTAAATTTTGAAAGTTACCATCGGATTTTTCGTAAAAACACAAAAATTTATATTGTTGTTTGTACTCGTTGTGTAGATTTTTTAAAATCCTTTCCAATGACATAAAATTTGTAAAATTCCAAGGCACGGATTTTTAGATATGTTATATTAAAATTAGGTTGCCAAATATACCCCTGAAAAATATGATACACAAGGAGTTATAATAATTAGATTAAAAGGAGGGGACATTTTGGGTTTTTCATGTCCCAAAGACTACCACCAAATTGATTTCCAATCTTTTTTATCAAATTGAACATTTTTGTTAAGTTTCAATTTACAAAAAAGTGGTCATAAAGTTACTCCCTCCTTATGGGCCCTACGGTCGGTCGACCCAATGAAATCAGATTCTGATAAGAAAAGAAAAATGTTCTATTAATATGTATATCCAGGAGGGTTCAAACACTTACAATTGAAGAATCGTCTCCCAATTGAACAAAATTGATCTTACGAAAATGTCTTTAAAAGTTTATTTGTCGTGTAACAAAAAAAATAAAAAATAGTCTTTTGTTAATGAGCAAAACAATTTCAGGCACAAGCTTATGCCTAGCACCAAAGCTTACTTGGGAAGCAAAAGTTTGATCAAACTTATCCTTGAAGTTATACTACCATTCATAAGTAAAAACTCATTCACAAATTTCATATTTGCAGGGTTAAGTTTACCAAGAGGAACAAATTAGGATGATCACCATCCAGTTTACCAGGAGGAACAAATTGTTTATTTGTTGGTGAGTTTAAGTTTAACCACCTGCAGTAAAGTCTACACGCATACATTGCGTTTTTTGCGTGTGACATAATAGTAAAATACATTACGATTCCTGAATCCACTCAGGTGGAAATTAGTGTACATCAATCTTCTTGACTTTCTCTAACTCCAAACTGAATTTGATACAAAAACCCATAATTTCTTGTTTATGTGTTTATAACCTAGTCTTGAATTTAAATTGTTGGAACATGTAATTTGTAATAGTCTACAATGGCCTAGACAATTATAAAAAAACTAGTTTAATTGGGGGCCCCAGGTATTAATTAGGGGCCCCGAATATTTTATACCCAAACCAAAAAATTTAGGGGGCTTCCAAAAGGTGATGAAAATACTATTTTACCCTTACTACTTAAAAACCTATTAACCCTAAACATAAGGTCCCCAATTCATTTTCTAAAACCAAAATCAGAAAACTCTCCACCCCTCCTTTCCTCTCCCACCCGAGTTCTCCCCCTCTCCTCCATTAACGACAAAAAAAAAGAAAAAAAAAATCTTCGTTGATTAGAAAGTAAGTGACTAAAACCCACTTATGTTTTGATTTTTTTCTTGAGTTTTGATTGTGAAATTTAGTTCTCGAACCGATTTTTTGTAGTAGCAGAATTAGGGTCGTTACTATTTATGATGTTATACCCTAACGACCCTAATTCTGCATGTATACTCTATGAAAAATCGTTAATCTGTATGATGTTCTAGTGAACGACCCTAATTATGCTACTATAATTTTTTCCCCTACATTTGGGTCGTTACCTCAGTAACCGAACCTATTGACGACCCTAATTCGGCTAAGAACAGTCTCTCTGTCTTAAAAATTGGTAGTGTCGTCAATATATATAAGCGAGTCGTCATTGAACTCTTTTGGTTTAGAATAGAGTCGTTACCCATATATAGTAACAGATGACGACCCTAGTTGCAAACAAAAATACTCACTGTCCAAAATATTGATAGGGTCGTCAATATGTATCACACTACCCTAACGATTTTTCATAATCTAGGGCAAAAAATTGTAGTAGCAGAATTAGGGTCGTTACTATTTATGATGTTATACCCTAACGACCCTTTTAGGGTCGTTATATTTATGATGTTATACCCTAACGACCCTTTAGGGTCCTTCCTCTGTATGTTGTTATACCCTAACGACCCTAATTCTGCATGTATACTCTATGAAAAATCGTTATTGGTAGTGTCAGTAAAGTGACGACATAGGAGAGTCGTTTAGGTATACACCCCCCGACTATGACGACCCTTACACTTGAGTTGTTCCATGGTTGTAATTAGAAGCTTCACCAACATCATTTCCTACACTAGAATCATTCATTTCAAATAACCTAAATTTTTCACCAAAAAACTATACTTCTCCCTACCCACAACACCAAAACACAATTTTTTCTTTAATAATAATAAAAAAAAAAAACTGATTTTAATCTAACCTTATTATTTAAAACCTTAATTAACACTAATGACTTAGGGGTATTTTTGGCATTTCGAAAAATAAAGGATAAGGGATAACCCAAAAATATTATTTCATGTCCCTTTTTGTCACCTAGTGCAGGCCCAGGGCCCCTAATTAATTCTCGGGGCCCCCAATTAAACTACTTTAAAAAAGTGCAAAAAAATAAGTACTTTAGAATGTACTAGAGTTAGAGTTGCCAAAGTCGGTTAAGAGTTGGCTAGAATTCGTCAGGACAAGTAAGGTCAAATGAATGTTCTAGATAAGAAAAATCTAGAGAGATCTGGAGAGCATATGGTTGTGGAAGAAAGTGTACTTAGACTAAGTCTTATGGGGTGCTAGTCTAGCACCTAGATTAGCAGTCCACGTCACCAAGCAAAATCGCCTAAGTCTTATAGGAGTGCTATTTTAGCATACTAGTCGCTGAATCAAAACAACGCATTGAGCTGAACCATTCAGCACAACCAACTTTCGCGGAATGATCCCGCGCTTGACTAATTTGTTCTTGTGCAGTCACATGATCATGACTGGAATTAATTACATTATATTCCTGTGAGCAGTCACTTGATCTTGACTAGTCAAGTGAAGTACTGACCCAGTGCTCGGTGAAAATTGGGCAGCGTGCTAGTTGCATTAATTAATCTAGACATTCGATGGTGATCATCAGGTCCTTCAATTTATGGATGGGGGTCAAGACTTCAAATTGGGTAGGTTGATAGGTCGGTCAAAATAGAATAGTAGCTAGCCTTAGCTGTTAGCAATGTAGGTCTAATTTTGTGTTAGAATAGTAGCTAGCTGTTAGCAATGTAGGTCAAATTTTATATTACAATGGTCCACAACAGTTTTGCGCTGGACCATTCCACGCAGGTGCTGGGAATATTCTCCTTTGCGCTGTTTCGTTCCGCGGAAGTTATTTTTGTTTGCGCTGAATCATTCTGCGCATCAATCTAGCATATTAGTTCACATGCTAGCAACTTGTAGGAAAGAGAACTAGTGTTAACTTTTTTGTCACACTTTTTTTTTGAATTGCAACACTTATGTGCTAATCTAGCACCTCCAATCTAGCCCATAAGACTTAGTCTTAGGGATATGTTGCAAGGCTAAGTCCTATTGGCTAGATATCTAGCTGCTAGATTGGCCATTCACGTCAGCTAGGACAACCTCATATCCTATAGTATTGTTAATCTAGCAGCGAAAACAGTGTCGAACGCTGAACCAAACAGCGTTACATAATTTTATACAATTTCTATCTCCATCTTTTCCTCTCTCTCCCCTATTTTTCTTCCCTCTCTCCATCTTTTCCTCTTTCGCTGCGTTTCTCTCTCCCTCTTTTTCTTCTCTCTCTCCATCTTTTCCCCTTCCTCCACGTTTTTTTCCCCATCATATTCTCTCTCTCCATGAGAAAAAAGTGTCTAGGGCTTAACCTTTCAGCGTTAATATCACTTTTTGAGCGCGGAACCATTCAGCGTTTCAATCTCGCTGCTAGTTGAACTGCGAGCAATTACTAGGAGAAAGAAGTATCCAAAAGTAGTGTTAACTTATTTCCCACACTTTTTTCTTGATTTGCAACATTTTTTGGCCAATCTAGCGGCTCAATCTAGCCCATAGGACTTAGCCTAAAGAACTTTCTAGATATGAAAACTCTATATTAAACTAGAGTATCTAATGACGGTTTATGTAAGCCTATAAATAGGCAAGTCATATGTCATTTGTAACCAAGCAAGTAAACACGAATCAATTCATCAATAATAGAAGAGAAAGTTGAAGTAACCAAGTCTTGCTACAACCTTCTTCACTAAAGTTCTAGGAGCTATGTACGAGCAATACCATTATGCTCGTATATCCCCATAAATATCACCCGAGTGTCCCGTTTTTTTTATATAAAAACGAAAGATTTTTAACAAAAACTACCCTCGAAAAATGGGTCATTTGTCCAAATATTTTTAAAACATGGTTCTAATGGACGAATAAAAATTATTATGGGTGAAATTGACACCAAAAAAACAGCAAGAATAAAGCTGGATTCATCCTGGTTAAACTTAAAAACGAGCGAGGATGAAACTAGATGCATCCTGATGTAAATTAAAAATAAGAGGACACCAAAAAATAGCAAGAATGAAACTGGATTCATCCTGGTTAAACTTAAAAAATAGCGAGGATGAAACTGGATGCATCCTGATGTAAATCAAAAATAAGATTTTTTTTGAAAATGGGTAGGATGAAACTGTTTACATCCTGGCTATTTTTACGTTCCCGTCCATTAAACAATATCAAAGTTTACATGTATTTTTCACCCATGAGTTGTTGATTTTGGTCTTTTTAACCAATTTTGTGAACTACTTCTGATGCATTCTTTAATGATTAACACGGGAACACTCAACACAAAATGGTTTACTATGCTTAAAAAAAAATGGTTTTCCCCAAAACAATTTTTTTTTATAATCAAAGTCTTAATCAATTTAACTCTTCACTTGGTTTCCTACTAGTACTCTGTAAGTAGCTATCCAAGCTAAGCTACTTGAGATTAGCCAGGGACGGTCCTGACTTTTTGGTGGCCTCAATCAAAAAAATAATTTGTGGCCTCTTAAGTCGATATTTTTTCGTAATGTAACAGGGAAAATAGCACCGCTCACCGGGAAAAAAAAATCACGATTAGCACACTGAGATCAATTTTTTCTGTAGATGTTTAACAAGTAACTAGTAGGATTCTGTGATAATATGTATAAGGAAATGTGAGATTTTAACAATAACCTAAGATCAGCTCTCTTTTGATTTTTTAATAGGCAAATGGTAAATAATAGGAAAATGTAACATTGTAATATCCAAGTTAGATTGAATATCCCTACTAAGGGAACGAGATGATATACGTCATCGGTAGGCTGGTAGAGTATCTCCCCCCTTTTAATGGTAACAAGGGATTATAAAACTCAAGTAGATATAACCGTTGGATCTCCAAACTTTAAAATTCCACCATTAGATCTCATAAATAGAATTCCGTCCGAACTATTGCTATTATCCGTTAGATCATTAGATTTCCTTTTTTTTATAAGCCGTTAGATTTTAAAGAAATGGTATAAAGAATATTTACAGGGACATAAGAGTAAAAACACTTTTTATATATTTAAAAACCTCATATCTTTTAAACTACACGTCGGATTTTTGTAAATTTTATATATTTGGAAAGCCCTTTAAATTAGCTACGCAATGGGCACAAATAATGATATCAAATTTTTTTTTTTTATATTTCTCCAAATTTTATATGTTTTCTCCTTAAAAGTTAGGCATAACTTAAAATTTAGACATAACTTAAAAATAAATTGAGAAATCTAAAAAAGAAAAAAAAAACAAAAACAAAGGATTCATTCTTAAGTACAAAAAACGACTAATTTTCAGATAAAAAAAATATAGTGTCGAATCACCACCAAATTATTAGCAAAGTAGAAAATAATATCGCCGACGTGCAACACACGTGCTCACTGCTTGTATATATAGTGGGAATACGCAAATACGGTTTGCATGTATGTACGGAGCATTTTCCTTTTTCAAATATAGAAAGAGGTATGCGTGGGGCCTGATTGCGCAAATGGTGAGCATTGACAGATTGCATGACGTGCTCGATCCAGGGCATGACACAGTTGGGTTTAGAGAATTTTTAAATTTTGTGGCCCCTGTCATTTTGTGGCCTCAAGCGAGGCTTTCCTCGCTTTAACTACAGGGCCGGCACTGAGATTAGCTGAGCTAATTGAGCTAGATACTTTCCTAATTCTAGATTTGAAGCTAAAACCTGTCGATGAAAGCATGCGGCTGTCTAACCACGTGATGAGCCCCGTCCCATATTCTAGTACATGTTCTCTTTTATACTTTCTAGCCTCTAGGTATCACCAAATGTGTCCATGCAAGATGAAACCTTGCTGCTCATCTACCCAACAAGATCACTTATGGCAGTCTGAGTTCAATGCACATATGGCACACCCAATTACTGGCACAGACGATCTCGACCCGAATAATGGAGTTCTTGTACGCTCACCTGAGAATCCTAAATCTTCTCCCTTAAAGGACTAGACAAATAACGCTCTCATATTAAACGGTGATGAAACCCTCACTTCCTATTGGTCTAGAAAGGCCTTTTCTAATGCAGAAGCTATGGTGAGGACACTTGGCCTAACTCTATTGGTTATAATAATTAATATTTGGTTACAATTTGGATACATCAAATACTTAACTGTCTGTTAGTAACGGTGCTGGAAAAAAAGTAGGTGGACAATACTTAAGTTAGAATTTGAGCTTAAATAATTTTGTTACACCATGTTTACACCTATACTTAACTGTACTTTAGTAAGGGTGGACAAAACTCATGTCCAAATTGTTAAATTAAAAAAATAAATATTAAAAGGTTTTTGAAATCCTGGGTTTGTTTGTGGCCTGTGGGTGTGTATTTAATTTCTTTGTAGCCATGTTCCTCATTGTTTATTTTGTTATCAATAATGCTTTTAAACTTGGTGTCAATGAATTTGTTGAAATCTGTAGTGCTATGCTGGGATTGATTATAGGAGACAGTAAAACCACTTGCAAAGCCAATTGCAATTGAATGCAGTAATATCCAATATTGGGGAGTAGAGTTTGGAAGAATTAGAAAAGTTAAATCTAAAAGTTCAGGTATTATCTCCTGTTGATATTGGTGGTACCATATGGACTTACTGCTTAATATTTATAGCAATACTTCGGATGCTCTCAGTTGATGATGAATCAATCTTCTCACATTTTGCTAAGTTGTTGTTGTGACTGTGGATGGTACGCTTCAGGAAGCAAATATTGGATTTGGAATTGGCATTGCTCTGTATTATAAGGAAAATAATAATGACCACCATGTTGCCTTCAAGGTAATTTATTGGTTAATTGATTATTTTGTTTTGTTCTGTTGAACATAAAACAAATTTTCTGCGCTAACCTATTGATTTTTCGCAGCAGCGTTATTTAAAAAATGGGCCATGAAGAAGTTTTTATTTAAAAGATATTCCTTTTCATTGAAACATTGGTGTGTATATTTTCCAATCTAAATCAGTTAGTGACACAAGATTATGTTGAAGTTTCTATTTGAAAGGTATTTTTTTAATTTTGTGATTGGCGTTTTTTGGTTAATTTGGGTGTACTACGGTATTTATCATTTAATTTGTTGAATGGTCCATCTTTCCATTTGTATTTGTGCAGTTGCATGGATACGGTTTACGTTTTGGTCTGATTTATTTGAGTAAATCTATGAAAATCACATAGATTCTACACTCTTTGTTTTCTGTAATAGCTTTTTTCAAGAACTTGGGATGATAAAGGTTGGATTCTTCACTCTATCCTTGCATAGCATGCAGTTGTAAATATCATCTTGTTTTTTTTCATTTTTATATAGTTTGCCTGTGGCTTCCAGATTATGCGTTACCAATTTCGCCCAATTAAGCACATCTAGCATATTTTTTAACGGTAGCAGGATCGCTATAACCGACTCCATTCAGTTCATGGCCATAGAACTCAACAGTTACACCTACCTGTTCGACATTATACTTGGATTAAATGTCACTGATTGTGATGCCTATATGCCTTTTTATTAGACCACACCATAAGTCTCATTTTATTAAAAAAAAATTACAGTTGGGGAGATTTCCTGAGAAACCCCAATAATAGTAGGTTTATAGCATGGTGCTTCTATAATTCAGAAAGTTGTTGAACTGATTTTTGGTGATTTAATTTTGACTTTTGAGTTACAAATCACCTGTCTGCTTTATATGTTTGTATAGAGGAATTATGAAAATGCAATTATAGGTTTTTAATTTTCTTTTATGTTTGTAGCCAGAAAGCAGATCTCTATTAAAAATGAATCTTTATGCTCTCTTCCGCTTCGTATAGTTTACCATTCTTCTGACCTTCAGCTGTAAAGGTCCTGCATTAAGAGAGATGTTGATTAAGGGTAAGCTAAAAGAATTGGAAGCGAAGATGAGTACAGTTTTATCAATACTAATTAGTTCACTTTGGAAATTGGTTTTGAAGTGCCCGTTTCCAGTATATGAAAATGGCATGAATATATTAGATTTTTCCATGTTCAAGAAAAGTTTGCTACTGAACGACGAGAATTGATGGTAATTTCAGAACTGAATATGATGATAAGAAAATCTTTTCCTTTGTTATGTTTTTTTATAATAAGTGTTTGATTATTTAGTATAATTTCTTACAGATTTCTTGCTAGCTCCACCTCAGACTTCTTTGAGATTCAACCACATGCATTATATAGTGGCACTACGTACAGATTCTTGAGTCCTTACCTTTCAAAGGTGAAGTATACTTCAGATCCTTTACTAAGTGACATATACATTCGTTTTGAAATAGGTGATGAGACTCCTACTCTGGCTTAAGTTATGTTGGTGTTAATTCCATAAAGAGTTAATTCCTGACCTGGACTCTAAAAAACGTTCAATGCAAAGGTGGCAAATGGGATACCTGCTCTTATGATTTATATATTTTACTTCTTGGGTTATCATGTACTCACAAAAGCAGTTGAAAGCTCAAACTTTACCATGATGCAGTGTCGATCTCGCAGAAGTACTCGCTGCTAAGATGCCCGAATATCTCAAGGTTCCCGGATATCTCAAGGGAATTATTAATTATCGATGATACAAACTCTGTGTTCGAATTTATATGAATGGTGTTTGGTAGTAATTGTTTGGGTTGCTTTTCTGGTGTTTGTATAGATTGTATATTCCTTTTAGAGGGCAGGCAGACTACTGTTGATTTAATCAGTATCCAAATTAAGGTAACTTCTGGTCATGATATTTTTTTTCTTAAAACTCTTTGTGCTAGCTATTCACCTTATCTCTTCTTGCATGGTTTCTTTGCATTTTACTTCAAAACAGTAATAAAGTGGCAGAAAATATTTTCAACACTCTTTATGAATTAGTTCAGATGCAGTTTATTGGGAACCATTTTCTGGAAATTTCAGCTCACCTTCGGTATGGAAAACTAGCCAAGTCTGGAAGTTCTAAAAATGATGGAGATAAAAATAATAATACATGTTTTTCTTTTATTTTGAATCTTAAGTAACTACATGTATGTGCTCAAGTTGATTTAATTCTAATCTATAATATTTAAGAGTAATCTATGAAGACAGTAATCAGAAAACCAATAGAGATTTACTCGAGGTCATATGTGAATTTGAGTTTCTTCTAATGCAATAATAGCATAATACATGATCAGGAAAATCTTAGTAAGAAAATTTGGAAGGAATAAAACCAAAGTCCTTGAACTTTATTTTGTCAAAATTGAGTGATAAAGAGAGGTAGATGGTCTGCTGGATACTTGCACGAATGTTGTACGAAACAATATAGGTTCATTTTATAATATATAGTGGTACTTGCAAGGCACGCTGCTGGAAAAGCAATTACTATTAAGCAACTTTCTGCAACTTCTCATCAAAGAAAAGGCCAGTTTTGTGGAGACATTGCTACCATTACACTTTTTATGTAAATTCTTAGATATGGGAACATTTGATTATTAAGTTTTTACTTCCGGTTTTTGCTTTTAAGATTCCGTAATCGGAAGTATCAACAATTCATTTGTTGTACATTATCATTCTGTAGCTCCAAAAGTAAAGAAAGCTTATAGAGTGGAGCTAAGGAAAAGCTTCGGCAATTGTACGCATAGCCAAATAATATAAATGTTAACTAGGGTCTCTTTAGCTTATAAAATCACTTACTGCAGTGAATTCTATGGACCGAAGTTATATGTAAGGTTATGCCCAAAGCGTATTCTGGTCTTCGTCCCACCATACCAAATCAAGGTACACCTTTTCGAGATGACATCATGGAGTCTGCATTCTAAGGTTTAGTGTATCGAGATGGTTTACACGCCATTTTTGGTAAAGGAAAATTGTACAAATTATGAGATGAGAAATATGCCCGGTGCGTAGCACGGGCACAAATCTAGTAGACCCTTACTAACTAAAATCAAAATATCCCAAAACAAAAGGCATTAAATAAGCAAAACTAAAAGCAATCGAGTGAGAGAAACTTGTCAAACAAGAAATAACAATCTTCGTCCGATAAGAAAACGGCTTCCTAACTAACACTGACTTCTCATCCTATATAAGGGTAACGCTATACACAATCGAAACTGTTGAAAATGCCTTGAATAATTAATGTAACTTTCGGCTGTGGACAGTAGGTGCTGTCGGTGGGAGCTTTCGGCTACTTTCACAAGGTGTTGTCGGTGGGAGCTTACTTTTTCTTTGGGCTAGTGGAATGAAACTTTCGGCTAAACTTTCTCTATTGTTTAGTTGTCACTCAAGTGCACTCAAGTGGAGTGGAACCAGTGAATATATGTCGACATATATCCCTTCTTGAAACCTATATAAGGAGTGTAGTTTCATTGTAAACAAACATCCCAAAAATCAGTGAGTTCTAAAGAGAGAGAGAGAGTAGTGTTCTTAAGAGAGAGTAAGGTCTTGTTCTTGAGAGGAGTGTATACTCTTGTAACCTTGTTCAAATCATAGTGCAACGTTATCGTCGTCTTCCAAAGTGGATGTAGATCATCTTGATCGAACCACTATAAATCCTTGTGTTGTGTGTGTGTCTATTTTACATTTGATTTCATTTCTATTTAAATTCTCTATTGATTGTTCTTAGAAGAGCCATTGGTCATAACAAATTGGTATCAGAGCTCCGGGTAAAAGCGATCAACGATGGCGGCAAAGTATGAGATTGAGAAATTTGATGGAAGAAATGATTTCAATTTATGGAGGCTAAAGATGAGGGTTGTTTTGGTGCAACAAGGTTTGGTGAAAACTTTGAAGGGGAAAACGGCTCTAGCAGAAACATTGAAGGAAGAAGAAAAAGAAGAACTCATGGAGAAAGCACATGGATTAATTCTATTGTGTTTGAGCAACGAGGTCTTGAGAGAAGTGGCGGCGGAAACGACACCGGACGGGCTATGGAACAAGTTGGAGAAAAGGTATATGACTAAATCCGTAACTAATCGTTTATATCTTAAGAATAAATTACATACTCTTAGAATGCATGAAGGAACGTCTATTATAAATCATATTGATGATTATAATAAAATTCTCTTGGATTTGGAAAATATTGAGGTCAAAATTGAAGATGAAGACCAAGCTTTGGGTTTGCTTTGTTCCTTACCACCATCTTATGAAAATTTTGTTGATACCGTAATGTATGGAAAAAATACAATTTCCATGGAAGACATTAAAGCGGCTTTGAATTCTAAGGAGTTAAAGAAGACGTGTATCGACGGTAAAGATAATTCGGGAGATGGTTTGTTCGTTAGAGGAAGAGGAAACCAAAAAGGCGGATTTGATAGGAGTAGATCAAAGTCAAGGTCTAAATCAAAATCCGGTAAATTCTATTGCTTTCATTGTAAGGAAAAGGGGCATTTCAAGAAGGATTGTCCAAAATTGAAGACTGTCGAGAAGAATACCAACCAAGGAACCGCAGCAAATGTTGAAGCAGAAAGTGATGATGGAGCGGTTCTCACGGTTCATACCGAAAGCTCGGAGAACGGGTGGATTCTTGATTCGGGGTGTACTTTTCACATGTGTCCTCATAAAGAGTGGTTTACTACTTATCAAGCTAGAGAAGGTGGTAAAGTTATTATGGGAAACAATGTCACTTGTAAAGTGGTGGGTGTAGGTACAATTCAAATTAAGATGTATGACGGTATGGTGAGGACTTTAACTAAAGTTAGGCATGTTCCGGACCTGAGAAGAAATCTTATTTCTTTGGGTACGCTTGATTCAAATGGTTGCAAGTATCAAGGTGAAGGTGGAGTTATTCGTGTCTCAATAGGAAGTCTTACAATTATGAAGGGCGAGAGAATTAATGGTCTGTATACGCTGCAAAGTACTACTGTGATGGGTGATGCAGCTGTATGTTCTTCAAGTTCTGATGATGATACTACCAAGTTGTGGCATATGCGGCTAGGGCATATGAGCGAGAGGGGTTTGGCTGTTTTGAGCAAGCAGGGATTGCTTTGTGGTCATAAAACAGGCAAGCTTGATTTCTGTGAACATTGTGTCTTTGGAAAGCAGTGTAGAGTCAAGTTTAGTACAGCTATTCATAACACCAAAGGTATTCTGGATTATATTCATTCTGATCTTTGGGGTCCTTATCTGGTCGATTCACATGGTGGTGGTAGATATATGTTGACGTTCATTGATGATTTCTCAAGGAAAGTATGGGTATTCATACTTAAACACAAAGATGAAACTTTTGTCAAGTTCAAGCAATGGAAGACTATGGTTGAGAAGCAAACCGGAAGACAAATCAAGTGCTTGAGGACAGACAATGGTTTGGAATTTTGTGGGGGTGAGTTCAACGAGTTCTGCAAGGAGCAAGGGATTGTGAGACACCGCACAGTCAGAAAAACACCACAGAAAAAATGGTGTTGCAGAAAGGATGAACAGAACCATAATGGAGAAGGCACGGTGCATGCTCTCCAATGCCGGGTTACCAAAGCAGTTTTGGGCAGAAGCAGCAAACACATCAGCTTATTTAGTGAACAGATCTCCATCGACTGCCATTGAGTGCAAGACTCCAAATGAAGTTTGGACGGGTTCGCATGCTAACTATGAAGACTTGAAGATATTCGGATGTCTAGCCTATGCTCATGTGAATGAGGGGAAGCTAGAGCCTAGAGCAAAGAAGTGTATATTTCTTGGGTATGCAAAGGGCGTGAAAGGCTACAGGTTATGGTGTCCAGCAGAAAAATCAAACAAGTTTCTTATCAGCAGAGATGTGAAATTTGATGAGCAATCGATGTTGAAGCCAAAGAATGAAGAACTAGATGGAGAAGCTGAAGAGGGTGTTAGTGATAAGGTGGATCTTGGTGACAAGGTGGAACTTGAGGTGCAAGTTCAAGGAAGCAATAAGACTGTTGTTTCTGATGATGATGATGATCAAGATATTGTGCAAGAACCTGCCCAGGAAGAAGAAGCACAAGGTCATCAGTACAATCTTGCAAGAGACAGAGAGAGGAGGGAAGTTAGAGCACCTCAAAGATACGGCCATGCTTATTTGGTTGCATATGCATTTGCAGTAGGTGAGAGCATAGATAGGGATGATCCAACAACCTATGAAGAAGCAATCGGTGGTGAAGAATCAGCAGAATGGGGAGCATCCGCAATTGAAGAAATTGAGTCTCTTGACAAGAATGGCACTTGGGAGATAGTTGCAAGACCAAAAGGGCAGAAGATTGTTGGAAGCAAATGGGTCTTCAAGAAGAAACAAGGTACTTCAGATGGTGAAGGAACAAGGTACAAGGAAAGGCTTGTGGCAAAGGGGTTTACGCAAAGAGAAGGCATTGACTACAATGAGGTATTCTCTCCTGTTGTTAAACATAGTTCTATTAGAACATTACTTGCTATAGTTGCTTTGAAAGATCTAGAATTGGAACAACTAGATGTCAAGACAGCTTTCCTTCATGGTGATTTGGAAGAGCGTATTTATATGCAACAACCAAAGGGGTTTGAAGTTCCTGGCAAAGAAGACCATGTATGTTTGTTGAAGAAATCTTTGTATGGTTTGAAGCAATCTCCAAGGCAGTGGTATAAATGTTTTGACACGTTTATGGTGGAAAATGGCTATGACAAGAGTAAGTATGATAGTTGTGTATATCACAGGAAACTCCAAGATGGTTCATTTGTGTATTTACTCTTGTATGTTGATGATATGTTGATTTCTTGCAAAGACATGTCAGAGATACAGAAGCTGAAGGAGCAGTTGAGTAGCGAGTTTGAGATGAAGGATTTGGGCGCAGAAAAGAAGATATTGGGCATGGAGATTCATAGAAACCGAGCTGAAGGCAAGTTGCATTTGTCCCAGAAGGCTTACATCGAGAAGGTGTTGGAGCGGTTTGGTATGAAAGATGCAAAACCAGTAAGTAATCCTTTGGCAGCTCATTTTAAACTTTCTAGAAAGCAATCACCTCAAACTGCAGATGAGGCAGAGTATATGTCTCGAGTTCCATATGCAAGCGCAGTTGGTAGCATCATGTATGCTATGGTTTGTACAAGTCCGGATATCGCACAAGCTGTGAGTGTGGTAAGTAGATACATGGGAAGTCCCGGGAAGGCTCATTGGCAAGCTGTAAAGTGGATTTTGAAGTATCTAAGGGGAAGTACAGATGTTGGTTTAGTGTTTGATAAACACTATGGTGATTCAACAAATGTTGTGGGTTATGTTGATTCGGATTATGTAGGTGATATTGATAGAAGAAGGTCATTGACAGGTTATACTTTTACATTGTGTGGTAGTACTATCAGTTGGAGGTCGGTTTTGCAAAGCACAGTTGCACTGTCTACAACTGAGGCAGAGTACATGGCAGCCGCAGAAGCAGTGAAGGAAGGTATATGGTTGATGGGTTTGGTTGGTGATTTGGGTTTCAAGCAAGAGAATGCAACTTTGTTCTGTGATAGTCAAAGTGCCATTCACTTGACCAAAAACCAGATGTATCATGAGAGAACGAAGCACATCGATGTCAGGTATCATTTTATCAAGGATGCAGTTGAAGAAGGTAGGATAGCGATGCTAAAGGTTCCTACAGCGGATAACCCTGCAGACATGTTTACGAAGCCAGTTCCAAGTATCAAGTTCAAGCATTGCTTGGACTTGGTTGGTGTCAACAGGTGTTGAGAGCCCTTGTGGGGCTGAGCGAAGACGATGATGATGAGCGATGATGGTATTCAAGTCAAGGTGGAGATTTGTTGAAAATTCCTTGAATAATTAATGTAACTTTCGGCTGTGGACAGTAGGTGCTGTCGGTGGGAGCTTTCGGCTACTTTCACAAGGTGCTGTCGGTGGGAGCTTACTTTTTCTTTGGGCTAGTGGAATGAAACTTTCAGCTAAACTTTATCTATTGTTTAGTTGTCACTCAAGTGCACTCAAGTGGAGTGGAACCAGTGAATATATGTCGACATATATCCCTTCTTGAAACCTATATGAGGAGTGTAGTTTCATTGTAAACAAACATCCCAAAAATCAGTGAGTTCTAAAGAGAGAGAGAGAGTAGTGTTCTTAAGAGAGAGTAAGGTCTTGTTCTTGAGAGGAGTGTATACTCTTGTAACCTTGTTCAAATCATAGTGCAACGTTATCATCGTCTTCCAAAGTGGATGTAGATCATCTTGACCAAACCACTATAAATCCTTGTGTTGTGTGTGTGTCTATTTTACATTTGATTTCATTTCTATTTAAATTATCTATTGATTGTGCTTAGAAGAGCCATTGGTCATAACATAAACATATACAGAAAGAGAGATACTCATTATATCATCTAATCAATGGCAGATAAAAAATTTAATGGATCAGAATTTTTTAGGGAAATAGACGAAATTTTGAAGAAATGTAGGGATTGTTTTGAGAGTAAGATAGAAGAAATAAATAACACGCAATATCATAGGGAATCACTGACAAAGCCTAGGAAAGAAGTGGTGAGACTCGAATCGTCTGAAGATATTGATTTTAGTCTTTTCAAAAGGTTAGTAATTAGTTTAGAGGATGATGATGCAGACCGGCGTGCCTCCAAACTGGATGCCGCCCGTGACCCTGAAATGTTCTCTAAGCTTCTCCATAGAGAAAGAGAAAAGAAGTTATTAATTGGTTCAGATGATCATGATGCAGACAAGGTTGTAGCTAAAATGGAGGCCACCGATGACCCTGAAACATTCTATCAGCTGTACTCTCAGCTGCTCCATATAAAAGAGAAAAAGTTAATAATTGGTTTCGTTGATGATGAGCTTGCAGCCAAACTGGAGGCCACCAATGACGCTGAAACATTCTCTCAGATTCTCCAGAGAGAAAGGGTAAAGCTACTATCAAGACCAGCTTGCAGCCAAACTGACCGTCGGTGACCCTGCTCAGCTTCTCCAGAGAGAAAGGGCTAACGCCGCAGGCATATGAAAAGATTTTGGTCGAATTCCTTCGTTCAAGCTTGTAAAACCCAGTTTGATTTGTTTATGTTTCTTATTACATGAAGTTTTAATTTTTTTTCTTTTATAGTCCTATTGATTTTTTGAGTTGTTTAGGACTTTACCGACAGTTCATTGATTAATATAAATAAAAATTTATCATTCATTAATTTTTCTCAAGTTGATTCATCGTATCAGTCATCTAGACGATGACCCTTCAAAAGGTCCATGTCGTTCACTTTGAAATAACTATTTACTCGTTGTTTTTCTTCTAGTGATGTTGAACTCTCTATTTGCCTCTAGGATATAAAATGGTGGCCATTATACTTATTTGAGCTTCGTATTTTTCTAGTTCAAGTGATTTTTTTTGTTAGAATGAATTTTTGTTACTGATTGAATACAAGCTAGTAGTTTACTACTCTGGAGTACTTGTAATATGGATGTCAGAAATCTAGTGTACAGTATTTTTACAACAACTTTTGCAAGACTGAACTAGGTTACCAGGAATACGAGTGTTGGAATTGCATAAAATTTTAAATGAATAAAACATTAGTCCCATATAGACTAAAACACTAAGAGTTTTAGACTTAAATAGCATTGGTTTAGCCTTAAAGGGTATGGCCCTTTGGGTCTTTAGACCTTTGTGTATGGGGAAAGCCCTAGACTATGGCAAGGTTGCCTAAACCTTATTGCATTTCTTATTGCCTTTCCCGTTCGCGCGGTGCTTCGCAAGGAAGCACGCTCGCTCGGCTCGGCGTGGGCGTGGGCGTGGGCGTGGGCGAGGGAGTGGGAGTGGGTGTGGGTGTGGGTGTATCCGACCCATCCTTTCTTTTTGCTGAAATTTACCACACGCTTCTCCCACACATGTAAAGAATTTTATTCTTTGCCTTCTCGGTTTTGGATATCCGACAGCCACTAAAGCATCTTTAGTCACACACGGTTAATTCTCACGCGTGAATTCTCTTAACTGTTTTCATCGTAAAGAATCTTTAATCTCACGCGTGTGGGACACTGTGCATCTCACGCGTGTGGACACCTGTGCACAGAGATTTCTCGTCGAGAAGAATCTTACCCGACAGATGCGTTTTTTACTATTATTTTAACGGATGCTTTTTGCTTTTACTCGTCCGACAAATTGAACGCGTGATTTACGGATCTGTGTCTCAAACGTTCGAATTCTTACCTATATATACGAGTTAAGGCTTTCAGTTTAAAAAACATACCATTCAGAACTCTTATCTTCTGAATTTTTCCTTCTTCTCTAATAATTTTAAACTTAAGTTCTTATTAATATTTGTCTTAAAACTCGAAAAACGTTCGTTCTTTTAAAACAAGTTGTAGTTTACTGAAACATAATTTTGTATAACTACCTCTTGATTTACAAATTTTAGTTCACAGAAATATAGTTTACAGAAACATAAAATTGTTTTTACATTACTCAGTATTTTCAATTTGTGTTTTTGTTTTTACTTTTGCTGCCAAGTTCTAAGGTTTCTCTCTCGTGTATGCTACACATAGAGGAGAACTAACGATAGTTGTATCCTGAGGTAATTTGTTAATTGCTATAGCATCTCAGAGGAGTAGCAGTAATATTACCTTTAGCTCAGCGTATCTCATACGTGCCTCTACTAAGTTTATTGATTTGTTTGTTACTACTACTATCAGTGTAATCTAAGTATTATTTCCCATTTGCATTCGATTATTGTAATTAATTCCAACAATCTAAAGGTAATATTTGCCTTATTGTAATATTGTAATACTGTAATATTCTTTGTTGTAAGAACATGGGAAAGAATACTGTAGAAAAACCACCAAAGTTCAGTGGTAAGGACTTTAGAGATGGCAGTCTAAAATGCTATTCTTCCTAAACGACCAAAGGTTAGATGGATATGCTTTAGAAAAACCCTCGAGAAAACTTCATCGCCGACTCCTTGTATGACTTCTATAATGCAAAAGAAGATTTTAATGCTTTTGATTTATGGGAAGCTCTAAAGAAAAATATCATCTTTGAAGCTGCTGGAAGTAAGAAGTTCTTGATGGCTAAGTTCTTAGAATACAACATGACTGACGAAAAGCCTGTGGTAGAACAGTTCGTCGAACTTCAACTCCTCATCAGCGAGATTCTTGCTGAAGGCTTGACTTTTGATGAAGCTCTACAAGTATCGGCTGTGATTGAAAAGATTCCACCCTCATGAAGCGAATACAAGAGGAGGCTGCGACACGAGACTCGTGAAATCACCATGGTGGAGCTTGGCAAAAAGATCCAGGTTGAGGAGCTGATGTGCAGCAAGGACAAGAGCATGATGCTGAGCAAAAACATGTCCAACAAAGCTCATGTTTTGGACGATAAAGCGCTTAAAGAAAACTCCTGGAGAATCCAGCAAAATGGGTAATAGGCGTAACAGACGTCGAAAACCCGAGGTAACAATTTTAAGCCTAGAGGTGGTGTCACTAAGCACACCATCAAAGGCGACTGTTTTAATTGTGGTAAACCTGGACATATGGCTAAAGACTGTAAGGCCCCTAAAAGGATCAAATATGATCCAAAACAGAAAAATAAGGCAAACATAGTAGAGGACTCATGGATATTTCACTGGCATGGTGTCTGAAGTCGACCTTGTCTCTAGTATGACTAATGTGAGAGACTGGTGGCTTGATTCTGGAGCCACCAAGCATGTCTGTAAATTCAGAAATGCTTTCTCCTCCTATGCCATAGTAGGAGATGATGAGAAATTGTTCATGGTAAATTCTTCCACCGCGAAAGTGGTGGGGAAAGGCAAGGTCGAACTGAAGCTAACTTCAGGAAAAACTCTCGCATTGAATGACGTATTCTAAGTCCCAGACATATGCAAAAATCTCATCTCAGAAACCATCCTGCTAGGAAAAGGTTTTAAAATTGTTGCTGAGTCCAATACTGTTGTGATTTCTAAGCATGGTGAATTCGTAGGAAAAGGTTATGTTACCAACAACATGATTAAGCTTAGTGTATCTGATTTGAAATTGAATTTTAATGCATCTTCTTATGTTTATGTTTGTGACTCCTCACATGTTTGGCATGATAGATTTGGGCATGTTAATTTCAAATCGCTAGAAAGACTTGCTAATTTAGGTTGCATACCAAAAATAAACTTTGATAAAAAACAAAGATGTGAAATCTGTGTTGAATCTAAATATGTAAGAAAACCATTTAATAAAAGTGTTGAACAATTTTATAAACTTGAAGTAGAAAACCAAAAAGGAGTTAAGATTAAAACTCTTAGGTCTGACCGTGGCGGTGAGTATGTGATACCCATAGGAGATTTTTGTAAAAATAATGGAATCATTCATGAAACCACTGCACCATATTCACATGAATCGAATGGTGTAGCCGAAAGAAAAAAATAGAACACTCATAGATATGGTAAATGCTATGTTGACAAGTTCAGGGTTATCTTCGAACTTGAAATAGTTGACTATTGTAACGATGTTTCCCCGGGAGGAATTCCACTGGCCCAAGCCTGTGTCTTCAATTGCCATCCACTGTGACAGTGAAGCTGCTCTTGGTTGCGCAAGAACAATGTATACAACGGAAGTCTATACATATACGAAGAAGACATAAGACGGTGAAACAACTACTCTCTCTTCGGTATTATCTCGATAGACTTTGTAAAATCCAAAGATAATCTTGCAGATCCTTTGACAAAAGGCTTAACCAGAGAGAAAGTTAAATTTACATCGAGGGGGATGGGACTTAAGCTCATTGAATAAATCACCATGAAGGATACTCAACCTTGTGATTGGATTTCCAAGATCAAGGTTCAATGAGACAACTAATTTATGGTGATATTGAGAAAGCACTATCTTTGTCCCTCCCTATGTTATCTTTTGCGAGGTGTGCTTTATATAGAATGAATTTTTCCCATATAGACTAAAACACTAAGAGTTTTAGATTAGACCTTTGTGTATGGGGAAAGCCTAGACTATGGCAAGGTTGCCTAAACATTATTGCATTTCTTATTGCCTTTCCCGTTCGCGCGGTGCTTCGCACAGCACACACGCTCGCTTCGGCTCGGCTCGGCTCGGTGGGTGTGGGCGAGGCGAGGCGTGGGAGTGGGAGTGGGTGTGGGTGTGGGTGTGGGTGTGGGTGTATCCGACCCATCCTTTCTTTTTGCTGAAATTTAACTTGATTGAATACAAAGCTATTTTAGTTTACTACTACGGAGTACTTGTAATATGGATGATTTACAGAATTTTAGTTCAAATCTAGTGTTTGTATTTTCAATTTGTTTTACAACAACTTTTGCAAGACTGAACTAGGTTACCAGGAATACGAGTGTTGGAATTGCATAAAATTTTACGTATGTATTTGTCTAGTAGTTTCCTGTAAACAACTGGTGGAGCCTCTGACTATATGCGGCTCAGAAAACACAATGAAATAGTACGACGATTGTAACACATATGTACTAATTTTTATCCTAAGTCTTGTTTTTGCTTAGAAGATGAAAGCGAACACTCATGATTACAATTGCTTGTGAACATTCAACTCATGTTTCCCCAGAAACCTCTCTTATATTTAAAGATCTGTTCCTCATCCTTCCGTTGGTATAAAACCATACACGCTAAACCTAGTCCCGAAATAGCCACCATTTGTTTTTAAGCGAAAAAGGGTATATATTAAGAAGAAGAAAAAAGTAGAAAATATTTACAGAGTAGTGAAGAGACTCCTAACCCCCAAAAAAAAAAACTACCACAAGAGATCTATCTCATCTGCATAATCTCATCCCAATGAAACAGAATCTGGTTCATAGAAAAACCATTAAAAACTTCAGACTTAGAACTCCATAAGCATTTATCTAGCTTAACCGCATACTCCAAATCTTCCTTAGTTTTCTATCTTCCGCCATGAACTCTACGATTTCTTTCCAACCACAATTCCCAGCAAATTGCAAAAGGAACTAGGTGCCAAACCCTTCTTAATCTCTTTGGAAGACTATTCATACCCCAGCTTTGCATCAAACTCCTTAAGTCTTCGAAATAGCCACCATTACTAGTCCGTCAATTGTTTTCTCTTTTTTCTTTATAATTACTCGTGCCATGTCCGCATTTTGTCTTCTGGAAGTAGAGACCGTAATAAACTTCAGCACAATCTTCATGTCTCAAGTGATCACGTTAGCAAGGTTGGGACATAAGTCTGATCTAACTCCTAGCACTTGCTTGTAGAACTGACGTTCTATGGCCCATCCATATGTGGGACCGTTGAATTTCAATTCAAATGCAATGACTCACTGGATTAACATTGGCTTTGTTTCTATCAGCTATTGATATTTGAAGTTATTGATAATGAAATCAGGTTCTGATGACGGCACAACATAAGATGGTGAAGCTAATGCGGGTACTTATACAAAATAAATAGATAACCCTTGCACTGCGTAAACATTTTGGTCAGTCATGGAATTTTAAGTTTACGTTCAGTTTTTCCACGAGCTCGAGAATTTGATAAATATGAGCGATACCCATGCAATTAATTATATTTGCTAGTCTAAAAGTGGATGTCTTTGACACCCCTTGAGTAAAGAACCAAATTCGTAGATAATTAAAGCTAGACTAAATCTATAAGGACTCTTACTAAGCGTATTTTTGGCATGGAAGGTGTTATGGTTGAAGTAATGGTACTAGTGACAATGATACTATGGCATGGAAGGTGTTATGGTTGAAGTAATGGTACTAGTGACAATGATAGAACAATGAACATGAAAGTGATACTACGGCTGCACTGGACCTAGTTTGTTCTCAATTATTTTCTTTAATTCAATACAAGAAAGATAGAGAGTATAGATACTCACAAAACCCTAACTAAATAGCATCAACGGCTCTACAAACTAAACGTGGGCAACATCCTGCCACACGTTCTTAATTACCTTACTGAATAAGAAACTACTTAACCTAGTTATTAAAGCCAATCATTACTAATTTAACTGTCACTTGTATCCCCAAATAGATAAGGGCATCCCTATGTAAGGATACATGACAATACCCCGATCTTGAAAACATCCTTGTCCTCAAGGATGAAACTTTGGAAAATGGGATTTAACGTGAGCTGTGTCCTCCCAAGTGGCATCAGCTGCTGATGTTGTGAGACCACTGGATGAGCATTTGTGGAATGGTAGCACTCCCTCTGAGGATTTCCCTTGTGCCTATAAATGCCACAGGCTTGAGAATGATTTCTCCCGCAGCATCAGTTTGAGGAAGAGTTGGAGCAGTGACGGCAGCTGATCCAATGCATTTCTTAAGCTGTGAGACATGAAATACTGGGTGGATCTGAGAGGAAGAAAGTAGTTCCAGCTTGTAAGCGACTTGGCCAACTTTGGCAATGACATGGAAAGGACCATAATAACGTGCAGAGAGTTTGAGGTTTATGTGCAGAGCAATGGAGGATTGGAGGTATGTTTGGAGCTTTAAGAACACCAAATCTCCCACCTCAAAGTGTCAATCAGTTCTTCTTTTGTCAGCAAACTCCTTCATTCTCTCTCGAGCCTTGTGTAGAGAATCCATTAAAATCTCCATCATGATGTCTCTTTGGGTCAAGTAATCTTCCACAGCAGCCACAAAAGTAAGAGATTCATTTGGAAAGGCAAGATGTGGAGGAGAATATCCATACAATTCCTTAAAGGGTGTAATATTAAAACTGGTGTGATGATTTGTATTGTACCAGAATTCAGCTAAAGGCAGACATTTGAACCATTGTTTCGGCTGCTGGCCTGTCATGCACCTGAGATAATTTTCCATGCAAGCATTTACTCTTTCAGTCTAACCATATGAATGAGGATGATATGCTGATTTGAGTTGTAAGCTGATTCCCAGTGCCTTGAATAATTCCTGCCAGAAGTTACTTGTGAATACTTTATCTCTATCTGAGACAATGAAAGTTGGCAGACCATGCAATTTGAAGACATGCTTGAGGAATTCATGAGCCACAGTGGAAGCTATAAAAGGGTGAGTTAAGCCAATGAAATGGCTGTATTTAGTAAACATATCAACCACAACAAGAATAACATCCTTTTTGTTTGATATTGGTAATCCCTTTATGAAGTCCATTGTTATGTGTTGCCAAGCTTGTGATGGGATTGGTAGAGGTTGTAGTAACCCTGCAGGAAGTATGTGATCTCCCTTATTTCTTTGGCACACATCACAGTGACTAACCAACATTAACATCTCATTTTTGAGACCCTTCCAATAAAAATGCCTCTTTGCCCTGAGGTAACTTGCTTGCATTCCTGAGTTCCCCCCACTGCAGAAGAATGAATAGATTGTAATATAGTGTACCTGAGATTGTTAGTAGTACCTATATGTATTCTGCCATGATACCTTAGAATGCCATCTGTGTAAGTATAATGAGGATCAGAAGATGGAGCTATTAGTAGCCGAGGGATGATAGTTTTGGCCCCTTCATCATTGTCATAGCTTTGGATGACTTCTTGTGCCCAAATGGGAGTAGAAATGGACATGGATGTGCACTGAGAATGAGTAGGGAGCCTTGAGAGTGCATCTGTAGCTTTATTCTCCATTCCTTTCTTATAGTGGATTGTATAATTGAATTCTAACAATTTCATGAGCCATCTTTGTTGTGAAACTATATTGAGCTTCTGATCCATGAAGTATTTAATGCTCTGTTGATCGGTGTTGATGGTAAAATGGTGACCAAAGAGATAGTGTCTCCATTTTGTCACTTCCATGACCACTGTTAGAAGTTCTTTTTCGTAAGTAGAGAGACCTAATGATTTGGGGCCAAAAGGTTTACTGTAGTGGCTAATGACCCTTCCTTCCTGCATTACAACAGCTCCAACACCCACAAAACATGCATCTGTTCCAATACAAATGGTTTAGATAAATCAGGAAGCACCAAAACTGGAGTGGTGCACATAGCTTTTTTAAGTGTGTTGAAGGATTCCTCTGCACTTGGAGACCATTGGAATGCATTCTTCTTCAAGAGATCTGTGAGTGGCTTACTAAGAAGGCCATAATGCTTCACAAATTTCCTATAGTAACCAGTAAGCCCAAGGAAACCCCTTAACTCTTTAAGGCAAGTAGGGACTGGCCAATTCATCATACATTCAATCTTTGTTGGATCAGCAGCTACACTATCTGCAGTTATAATGTGACCCAAGTAACCCAAGGATGACTGAGAAAAGCAGCATTTAGAAAAATTAGCATATAGATAGTGATGTCTTAGTAAGACTAGAACTATAGAGAGATGTTGTACATGCTCTTCAAGAGATTGGTTGTATATAAGTATGTCATCAAAGAAAACCAAGACAAACTTCCTTAAGTAAGGACCAAAAACTGAATTCATAAGAGACTGAAATATTGCTAGTGCATTAGTGAGTCCAAATGGCATCACTTTGAACTCAAAATGTCCATGGTGTGTCTTGAATGCAGTTTTGTAAATGTCATCTAAAAATAATATGATTTGGTGGTATCCATATCTCAAGTCAAGATTTCTGAAAAATTTGGCACCAAACAGTTCATCCAACAATTCATCAATGACATGGATAGGATACTTATCTTTAATTGTGAGATCATTTAGCTTCCTATAGTCCACACAAAACCTCCAAGAATTTTCTTTATTTCTCACCAAGAGAATGGGAGAAGCAAAGAGGCTATGACTGTCTTGGATGATACCAACATTAAGCATTTATTTCATTAAGGATTCAACTACCTCTTGTGAATGTGAGGACATTTGTAGGGCCTGAGGTTAACTGGTTGAGCACCTGGTTTAAGTGGTATTTTATGGTCTAGTCTAGTGTTCTCTGAGGTGGTAACTAGGTTGGTTCTGCAAAGACATCTGATAATTGATCCAATACTTCTTTTACTAGTTTGGGTGTTGGTGTCATGGGTGGTTCAGCTGAGATGGCAAAGAATTGACCCACAAAAGCTGGTGCATCGTGTTTAATGAAATTGTGAACATCTAGACCACTAGCCATCATAAATGAGGGTTTGTTGAAAATACCAGTCAAGGTGATGTTGTTGCCCTTGTGAGTGAAATAAATAGTTAATGTAGAAAAGTTAAACATTACATCACCTAGGGTTTTGAGCCAATCAGCTCCCAAAACCATGTCACAACCTTCCAGAGAAAGTACATGAAAATCATCATGGAATTGATGGTCTTGCATCTTCCACTCCAATTGTTGATACACTCCAGATATGGTAACCTTGTCACCATTTGCTACTGTGACAAGTAACTAAGAAGTTGGATTAACAATGTAAGCTAACGTTTTGGCTAAAGTAGCATCTATAAAGCTGTGAGTACTTTCTGTGTCCACAAGGATTGTCACTGCCTGTTTGTTGAGGTTCCAAAATATTCGATAGTCTTTGTGATGTGATGTCCATTGAGGGTATGGAGAGAGATTTCCATGTCATTTTCTACCACAAGAGTGGGGTTTTCTTCTTCACCTGATTGGGGGTTTGTGACCTGAGTTGGTTCTTCCTAAGTTAAAAGAATATAAAGCTGTTGATTCTTACATTTATGGCCATAAACATATTTTTCATCACAATTGTAACATAGATTTTTAGATATCCTCTAAGCTAATTGTTCTTGGGTTAAACGTTTAATTGGTGGAATGTAAGTGGATTTTTAGGTGATTGTGGGTTTAGAAGTGGAAGTTTACTGAAATAAGAAGGTTTAGTAGGTTTTTTTTTTTGTTAAGGATGTTAGAGCATAGCTCGGTCAACCTCGCATGCGTTTCTATCTCAAGCATGTTTGTCAATGTTAGTGATCAAAACTATAAGTATTGATTTCCAGCCTATTTAGCTAAGTCTCGGACTAGGATAGGAAAGTGTAGTAAGCTCAAGGACTTCATGGCGATTCATCATATAACGACGAAGATCTACACCAAGGAACCGTGGAGCTTCATCAATAAAAAGGTATGTGGAGACTTGAACTTATCTATCACTCGAAAGTATATCAATTCTTCTCATACTTCTTGAGACGTAAGTCGTATGCTATATATATAGACTAGATCATACACACTTGACATTTCGAGCTGAGTATTCAATGCTTATCTTGGTTCTCGAAATTGTGTGTTGGTAAAGCGTTTCCCTTTGATCGATTTTATCTTCACCTAGTGACGAAAGTCATGAAAACATTTCAATTGTCTTTGGAAATTGCTCTGACGAGAAAGGTTGTGAATAACACTGAATAACGTCCTATGGGAATGTTTTAATGTTTGGAATGTGGAGTTTAGATAACATAACCATATTACTTGATCCGGAGTTCTTAAACTTTGTTTAGCAAGTGGAATTGGTAGGATTGTGGAATTGGATTTCCAAGTCCGCGAACCCAATCCGCGAACTGACGAAAATACTCATCCCGAGAATTTCTGTTGGGATTTCCAATATAACTTGTTTGCTGTTAAGTTTGCGAACCCAGTCCGCGAACTGGCGAAACTTCTCTTCCCGAGAATTTCTGCTGAGTTTGGAAAACTCAACCCGATTAATTAAGTCCGCGAACTTGTTTGTGAACTTAATAGGTTATGATATAAAGATGAGCTCTGAACATGAATCATTAGATTACTAAAGAATGCTTTATACAAACCATGGCTATAATGTTCATGAGACGATTCAATCGAATCGTATCATCTTTGATTCAATTGTGTCTTTGAAATTAATCACTCTCTAACTAGTTTAATTTGTGTCAATTGAACTAGTTATGGTGAAGACGAACAAGGTTAATATGAAATGCACTTATGGTTAACCTTTTGGTTTACTGTGAATGAACCAACATATGCGTACACGTTTGGGCATGGTTCTCACGAACCCAGTAGACGTTTACGAAGTGTGTGTGACAAGCTATGCTTTCGATCTAACGGTTGAGAAATATTAGCTTGAATCTAAATCAGGTTTTCATCTAACGGTGAATATGGATTGATTAGTAACTAAGGAAAAACCCTGATTTGAAGACTATATATAGGAGACATCTAGATTGAGCAAAACTTAATTCCCACACATCAGTGTGTTACTAGTGTGCTCGCTAGAGTCGATCTCCATTAACCTTTGAGTTTCTTCTCTTAATTCGGTTTAACGACTTAAAGACTTCATTGGGATTGTGAAGCCAGGCCGATACTACCTATATTGTAGTTATGTGATCTGATCTTGCATCTTCTATTGTACGAGTAAAATCTTTGATTGACTTGAGATCGTGAGAGTTCTCTGATAGGCAAGATAAAGAAGTCACAAACATCTTCGTCTCACTGTTTGTGATTCCGCGACGAACTGCCTGTGTAGTCAGGAAGGATCGTTGTGAGGTGATTGATTAATCTAGGTTGTTCTTCGGGAATATAACTCCGGATTGTCAATTGGTTCCTGTTACCTTTATTTTACATCAAAAGACGGAACAAAACTTAGGGTTTATCTGTGGGAGACAGATTTATTCCTCTATTGACTTTTCTGTGTGAGACAGATCTGTTTATTTATCAAGTTTGTGATTTTGGTTTGCAGCAACTCTTTGTTGTGGGTGAGATCAGCAAAGGGAATCAAGTACGCAGTGTCCTGCTGGGATCAGAGGCTTAGGAGTATAACTATACCTTATATCAGTGGGAGATTGGTAGGGGTTCAACTATAGATCAGTCTGAAGTTAGTTTGCAGTAGGCTAGTGTCTGTAGCGGCTTAATACAATGTGTATCTAATCTGGACTAGGTCCCGGGGTTTTTCTGCATTTGCGGTTTCCTCGTTAACAAAACTTCTGGTGTCTGTGTTATTTCTTTTCCACATTATATTTATATAATTAAAATAATACAGGTTGTGCGTTAAGATCATCAACTTCTCTAATCCAACCTTTGGTTGTTGATTGTAGTTGATTGATCCTTGGACATTGGTCTTTAGTACCGTCCAAGTTATCTCTCTTTGATAAAGACTCGCATATTTCTATTTGCTTGAGTAAAGATCAAATCGAGAGATTGAGATAATAACTCCTTGAGATACTTTTTTTTATCTATATTGAGTCTGGCTATCTAGTTGATTCTCTGTCAAAGTATTTTAGAGTTATTCCATACAGATTGCTAATCGAAATATTGGGTGGTGGTGTTAGACCCCCGCTTTTTCAATTGGTATCAGAGTGGGCAAACACGTTCAAGACCTAATCAGTCTGTGTTTGTAGCGATCTGACTCTGTGGAAAGATTCTCATACACATACCAATATACCTCCTAAAGCTGTCAACATTGTCAAAAGTCTCGGAAATACCTTAAAGGGTCACACCTTAGATGATTCTTCCGAATCTCGAGGTAAGAAGAATGTCCCATCGTGTGTTAATCATTCTTCCTCCAATGAGACTTTGGACATAATGACTAAAGTTGAAAAGGAGCTCACCAGAATTTCAAAAATTATATAGAGTTTGATGATCTCAAGGATCATGTACAGCTCGTCGATGAATTTGAAAAGGCTATTGATCGTGAACAGGTACTCTATAACATCATAGGGTCCTTCTCTAAGGAAATTGAGAAACTTCTTCAAGAAAATTATCAACAACGTGAAAATATTCATAATATCAAAAATCTGGTAAAAGAAGGCTCAATTAGAGAAGAAGGTTTGATCAAGACGCATTCATCGAATCTTGACAGTCTTCGTGTTGTGAAAAAGGAACTTGAAGCATCACTTGTCATAGTCCATGAATAGTGCAAATCCTTGGAAAAGGAATACCTTGTTTTAAAGAAAAATTCTTCTGCACATTCTAATTCTCGTGAGTTACTGTACATAATGAAAGTTTCTCCTGATGAAGATTGTGTCAAGAATTTTTTTTGTAACTTACAATCTTCTCCGGTGACTATGAAGTTTAAACAAGTACCTGTTATTGCTTCACCTCCATGAACATGTACCTTATGTGGGAAAGGAAATTACTATGCTATGCATTATTTTGCAAGAATGAAACAAATCTCTAAACTTCATAAATTTTTTCTATCCACTTGATATGTGTCTAAAACACCTAATTCTATATCTAGTATTTATGCTTTCTTTGCTACTTTTCTTGTAAATTATGTATCTTATGTTTGATTTTGAGTTTATTAGGTGCAACGGAGTCATTTGTATCAAAAGAAGAAGAAAGCGTTCATTTGGAGCAAGAAGGGAGAAAGTGTCATTTCGTATGCATGTGCTATCGAGAGCACAATGGAGGATAAGGGGCTTTCATATTGTGGTGGCTCTTTTATTCACTCTTATGGGTGCATTGAGTAATTCCTATTACTACACAAGACCTAAGTTTCATAAAAAATCATTTCTCATCATTGGTTTTTATCTCTTCATCATTGCCTGTAAAGAGCGGCGGATCCATTAACTTCATGGAAGAAATTCAGAGTGAAACTGAAGCAGAAGAAGGTGTTGAATCTAGGATTAGAGAACAAGATCGAGATGGGTTTGTTTGTCTACAGAACAGCGAAGATAAAATTGAAGCACTGAGTTAGGGTTTCATAGATGGGTTGTTCTTGAGCTAACAGGGAATCCTAGAGCTGTTTTAGGGGTTTTGAGAGTTAAATGAAGAAGAGGAGATGCAGATGGTGAATGGGTTTGCATTCAATTGAAAATCAGGGGGGTTGAGATGATTACAACAGATGATGTAGAGATTGGGGTTAGATGTATGTTAGGGTTTGAAATCAAAGAAGTTGATGGCAAATCAAATTGAAATAAAGGTTTGGAGGAATTGGTTTGTTCTGCCGGTATATGGGTTGAATTATTAAAGAGATTTAATCTGAAATTCGAATTCAATGAGAAGGAAATGTAGAGATTTGATGGAGTTTGGGGCTCGAATGGCGGACAAGATGTGTTTGATGTTGATATTCATGGGTTTATATTCGATTATGAAGATGGGTTCAATTTCATTGGATGGACTCAGATGAAGAAGCAGCTGATGTTGGAGCAGAAGATGATGGTGATGAATCTCAGAAATGGGTATTTTTGGTTCTGTTGTTGGTTGTTGTTCAATAGTGAGTTGTAGTTGCAGCTCAGGTAGAGATTTTTATAAGGAACTGAAGTTGTTGCAGCTGGGTAAGCAATCACAGGGAGATGAAATTGGTGGTACTGTGGTGTTGGTTTATCCTGGGTGGTTACTGGTATTTGTGAGTTGAAGTACAGGGTTACTGAGAATTGTTTGTTGAGCTGCTACAAGGTGATACCGGTAGTGAATGTGTGGTTGCAGAAATTGAATTGTCTGTCTTTTTGGATGTGTGGATTGTTTCCATAAAATAGCAGGTGAAGCTGAGATGAGACTGGTGTTGGTGGAATGTTCTGCAACTAGTATTGAAGCTTGAGTTCTGGGTTGAGCTTGAACTGCAATGGAAAGAGGTGGATGAGTCGCAGGTGGTGCCTATGGTACTGAATATGAGTACAAGCAAGAGCTGGAGTTAAGAAACTGTTGAGGTTGCAGTCCACGGAACTGTAGATGTTTTGGTGATAAGTTCAGTCTTAAAATTAAGGTGAAGCTGCTTGTGCAGATGGTGATGCCGACTTTATCCTGAGGATGATTGAGAATGCTGGAAATGGTGGAACTGAAATTGCAATATTGCAGGGCAAGATACGGGCAGGCGGATAGTATGGATTGACTGAAATTGGGAGATATTTGCTCTTACTGGTTGCACTGGTTGTCTTCGAATGGGATTGTGATATTGATTGGCTTGGAGCAGAGTTACTGCTAATGGTGGTAGAGCTGCATGATTGAAATGATGTCTAAATGAATGCTTAGGTTACATGTGCAATGGCAAGACTGGGAACAAGGTTATGCACCAGAGGTTGGTAGATGATATGTTGATGTTGTTGTGTCAAGGAGAAGTTGCAATAATTGAAGCCTCAATGGCAGTTGGTTCGATTTGGAGAAACTGGAGTGGAAATGAAGTGCTAGATACATGAAAGAACTGAAGATGCGGCTGTGAAGAATGCACAACCATCATGGATGGATATGAGTTGGTGATGCATAATGATTGTACTGCATAAGTTCAAGCTGTGCAAAATCCAAAGCCATGGGTACTCAGTTCATTAAGCTCTGACTCAGGTCTGACTAAACCACCTGACTCACCTGACTCGGATATGACTTAGGGATTGACTAAGTTGACTGATACTTTGACCGGTGACCGGGTGGACTTTTTCGGTCACCTGAGCTACTTCCGGTGATTTTGCCGGTCGGATTCCGACCGATGATACCAGTTTTCCGGTGACCATTTTTGGGATATATTTTCACATGGATTTTTATCACATATGGGCTTGGTGGATTTTCATCTAATGGACTTTGAAGACTAAACCTAATTTTGGAAAGCAAAGGAATATAAAAGAGGAGTCTTTTACAACTTGGAGGACGTTTTTTATTCTTGGAGCTTTTGGAGATATCCGCTTTTACTTACGCTACTAGGGTTTGCTTTGCTTTCATCTTCTTCTTAATTCAATTATTGATTATGATGAACTCCATATCTATGAGTAGCTAAATTTAATATTATTGGTTAAGGATGTAGTCATATTTCTAAAACTTGTGCTTGAGTTATGTGTTAATTTTCTCTCTTGATTATCATTCAAATATCTATTGTTTTTAATAATCACATGATTGATGTATTGTGATAGGATTTAGGTGGTTGTTTAGTTAAGTGGACAATTAATTGAACTTGCATCCTTTTCCATGGCTAGTTTAGGGTTCTTCATCGAGCGATAACCCCGAATACAAGTAGTATAATATGATCACGGTTTGTAGTGATACACTCTTGTGATCATATGTAGAGTTTGACCTTTGTCCGAATTGTTATGCGCAATGTATGACAATTGCATTGATTAGCCTATTTCTGAAACTTAATGCTCCTAGGAATTGAACTTGATTAGCGCAAGGCGCTAGGTTATTTTTTAGGTAGAATTCACATACGCATCTCTAATGTGTGTGTTGATGAACTTAGGAAATTAATAGATTATCTTGCCCTCTTGATATTCTAGGCTTTTGATGATAAAGAGATTAAATTGTAATTCTAATCATATAATAAAGTACATGTTTAAGATTGAAGATGAATTCCTTGACCAATATCTTTCTCTCGTTGATTATTTCTCCAATTTACTTTGCTTTTGATTTACTTTTATTGCTTACATAAAAATCAGAAATCCCCCCAATTGGTTACTTAGGAAATTGAACACATAATAACTACAACTGCCTCTCTGTGGAAACGAACTCTTTCGTATCATATACTTTAGGAAATTGAAATTATTTTTGACGCATGCGACAACGATCAAATTTTGGCGCCGCTGCCGGGGAGGCATACGGCTAGTTATTAAGTTTTTAGTTTCTTTTTATTATTTTTGCTTTTATCTTTGCTTCTTATTTCTTGTTTCGTTTTTGTAACTTAGTTTGTGAAAATTGTTTTTAGGTAATAATCCCTGGCTCCCAAGAATTGGAATTATCAAAGGCGCGGGATAACTACTCGTGAAGGAACAATACTTCACGCAAGACTTGACGAGACGAAAGGACTAGAGTTGGAAGTAGAGGAAGAAGTTCTAGAACAAGAGATTCCGGTTGAACAAGAACCACCTTCAGAAAAAGAAGAAGAAGAAGAAGAACCACCTGAAACAGTTATTATGCTTATAAAGCATACTATTGTTCTTTGGTTACATGACAAATAAATTTTTAAAGACATTAGTGTAAGATCTATTCTGTTGGGATACGCTTCTTCACTTGTAATACAAGTGTGAACCCTCAATAGAACCTTTTTCTTCTCGGAAAAAAAAAAAGAAAAAGAAAAAGAAAAAGAAAAAGAAAACAATTACTTCTCTCAGTCGAAAAAAGCCTATATTCATAAAAGAAATATGAGAGGAACAGCTCTTAAAAATATGAGAGGTTTCAGGGGAAACATGAGCTGGATGTTCTCAAGCAACAATTATAGTCAGTGTTAGCTTTCATCTTCTAAGCAAAAACAAGACTTAAGATAAAAATCAGTACATCTGTGTTGCAACAAATGGTGTTGCCCTTAGCCATTATGGCTTTCATGCAGTTGGTGAATTCACAGATTGATGTGGATGATAAGATTCAGAAAGTGGATCAAGGCTACTACAAATGGTGTTGATATATGGAATCATTACAGAAAGAAAGTTCTCCACTTTCTCCACCCCCACCAACCACCTCATCAAGATGTTCAAGTTCAGTACGAGACTGAAGATCATGATATTGATGTAGACGAATCAGATGGCAACCTGGGATATCAATAGTCTCTGGATGAGGCTTTTTCGATACTTAATTATTTCGAAGTGAACGGTACACCTATGTTAATTTATAGTCTCTATATAACAAGTGGAGCTGCAGAGAACAACAGCGAGCGGAGTTGCAACTAGGAATGTTGGCTGGAAAGTTAGCTAGACAAGCTACAAGTCGGAGATGCGGTGTTGCGAAGTTATCATGGAGTACAACGGATCTTTTCAAGAGTCATCATCTAGATGACTGAAACTTTATGTTTGTAGTGACGGATACTTGTGAAAAATTAATGAATGATAAATTTTTATATTAATCAATGAATGATGAACTGCTGGAAAAATCTTTCAAAATCAATAGTAAAAACTTGATGAAATAAGAAAGAAAAATAAATTAAATTGGGTTTTAAAAGCTTTAACGAAAGAATTCGACTAAAATCTCTTCATATGCCTGTGGCCTTAGCCTTTTCTCTCTGGAACAGCTGAGCAAATGCTTCAGGGTCATTGGCAGCCTCTAGTTTGGCTGCAAACTCGTCTGCAGCAGCAGCATCATCATCTAAACGAACTAATAACTTCTCCCCTTCTCTCTGGACCAGCTGAGCAAATGCTTCAGGGTCATTGGCGGCCTCCAGTTTGGAGGCAAGCTGGTCAGCATCATCATTATCTGAACCAATTAATAACTTTTCCTTTTCTCTCTGGAGCATCTGAGCAAATTTTTCAGGGTCCTTGGAGGCCTCCAGTTTGGAGGCAATCTGGTCTGCGTCGTCATCCTCTAAACCAATTATTAGCTTTAACAAAAGAAAGCAATCAACACCGTCTGGTTCCGATAACTGATCTTTATCGGAAAAATCGTCACCAGCCGATTCAAATCCCACCACAGTTTTCCTGAACTTTGTCATTGTTTCCCTATGCGTGCTATTTGTTTCTTCTGTTATTCTCTCAAGAGAATCAGCACATATCTTAAGATTTTCCACTCGTTTCCTAAAATTTTCTGTAAGATCTGGACCCACTGCCGATGAATCCGTTGATCCATCAAAACTTTTCACTGCATCTGCCATTGATTTGATTAGATGATATATTGAATATCTCTCTCTTTCTGTATGTCTATGTTTCGATTAGTTGAGCGGTACCTTTATATATATAAGATGAGAAATCACGGTATCTCGAACCAGCTAGGAAACCGTTTTCTTATCGGATAAAGATTGCTATTTCGTGTTTGACAAGATTCTGTCAATCGAAATAAAGATTGCTCAATATTTGGGTGTCAGGAAATAATTCAACATTGGAATTTTGTATCGGGCAGGGCCAAGAATTATGAGATGGGGTACAAAAATTGGTTATGGGGAGCAAAAAACAAATTTAGGAGGTGCAGAAAATCAAAAATGGGATTGCATATAAAAAAATTTCCAATTGGGCCTAAAATAGCCTTTGGAGCTAGCTGGCCAGGGGTGCAAGTGCAACCCCTTGCAATGGGCTGGCTTCGCCCCTGCAGGGACCAGTACCGTAATTCACCGTCATGTTAAGTATAATTTTAGAAAGAATCCAGGGAGGGGTACTAAACAATGAAGATAATATTTTGGAATTTAAGGGGCCTTAGAATATCTAGGGCTCAAGACAAGTTGTGGTCTTTAGTTAATCAATTTAATCTATCATTAGTGTGGATAGCAGAGCCAAAAATTGTTTGCAGTGCTTTTTTTTTTTTGTAGTAAGTTAAATTTGCCTAATATGCAAAGTATGGTAATTCATAACTCTTCCTCATCAAATAAGAAGGGTAACATTTGTTGTTGTTTTTGGAATAAGAGCATTTCAACTCCTCAAGTCATATCAATGTCCAGTCAGATGATAACAGTAAGTATTGGTGAAACATTAATCTCTGGAGTTCATGCTCATGTTGGAATTACTCAAAGAAGATTCTTATGGTCTGAAATGGAATTAATAAGTGAATTTCAAAAGCCATGCATGGATTATTCTAGGTGATTTCAATGTTGTAACATCAGTAGAAGAAAAAATTGGTGGAAGAGCTCCTAATAAAACAACAATGTTAGACTTCACAAGTTGTTTAAATAAGTGTGAATTAATTGAGGCTCATAAGAAAAGTTTAGATTACTCTTGGTCAAACTGTCAACAGAGCAAGAAAAGGATATTATGCAATCTTGACAGAGTTGTCTTTAATCATAGACGGCTACAATTATATGATGACTGGGGATATAAGGTTGGATTAAGATTGGTTTCAGTCTTTCAGATCATGCACCATTATTAGGAGGATGTGCAAGTGTTCCAAAACCTAAAAATGTACCTAGAAAATTCCAAAAAATGTGGATTCAGCATCTAGATTTTCTTCAAGTAGTTGCAGATTGTTGGTCAAATGAAGTGGTTGGAGATCCAACTTTTGTATTTATGAGTAAACTCAAAAATCTCAAAAAGTGTTTAAATGAGTGGAACTGGAAAGAGTTCGGTGATGTGAAAACAAAAATTCAAGAAGCTGAAGCTAAGGTCAAGGTGGAAATGGAAGAATCTGACAAAAATGCTCATGATAAAAATGCATATAATACATTATTAGAAGCTCAGAATGAATACTCCAGTAGAGAAGTGAAATATAATACTCTTATGAGGAAAAAATCAAGAACTAAATGAGTTAAGGAGGGAGGTTCCAATACCAATTTCTTTCACACAAATCTGAAGATAAGACAAGCTTTTAATCAAATTAGTGGAGTTGAAGATTCTAGTGGCAATATTATAACTGATCAAGAAAAAATTTCAGCTGAATTAGTTGGTTTCTTTGTGAAAAGGTTTGCTCATAAGGAAGTTCAAAATAGTGAAGATTTGCTTAATGTCATTCCAAACTCAATAACTACAGAAGATCAGATTATGCTAGATGCACTTCCCAGTCCAGAGAAAATTCAAAAGATTGTCTTTGAAATAGATCCAGATAGTTCACCAGGTCCAGATGGATTCTCAGGCATATTTTACAGGACATGCTGGAACATTATCAAATAAGACTTAGTAGCTGCTATTCAATTTTGTTGGTCCAGAAAATTCATTCCTAAAGGGTTAAAATCCAGTTTTTAGTTTTATTACCTAAGTGCCAAGGTGCTAAAAGTGTTGCTCGGTTCAGACTTATAGGATTGAGTAATGTCAGCTTCAAGCTCATTACAAAAATTATCACAGCAAGGATGAGTACATTGATGGAAAAACTTGTTTTACCTCAGCAAACATCATATGTTAAGGGAAGAAGTAATCATGAACAGGTGTTGCTGGCTTCATAAATGGTGAATGAAATGAAAAATAAGAGAAGAGGAGGAAATGTAGGACTCAATATAGATATATCTCGAGCATATGATGCAGTTAGATGGGAGTTTCTAACTAAAGTGTTACTCAAATTGGGGTTCTCTAATTCTTGGTGCAGATGGTTAATGATAATTCTTCAATTAGCAAAGATTTCAGTCATGGTAAATGGTGGACCTTGTGGTTTCTTCTCAGTTGGAAGGGGTTTAAGGCAAGGAGATCCACTATCTCCTTTGCTATTCATTTTAATGAAAGATGTTCTCACCAGAAATTTATCTCATTTGGTAAAAACAGGCAAAATAGAACCAATGGTGGTGAGGAAAGGTATCCATCCAACTCATCTATTTTTTGCAGATGATGTATTTGTGTTTTGCAATGGATCCAAGAAGAGTTTGAAAAATATGATGACATTACTTGATGCATATCACACTAGCTCTGGGAAAATTATTAATAGAACCAAGAGTAAATATTTTGTTGATGGAGCGATCTCAAGATAAAAAACAAAAAATTAGTGAAAGAGTTCACATGTAAATATCTAAATTCCCAGATAAATACTTAGGTGTAATTCTTTCACCTGGTATAGTAAAAGTGGCAATGGTTTGGCCTATGGTGGAGATGATTCAGAGTAAACTTGCTACTTGGAAAGGAAGATTATTGTCTTTTCAAGACAGGATTGTTCTCATAAAGTCAGTTCTAAGTAGTATCCCTCTATACAATATGGCAATTTACATATAGCCAGCTTCAGTAATTAAGATATATGAAAATTTTATTAGGAACTTTTTATGGTCTGGAGACATTGAAACAAGAAAATTCAAAACATTGGCATGGAGAAAGGTTTGTACACCTTATTGAAGGTGGTCTGGGGTTAAGAAGATTAGAGACTGTTAATAAAGCTCTACTCATAAAATTGATGTGGAAGATTTTGAATTCAAATGAAGAATGGACTATTTTCTTCCTTGCAAAATAAACTGATAAGAATGGTCAATGGACTTCAAATTGGAGGAAGACTACTGTATGGCCAGATCTAAGATGGGCTTTAGCAGCTTTGCATGATGATATTAGATAGTGCATTGGAAATTGGTCAAAATTTTCAGTTTAGTTTGATATTTGGGTAGGCAATACTCCACTCATTAGTGATATTGGTCTGAATGCTTTTGTTAAAGAAAATTTGAGTACGAAACTTCAAGTTTTGCTAATTGGCAAGCACTGGTGCATTCCTGAGGAGCTAGTTGATTATTTTGCTAATATGACATTGCCTAAAGTTAGTGGAGAAGTAGATAAAATGGTATGGAATGGTGATATGAAAGGAAATTTTACCACTTCAACAGCAGTGGAAAAAATCAGGTTAAAAGAACCAAAGGTTAACTGGCCTTCTTTCATTTGGAAGTCATTTCTTCATCCAAGTATTGCAAGCAACATATGGAAAATTCAGCATCAATTATATGTGGATGATGAAGTTATGAGTAAAAATGGACGCAGTTTGGCATCTAGAAGTTGCATATGTGTTGCAAAACAAGACTGCATGGATCATACTCTATGGCAATGTAAGTTCAGTATATCTGTTTGGAAATGGATTTGTGATATTTTTGGTTTCAACAAACCAGAATCTTTCAGTGATATTTGTAAAGATGCACAACAAAAAATCCCTCTTATTAAGGAAGTGTGGATGACATCAGCATGCACAATACTGAGAGACTTACGGTTCCAAAAAAATCAGAAACTCTTTGAAGAAAAGGTACCACAACTCAATGAGTATAAAAATAAAATTTGGAAATCAGTGCATGAAGGAAGTCTAAGAATGAAAGGTACAAAATGTGGGCAAGCATATGATCAGAACATTATTGATTTTTTTCACATGGGCATCAAATTTTTCAAATATAGCAGCATTAAAGAATGTTTTTGGTCAGTTCCTAAGTATGGATTTGTTCTCTTCTAATGTGATGGTTCTTCAATTGGCAATCCAGGAGCAGTAGGTTTTGCGATCATTGTTAGAGATCATTAATGTCAGTACTTGGTACAATTTCAGGAGGTATTGGTATAGCTACTAATTATTTAGCTGAAGTTTTTGTTGTTATTTGTGCACTGGAATGGCCTTTGGTACTTTCTGCAAAAATAATAATCATAAGATCAGACTCTAAAGCTGTGATACAAGACTTGTGCAACAATAGCATACCCTGGGTACTCAAGACAAGATGGATTACTGAATGGAATGTATTACTTTTCAACATACCTTTAGAGAGACTAATTTCAGTGCAGATGATCTTGCAAAGGGCTTGAAGCTGGAGAAAGAGTTATTCACAATGAAAAGCCCAACTTTATCAAAAGAGTTGAAATGCCAAATAGTGTTTACTATAGGTTCTGTTAGAATGTTTACAGTCTAATTTGTAGTGAATCTCTATGGTTCATGTTTTTGTTTCTCTTTTGTTGTAACTTTGGCTTGCTTTAGCTATTCTATTAATAAAAATATGTGATTGAGCAAGGGGAAAAAAGAAGTAATTCACCGTCATGACCGTAGTTTAAATTGGAGACGGATCTGCAATTGGGAGACAATCTTCACTATGGTAATATAAATGTTTGAAGTGCTTTGAACCCTCTTGGGATGTACATGTTTGCCACTCAGTCTCGATCTGACTTAATTTACCGTCTATTCCTCCAGAGTCGACGGCCATAGATTATTCTGGGTGGATATTTCACAACTAGGGAAATCTATTTATTATATGGGAGCCCTTGAATTCTCAAGACCCACCTTGTTGATTATGATGACAAATTTTCAAAAGTTAAAAGAGATTTCAAATGTTAAGAGCTTCTCCAACGGTGAATGTGGTTCTTTCATATGTGTCATCACTTTTAAGACATCCTCTGGCTATAAATTCTTAAATATTATGAGAAAATAAATTTTATCTCCAACCCATAAAATGTTGTACATTCTTTTACTTAATTGTAGGCATACGATTGGTTAAAATTATTGACTTTTTTTTTGTTTTTAATAATTTTTATTAACAAAAATGTGACTAGGATGGGAAAACATCCTTATTGATTGTACATTGTATAATCGAATGTAAATTAGAAAACAAACACCTTGCTCTGAGTGAGACCATTCGGAACAGGATTGGATTGGCGTGAGTCCTGTGAGGCATATATTTTATCTCCTTGGATCCAAATGTTGGCACCTTTTTCAGACCAGTAAAATAGAAAACTTGAACAATGAGTTAAGAGAATATTAGAAGCATCCTTGAGACGAGCTTAAATTAGGGCTGTCAACGGGTCCGGGTCCTCCCGGGTAGTACATGACCCAGAACCGGACCCGGCATATCAGCATCGGTTCCGGGTCCTAACGGTTTCGGGGCCGGTTCCATAATGTGTTGGCCAAGAACCGGACCCGTTTAAAGTCCCGGGTACCCGTTGGGTATTAAAAAATCTTAAAATCTTAATTTCTTTCTCTATTTAACTTGAATATAAATTATTTTTATAAAAATTTATTATTATTTCTTTATTAATGTACTAAATAAAGATTAAATGTAAGAAAAAATCAAAAATCAAAGCCGAAACTTGCAAAATACCTATAATTTTGCTAAAAAGATGATTAAAAGGTTAAATAAACGGGTACCCATTACTCATGGGTACTGACGGGTATTACCCGTTTGGACCCGTTAACATTCGGGTCCAATCGGGTAATTACCCGTCGGGTCCTAAATTGCTAATGAATCCAACTTTAGGACCAAGAACCGGACCCAATTAGACGGGTCCGGTTCCGAGTCCGGTTCCAGGTAGCGGGTAACGGGTACCCATTGACAGCCCTAGATACAATTTAAGGCTTAAATTGTATCGGCACTGAAATATACTTGGGGGAACTTGAAAGACGCAACACAAATATGAAAACTTCTACTGTAGATTATTGCTTTTCTTATCCCGTTATTTACAGAAACCAACAAAGTAAAAAACAGGCAGCCAGGGGAGATTTTTTTTCCTTTATTTGTTTACATAGTTCTTTCTTCTATCATGCCCAAAATAAGGGTCTTTTTTTAGGATTCTCAGGTGAGCGTACAAGAACTCCATTATTCACCTTTCCTAAACGAGGTAATATCTATTCCCCAAACCAAATCACTAGTTAGACTTAAGTACTAGGACCATACACCTGGAAACTTACTGAGCCAGAGAGTAAAAAGTTGGGATCAATTGCTTACAAGAGCAGCAGGACTACAGATGTAGGTGTTAGTAACATGAAGAAAGCAAACAAGTTTGTCAACTAAATCCATTCATCATAAAAGCAACCCGAAAACTGAGACAGTAACAGTAAGCTTCAGGGAGTCGAGGCAACGAAAACCAAAAAACCCGTAGTGCACAGCTGATGCAGATGCAGCTAGTCGCTCGTTAAACCACAGATCCTTTACGCTTAACACGATCATAGCGATGCTGGTCTTGAGGCATATACACAAAGGCTAATGTGGGAGTAAAATTTTATAATGAGCTAAATAAAATATCACCAGATTTTTAAATATCATCTGTCTGTTTTAACCCTCCTTCGAGTCCAGTCCAGAGCATGGATAAGTGAAATTTTGGAACCCTAATGATTCTCAACTAGGAATGGGATTCTTATGATTTCTTCCTTTCACACACAGATTTGGAAGAAAGGGAAATGATAGACTGAATGGGAATTCTATTTCTACATCTATCACTGTGTTTTTTGGTTTTGGAGTCAATAACTCACTAACTCCCGAAGTGCATAACAAGCAACAACACAATAAGCATGCACTTACAAGCTCACAAGTCTTAAGTCTGACGAGAAGGTGTTCTGGACCAAAGCCATCAATCTGCTCCACAGGAGAGGGGCTGCTTACAAATGAATTTGAGGTGTAATTTGAGCAAAAGAAACATGTACCGGACTGTACAGCGATACTGCAGAGATGGGATGTAATCTTAACACAATTAACATGCAATTAAAACATGAGAGGTTTAAAGGGAAACATGAGCTGAATGTTCTCAGTAAATTACAGTGGGTTTCAACTTTCATCTTATAAGCAAAAACAAGAGTTCAGAACATCTGTGTTACAGTCGTCCACTATTTCATTGTGTTGGCTGAGCCGCATAAAGTCAGAGGCTCCACCATTTTTTTTCAGGAAACTCATAGACAAATACAAAAAAATTAGGCAATTCCAGCACTGGTATTCCTGGTAACCTCCTAGTTCAGTCTTGCAACAGTTGTTGTAATATACAGTACAATAGATTTCAGACACCCATTGAAGTACTTGAGAATACCTAAAGCAGCTTGTATTCAGGATGATTTACAAAAATTTAAAGCACGCCTTACACGACTTCGTGCAGGTTAAAAATCATTTCAACTTGAAATTGAAATTATCAGTTCTTACATTTGACCTATAAAAGTACAAAGCTCAAGTGTTCTATTTCTATCCTGTATCATAGAGGCAGAGAGAGAGAGCTGGACATCATATAAGGGACACCAACAGATGAGGAACCAATCCATAACAGTTGATAAATAAGAACCAGCAGTGGGAGAAATAAGAGTAGAGGCAGCTAGCTACTTCTGAAGTTCCTTCGGTACACCATCCACTCCTTTAGTACTCACGCCTGAAGAACCGGTAAGCTTTCTATTACGATCACTAGCACTATCATCACCAGCAGCTGCAGACCGTAAATCTGTAGAGGAAATGGCAAGCCTTGCATTATTAGCAATATCAGCAGCAGCAGTAGCAGGTTCTAAATCTGTAGAAGAGCTGTTAAGCCTTCGGTCGCCATCAGTATCATCATAAGAAAACTCTGCAGTCGCAGAAGAGCTGTGATGCCTTCTATCACCAGCAGCATTAAAAGAGGAGTTACTCAGATACCGTCTCACAGTCCGCTGTATGCTTTCCCCCCTAATGTACACCGATCTTATCAATTGTATAAGCGCTGGAATCTTTACATACAGGGAAAGCCCCCCTGGTCCTGCATTTGTAACTCCTTGTACAACTGCTATGGCAGAACAAACGATCTCAAATAATGCTTCCAATCTGTTTCCACTTTCTAATTTTTTCAGGCCATTTCTCACACCATCTGCTCCGGCCTTTGCAGCAATTATACCATTTTTAAAACTAATCGCATCATCAACTGCATCTACTAACTCCCTTATTATACCAATATCTCTACTAAGTACCTTTAGAGTGCTCCATATAACAGCACGTAAGATTTCAGTGCTCAAAGCACTTAGAGGAGGTGCTGCTGAATTACTATAATGATGCACATTCTTCATGTCACCAGAAAGCTTTAAGTTATCTGGATAAACAATCTCCCAGCTATGTTCAATACTCTCACTATCAGCAGTTGCAAAGTTGTCAAGCCTCTGGGTATTCTCACTTTCTTAAGCACTGTTGCCAATCCTACTATTCCTTGCTCTATCCAACAAACGCCGAGTACAACCAGCTGGCTCAGAAGAAGTTGATGATGCCTCATGACTCAACGAAGGTGCATCATCTGCACTAGCAGTGCCTTCCCTGAAATTTGACAACAATCAAATACCCCCCCATTCTACCAAATCAAAACCCTATTTCAACAAAATCAAGATTAACATTTTGATCACAAAACACCCTAATTAATTCAAACAGACAAAGACCCAGTACCCCATTTCTTCTGAGCCCAAAATTGAATATAAAGATTAAATCTTTTTGCATAATCACAATAAACCCTAATTAGTAATTTCACAAAATCAAGATTTTTTTCAATTAACCAGCGCATGACATAAGCTTTTTTTACATACATACTACATTGACATCATGTTTCAATGAGGGGCAAATGCCCCCTCCAAAAAGCCAAGAATTAACAAAACCATTACTTACCTAGTATCGCTACTCTCAGTTTCTGTTTGTTCTTCTGGTTCATTAAATTGATTTCCTTCATCGCCATCAATAATTATGAAAGAAAATTCTCCACTTGCTTCCTCCTTTTCTTTCTCTTCTTGAAAATTTGTACCTTTCCCAGTATCCATTGGAGAAAAACAATGATACAATAATTTTCGTCAGAAACAAATACCCACGAATCAAATTTGATGAGATTAATTTATTTATTTTTAGGTTTACTCTGAAACAGAGGAAAAACAGAGTAAAAGCTTGAAACAGAGACGGGGGAGAACAAAAGGGTAGAGTTTTTTATATTTGATTAAACTTCTGCAGCTATTGCCACGTGGCATGAACAGTGACTTTTGATTCGAAGTCGAACGTTATTTAATGGGGCCCAAAATCAGACTTCTCCTCTTGTGTCGGAGATACTGCAAATAGATACTCTGGCCGGCCGGAGGTCTGTTATTTGGTTTCCGGTCTCTCCATTGTCAAGAATGATTTATCTGGGCAGCACCCTTTTTCGGGTGGAGACCATTATGTGATACAAATATGTACACCGTATATTTGGGTCGACCGACCGGAGGGCCCGATGGGAGGGAGTCCCTTGTATGGCCATTTTTTTTGTAAAATGAACCTAACAATTTTGATAAAAAGATTGGATTTGATTTCCATGTGGTTTATTTTTGGTTACTTTTTCACTAGACAAAATTATCCCTCCCTTTTAGTCCAATTACTATAACTCTTTGTGCATCTTACTCTTGAAGGGGTATAATTGGAAAACAAACTTTAATATAACATATCTAAAAATCCGTGCCTTAGAATTTTAAAATTTTTATCTCGTTATAAAAAAAATCTACGCAACGAGTATAAATAACAATTTAAAATTTAAAATTCATCATCGGATTCTTCTTCGGTCGGCCCCTTCCACCGTGGCAACGGTTGTACTAGTATACGGGGTGTCCTAAAGAATTTATTTTCTATTTTAATTTTTAAAACATTTTTGTTTCTTTTCCTAAAAAGATGGACATTTTTCATTTTTATAATTTTTTCTCATTTCTTAAAAGAAAATTTGTTTTTTTTTATTTGGTTTGGTTAGGGGAAAAAGAATTTAGTTGAACATAAGGTTGGGCAATGAGAAAATCAATAAAAAATAGTCGAACTACATAAACAAAAAAGTTCGAGCAGAAAAAAGAATACAAGCTAGCCGAACACAACATACGGGCTCACGGAAAAGGATTTGGCCAAGGAACTTTTTTTCTTTTTTTGGGTACTAACCGAACTCGACATGTGGTGTTTTATAGAAAAGTTACGTCAAAAAAAATTCGATTAGCCGAACTATTCTTAGCGTTTTTAGTTTCATATAGTTCGGTTACCAAACTAGGGTTTTTTAAAATTTATACTAACGGAAATTGCAACTATAACTTCCATTTTCACCTCATTTTCATAATTAATGCTCAAATTTTTCAATTAAAAGCAATGGGTCTGTAGGCTGTGAATTTGCATATTGGTAGAACCACGAACCAAATGTAATAAAAAATCAAAAGAATAAAAAGAATAAATTTTAAAAAAGTAAATTATTATTAAAAAAATGTAGATAAAGGGTGGCTCCAATTTACTTTTTTTTTTTTTTTTTTTTTTGAAGGTACTCCAATTTACTTTTAAATGTCCTAAAATTATAATGGTCCCATGAAAAAGCCATGGTGCCCAAAAAAAAGGTTCACGGTTACATGAGAAATTTCTTACCCACTCAACTTGAGAAATCCACCCACAATCAAATTACCACAAGAGAATTGATCTCTAGCTAGCTAGCTCACTGTGAAGTGGATAGTGATTACCAATTTCCATTGGTGTGTGCAGTACTTCGGCCATTTTATTTTTATTTTATTTTTTGAAGCAGAAAGAAGATGTATTGAAAAGATCAGTTTAATACATTAGACATGTCCTCTAACAGCTGAGTTCTAATTTCCACAGGCGACAAATTAGACCAGGCAACTGAAGTGGTGTACTCTCTAGCTAGCTTAGAAAGAGTGTCTGCAATTTGATTGCTTTCTTTAGGAATATAAAGACATTTCCAAAACCGAAAATTACGAAAAAAATACTGAATATCTTTGATATAGTTGAGTAACTGCCAATCTATAGGAGAGTTGTTATTGACTGCTTCCACAACCGTCTTCGCGTCCATCTCAAAGTGAATCTTGCTCAGAGACTTCAGCTTCAGAATACTGGGCCATTTGGAAGGCCAGAAAAGATAAACACATATTATCCATTGGGATATCTATATATTCTAGGTAACTAATAATACCAGAACATGTCAAGGTACCAAATAAAAATGTTGATAAAGAAACTATCAAAACTGGAACTTTAGAAGTTTTGTAAATGTGATGATACCTTGGAAGCTTCCACTATCCAAAATTTATATGGGTTACAACAAGATATAATTGAGACGAAGAAGTACCTAAAGTTCATCGCATGTTCACTGCTTTGTTAAAATTTCCATGGCCCATGGGGCAGGTAACAGATTCTTCCACCCTCTCCAATGGTCACTTGCAAGCACTGCTTAACGCCTCAAATACAGTTTGTAAGGAAGTCTCCTCCACCAGCACCACCTTGTCTCTGGATTTAGAACCAGAACCTAGAGAAACCTGTCGTCTCTTCACTCCTATGACCTGGAAATAAACAAAATGTAAAAATAAAAGGTAAGAAAATATGTCAAAGAAGACAAGGTGAAATCAAGATACCACAAAAAATAAATAGTTGAAACGATATGGTTCGACTTTAAATTATTCTGTAATCCTCATTTCTATGCTTGATCTAGCTTTGCTTATTAGCGAACTGGTTCTTTACTCAAGGGGTGGCAAAGAAATCCACTTTCATTTAGTCTATCAAATCTTATAAACTGCATGGGTACCGCTGTATTTGAAACAATCATATTTATCAAATCGTGTTGCTATTGAGCTCATGGAAAACCTGAAAGTAAGCTTATAATTCCATTTACTGATGAGATTGAGCATATAAAGGCAATTGATTGCTTATCTTGATAAAGCTAATTGGATACCAGAAACAGCCGATAAAAATAAAATGAAATCAGGAGTAATTTGAACCAAAGTTACATGTACCAAATTGTACAGTGATACTACAGGAATGAGTAGAGAACACAATTAACATCAGGATGCCTTTTTGGTACAATTTGATATCTATTTCTTTCGTATTAGTATCTTCATTAGCAAAATTCAGATTAAAGGATGATCACAGTAAAAACAACCTGAAATTCTTAAAACTCTAAATAATAGAAAAGATTAACCTGGCTAATATAATCAAGCAAAGCAGCATTTGCTTCACCATCTCTTGCTGGGGCATCAATTTGTACTCCTAATGCCTCGTCATCAAAATCTGATTTCATATTCAATAACTTCAACTATGAGTGTTTCTGAGAAATCTAAAAATAAAAAGAGAGAAAAAGAGTAGACAGACAGACCTGTAATTGTGGCAATTTTGGAACCAGGTTTAGCATGTATAGTTATACCAACGGAAGAAGGAGGAACAGCACGAATACAAGCTGGGTATTTCGTATCCACAATAGTCGGCTTATTAGCAGCAGCAGCAGAAGAAGAAGTTTCTTTTGATTTTGATTTTCCCTTTTTCGCTGGAGCCATTTTTTTTTTTTTTAGTAATTCCAATCAAACTCTCCAGTTTTCTTCTTCGCCCCCTGGTTAAATCCAAGCGAGCCATGGGGTTCGATTTCGGGGTGGGACACAGTTGTCTTCAAAATTTCAGATTTACCCTTCTATCTTCCTACCAAGGAAAAGAAAGACGCGTACGCCGTAGCATTGCGTTTTCTTAGTTGGAGCGGCAACATAGAACTGTGCAGCGGATACTCCAGTCACTCGGCGTCGCATCCGTATTCTCAACGTACCAAATGGGAATAACCATCATGGTCGCCTTTCTGGCCCAGATCATTTTAATCAACAGCCTCTTGGAGTCAATGGGGAGCCATCTCCGGAAGGAGAAAACCAGACTTAGACAGTGAATTGTTTGTGCCACAGTTTAGACTCGAGGGTATATTTACTTCTTTTGCTATTAATCAAAATACATTTTCACACAATGTTTTTTGTAATCGAACATTGCACGCATTCTGCAACTATACAAGGTTTCGCAAATCACAGTTTAGGTATGGGAAAAAATGAAGATTACATCTATTAGATTTTTTTTAACTTGTCAAATGTGAAATAGTGGAATCTACCTCACATTGAAGGAATCACGACCGGTTCTTAATAACTTCGGTATACCACGACCAATGAACATTACGTGTGACTTGTGCGACCACAGTCAAGATTTCTGCAGCATCAATTACCCTATCAATAAGACCAGCACCTCCCACCCGTCGAAGTGCCATCTCTGCAAGTTCTTTTCCTTGAGATCCACTTCCTCTAAGCATAATCGCCCTGGCTGCCAAATAAACAGCACCAGATACTTTTGTGTATATGGCGTTCCCTTCTTGCAAGCTCTTAGATAGCATGTTCGCCATCACTTTCTTCCTCGCTTGAAGTTCCAAATCACCATCTTCCGGAAGCTCATTTATTGTTTCAACAATCTCTGTAACACCGACATCCTCGACATGGTCCAAGAGCTCAGAGAGTTTCTTAACAGAAGTGGTAATTTTAATTTCCATATCTGTGGAGCTTGCGGTTGAGTTCTCGCTGAGTAGGATTTGCCGATAAACCAACATACTGTTCACAAACATATAATAAAGTCAATACTAGTACACAGATCCATGAGGATCACAAGATGATGTATAGACAGATTCATGGCTCCTCTTGTGGCTCAAATCCGTATCTATAGTAATTATAATCTTAAAAGTCATCACTGGTCATGATAGTTACCATCTGACATATGAACTGTTATGAATCATGACTATCCAGAGATTTAATCATTCAAACAAAGTCACAATATCAAATGTTTAATTTTAATTATTTTGCAAGGTTTCAGCATTTTTCTATTGAAGTTTTGCAGTTATCTTCACTAGGGTCATGCAAAAAAATATTAAAAAAAATTGCATACCTAGTAGAAATAACAATAATCTTTTGAAGTTGGGTCTGAACCATCCTTAGTCTTGAGAGGTTGAGTTTAAGGGTTTCAGGTAGAATCTGTTCTGTTAACCCTTCAATCTCGCTAACTAACTTCAACACACCAAGCCTAACCAAGAGATCAATAGTTTCTCCTTTGCATTCTGGTTGTTGAATACCTGATAAAATGTAAAGAAATCGGAACTGGTGTCAGGGTAAGTTATACAATACAAAGTATCGGAAGATACACCAAAGCTATAAGCCAAACCTGCAGCTTTTAGTATATTTGGAGATGAAGTTATCTGCTGGCTTTGTGATGAGAGAGAAACACTACCACCAGTCCGAAGGGTGACCATGGGAAAAAGGTTCTGAGAAGAGCTATCGCCTCTCATGGTTAAACTGGATAAGGAATCATTATGTTCTTTCCACTCCTGATGGGCACTAACTTGAAGAGATGAAAACCACCGCAGTGTAAGTGGTAGAGCATTTGAGGCATCATCTGGAAGTCCATGACGACTGGTAAAAGCCTTTCTTAGGTATTCCAAACCAGCAGGTCCTTTTATGAGTGGTTCCATGATTCTTATACGTGCTCTGCTAATTTCTTTCTTTAACGCCTGCCACAACATTTCACGTTTACAGCTCAGTTTGTGAGTTTACACAATCAATAGTTGAACGTTTCAAATATGAACTCAAACATAATACTCCTAGGAAATGTTCTGCATAAAAGTGTCTATTTGTTTAGCTGCTTTTAGCTGAGGTCAGATGATGGACATCAACTTAGAGATATGTATGGCCCTCAAAAGAAGGATAGGGACCTATAAGGATGTAACCCAAGTTCCAGCATAACAAGGAATTTACATTTTTTAAATTCTAACCATGCAAACTTACTTCTTAAAAGATTGAGAATAAGACATGTGGAACCAAATAACGAGTAGGAAACACATAAAAACAAACCTGAATCTGCTCCAAAACAAAGCGCAAACCCTTGACTGTTGCACTGACAAAAGAAACATTTGAGTTATCTCCAGCTTGAAAAATCTCTCCTAGCTCATTCATCAACTTTTTGTGGGTAACCATCATATCATCCTCGTTAGCAGGAGATGAAAGCTTTTGCAGGGTGACTAATGCAAACTCCAGAATTTTCCCAAGATAAACCATGTCATACGTTTCTGATGCCAACACCTAAAAGGAAAGAGAAAATGATAGTTCATGAGCTCCAAAAAATAAACAACAATGATCTCATTAACATTACTTGTTATGCATTAACTCATTAAGGCTAATTACCTCAGCGAGAATCTCAAGATCAATAGCGTCAAGAATATCTTGCCTCCATTTTTGAGGAGCAATCTCACACAGTTCATCCCTTACCTCCTTCATGAGATCAACTACACGGCCATAGTTGGGCTCTTCTTGCCTCATAGATTCTGTGATACCATCCCAAAATGCCTTCTCCATTATATCTTTTATGTTTGCCTGCTTAACAAATAAGGCAACAGAATGAAAACAAGGCTTGTCACTGGTAGGCTTGCATACCATTGTTATCTAGTACTTGAGATTTAGACCTCTCAAAAATTATATCTAATACACATCAAGTACAGATATGCTAACCTTGATACTCTCATGGTCACGGTTACTGGAATTTAAGTTGTCAGCAATAGAACCCTGATGCCCATGGACAATCTCATTAACAAGAATCTCATTATCTGTAACCAACCTGTCACTCGGAGAACCTGAATGACTAGCATCACTACTCTTGGACGAAGTGGAGGAGCCAACTTCCTTTATAGCGAAAGAAGCATCTGTCTTAAACAAGGAGCAAACTACACTACTCGGTCTCTCACCAACATCAACTAGTATTCTTCCTTCATTTGAAGTAGAAACTGAAGAAGGGGCAGCAGAAGATCTGGATGGAGTTGCAGATGAGCTACGAGCAACTTGGGAAACAATTGCCCCCTCACTGGCTTTAGGAAATCTGGATCTCGCATCAGATAGAGCACGTTCCATACGTTGAATTCCAGCAAAACCACTAAGACTGTTCACTTTTTCCCTTAGAAGTCTCTGATCTTCTGCGACCTAGCAACAACAGAAGAATTCAGGGTAACCATTATCCTTGTAATTGTAAATGCATGTGTAGAAGCTATATAAGATCTATGTAAATAATAACTACCTAAGGAAAATACCAAGTATGTAAAAACATAGCAGAGTACCTCAATTTTTTGCCTAATACTGAGACTGAACCGAATGTGAGAAGACACAATCTAATTAACTTTCCAGAGATCAATTAAGTATAATAGGTATAGGTCAGAAATTGTACGCTCAAAGTCTTAATTTAGGCGATCCTACTCTAAAAACAAGACATAACCAGCAGCATCATGGACAGACTGGGAGTTCTATCCTAATTGAGTGATGACTAATGGAGAATATTTGTACACAATATGCATGCATGTGGATTCAATGACACGAGTTAAGTGTCAAATATTACCTGTTTTTTAACAGCTTCCATATCAGGAGTAAGAACACCATTATCCCCTTCCATACTTATTTTGCACTTCTCCGTCATTGATAGCTCTAGTTGGCAAGCGGCTTTAACGAGATCCTCCTCTAAAGAACTAGCATCTTTAGCTTTCCAGGCTACAAAATGAGAAAGATAGGAGCACCATGCAGCATCAAAAGCTTCCAACTGCGCTCTGAAGGTCCATTTACTCGACAATGTGGACCCTGACTCCTGGTAGGTACACTGAGTGGGAGGGTCTAATATAATCCTCATTAACACCTCAAACTCCTGAATGAATTTTCCAGCGGACTCGGCAAGATCAATTTCAAGCTCTCCACGCTCACTGAAAACCGCACCTGGATGCCCCAATATCATAAAAGCAGAGAGCACTACTCTGACAGGATACCTTGATAACTTAGGTGGACATGGATCTCCTTTGGGTCCTTTCCTTGCCGCTCTGCTATAGATTGCATTAGAAAGTGGACCTCTTTGCTTTGGAGGAGCAAGTTGTTGGAGTAGGTGATCAATGTTGCCTGAACTAGATGTATGACCAGTAACAGTAGAAGCTTGCGACAGTGTAAAGCGGCTATCAAGACGATCAAATAACGCTTTAACAGTCTGAACTGTCGCTGAAGATTCAATCTGAAGAGCAAGCTGCTCAAACGGCATCAGCCTAACATGTTTCTCACTTATTCCCAACGCCTCGTAATCTTTAGCCAAAGCAAAGGTAGTTTTCCTCAACCTCAGGAACCGCCTCCAGCACCTGACACGAAATAGTTTTAGCAAAGGCAGAATATAGATTGAAAAAGAGTATGAAAAGTACTAGTAAAAACTTCCACAAAAAATTAAACAGCTCGGAATAAGTTAAAATTTCGGATAACTGAACACTTGAGACTTTCATGCTGATAACATGGAATATCATGATTACATTTTCAAGCTTAGACTTACATTAGTAAATAATTTAAGTAATAGCTACAAATAACTGTGTTTATCAACAGGAAATAAACCATTTTCCATGCTTAAAGAACACAGCTTGACTAAGGTATGGAAAACACTATATAATATACCATATAGAAGCATATACGCAAGATCAGCATACATACCATGCTAATTTTCTTGAAAGAAAATCGCCCTGCCTGTGCATCTTATGCACATTAACATGAACAGAACTTTGAAGACTTCCTCTTTGCCTTAAATACTCTGCTCTTCGCTTCTTAGCCTGTTCATATGACATAAGAAGTTAATAGAAAAAACTAAGAGAAATCTTGGTGATTTAAACCGACAAAAACAACAGATAACAATAAACTACTTATGTCATGAATCACAAAATGATTGGGAAGAATAAGATTTGCATGTACCCGCTGAAGCCGATCTTCCAAGCGGTCCTTCATTGTACTTCTCTCAATCTCTCGCTGGTGTCGAACAGATCTAGCCACCCGCCGCACTTTCATTACCCTACTGCATGCTCTTCTCTTCTCAGAATCCAACAATCCCAACCTCTTCTTCTCGGCGGCTGCACGTTTCTGATTGACGGCAGTATGTACAAAATCCTTGTACCTCCTCTCGCGAACCATCCTCTGCAACAACGAGTGAGCCTTTCTCTCCTTTGTGGCACTCTTTTGCTGCCTGTAAGCCTTGAGGAGGAGCATTCGGTTTGTTTCTGCCCGTTGCACTCTCAGTTCAACTTTTGCACTAAGTTCCTCACGTTGCCTCTCAGAACGCATTTCCACTCCACTTTTAGCTGCTTGCCTCAGCTCATCTAATTTTGCTAAGCGCATCTGAGCATTTGACAGAATGCTCAACCTGTTGGATAGAACTAAAGGTTGTTAAATCCTACCAATACGGCAAAAGATCCACAAGGCTCAAATGCTTCCCTCATCATACAGAAAATTAAATGGTCCATTCTCACTACTTTCACCTCCTTTGCAACAGAGAACCTAGCCCAAAAACCTAACTTCATTCCAAAAGCAAAAGTATTAAGGCATAAGTACTATGTAACAATTTCGACGAGATTAGGTGTCTTGATCAGGTTGGTAGGTCTTACTGAACTAATATTATGCAGCGGCTCACATTATGAAGCTACTGAACTATTATTTAGTTGTGCCAGAAGAACATCTTGTAGCAAACTATCAATTTGAACAGTTTTTAAGTAAAGAAATGTTTGCAAATAGAAGACCCAAAAAGAAATAAAAAATAAAAAATCTAACGATCAGAATAACAACATGAGTTATTACCTTTTCTGTTCAGCAGCATGAAGTTTCGCTTCAAGGCGTCGACCAGGCTCTTCATTACATGGTGAAGACTGTGAAGTAATTTTCTGTGTTGTCCTAGCCTTGTTGGACAACCAGGCATGAAATTGCTACAGATATACCACATTCACACAAATCATATTCAAAAATCAATGACATGAAGAAACTAAAAATTGCTCCAATAGACAACAACAACGAGGGAAAGATTTATTAACAACATTTCTTAAAAGGTAACCGTCAATCTCAAAAATATATCTCTTCAAAATTCAGAAACTGAGATCAATATGGCATCTGAAATAGACATACTACAAACCTACGAGTTGAACAAAATAATCAAAATCACTGATTAAATCAATCTTTGAAGTTCATAACTTGTGTGAATCTAATCAAATGATAATTGGCCATTTTTGAACTAATAATAAGTACATTTCAAAATAAATTGTCCTTCAAAAAAGAGAAAACTCACTTGTCTACGGAGATCGGCTTCTTTGAGCTTTGATTCAATTTCTTCAACAGTTGTGGAAGAACTATTCTTACACTCCATGAGTCTCTTCTGAAGCCTGCGAGGAACTTTTGGTGGTGCTGATTTAGAGAATAACACAGAAGAATCGGCTTCAGAGAAATCTGTGGAGATTCCGTCAACTACGCCGGTTTCTGTTTGATCTATTCCGACACTCTCAGCCATAATTTATCCGATCTGTGATAATTTTGATCGATCAATTTCAAATTTTGTTGGTTGTTTTTTTTTTTTTTTGAAGTGGGAGAAAATATCTGTTTGAGAGAGAGAAGAGAGAATGGAGTTAACAGAAAGAATTCATTTTATACGTTTTCAAACGAGGAGGTTGTTAGTTGTCACATGCGCCGGTCACACGCATTGTGTCAAATGTGTTCAAATTAGTACCTTCTAGAATGTGACCTAGGTGGACGATCACAGTCAGTCTCGTTTGTTCCCGGTAAGGTTTGTGCCTGAGGGGGCATGGGCATTTAAAGCTTTTACACCTTATGTTCGAGTAAAAGTGATATTTTCAAGTAAAAATGAGAAAGAAAAAAAAAGTATCATTTTTACTACTCCCTCCGTCCCATTTATATAGGCGGAGAGAGACAATTCTCTTAGATTAAGAAAATTGCATGAGATTCATAATTTTATATGTTTTTTCTTGTTTTACCCTTCGTCTTATTTCCAACACAATTGGTATGTATAATAAATATGGGTATATATGGAAAAATTCATATTGGAAAGCAAAGTCCACCTATTTAATGGGACAAACAAAAACCAAAATTCCGCATATATAATAGGGACGGAGGGAGTAAAAAGAAGGTAACATAAATTTTTCATTTAATTAGATGTCAGGAGAATTATTTTGCTTTATTTCTGAACTTTTGACTTCCAGAAGTCGAAAATCAATTTGAGTGTAAATCAAACACCCTATTTACCATATCTCCAGAAGCAAGAGTCATTGTTGTAAGTTACTAAAAGCAAAGTTTTATAATTCATTCTGATTCTGAAATTTAGAATCCAAATTAATTTTATTTAAGTTTTCGACTCAATATCTTTTTGTTCAGGAATGTCTTTTACTACAATGTCTTTATACAGCTTTAAACCATGAAACATAGGCAAGAACATAAAGTGTCTTACAGAATTTTCTCAGTTCCAGTTTTACTTACTTTGCAAAGTGATGGTACCAAAAATTGCGGCTATTTTAACAGTCTTTGTATCCCATATTACCAATAACCCCCACAAGAACATAATCCTGCTTTAAAGTGATGAAAACGGTTTCGATCTCTTACTATTATCTCTCTGCCTTCAAGTTTTGATACAAACTCCATGGCTGTATGACAATCCCCACAAATTCTCAGGTTTTTCACAATCTTGATTGCTGGTTTATGTTGTGAATTTTCAGTACTTATGAGCGCGAATGTCAGAGCCAATTTTTCACTATGACGGTTCAACGCTTCTTCTTTATCTACTTCATCCAGATTCTTTAGCGAGAATCCTGTGTCAGGCTCATAACCCATTGGCTTGATTTTCTTTACGATTTCATCCCAAGCTTTATATATTTCTTCGAATCTAGGGTGTGTTTTATCTCCTGCTGTAAACTCATGCAAAACACCATCCAGTTCAACTGCACTACAACCTGGAGCTTTTTGCACGTTTTGTGCCTTCATTTGATCCCTTACTTTCTTCACGTCTCTCCACTTCCCTACAGAAGCGTAAACATTCGAAAGAAGCACATAAGTACCATCATGATTTGGGTCCAACTCAGTGAGCTTACGAGCAACTTCTTCAGCCAATTCAACATTTTGGTGGGATCGACATGAGCTAAGAAGTGCACCCCAAATAACCTTGTCAGGCTTGATGGGCATCTTTTTTACAAAATCATAAGCATCGTTAAGGCGTCCAGCTCGACAGAGGAGATCAACAACACAACCGTAGTGTTCTATCCGTGGAACAATCTGATATTGCCTCTGCATCACACTGAATAACTCCAGGCCCTTTTCAGCAAAACCTCCATGACTACATGCATTAAGCAGTCCTATAAAAGTGATGTCGTTCGGTGTCACGGAGTTCTTTTCCATCTGGGAGAAAATCTCTAGTGTTTCTTTTCCTTCCCCGTGAATTGCCAGCGCTTTGATCATTGAATTCCACAGGGCTACATCCTTTCTTGGCATCTCCTGAAAAATCCGCCTAGATCGATCTAAATCTCCACATTTCGCATACATATCAACAAGTGCAGCTGCCAAGTATTCATCGAACTCGATACCAAATTTCTCAATGTAAGTGTGAACCCATTCACCAAGAGCTAATGCCCCCATCTGTGAACAGGAAGAGATCAAGCTAACCATGGTCAACTTGTCAGCTTTTATTTTAACTCTGCACTCTGATTGCATATTTCGAAATAACTGTATTGCTTCTGCCGGCTTTTGGTTCTGAGAATACCCTGAAATCATAGCATTCCATGAAACAAGATCTTTTTCCGAAATTTCATCAAAAATCGCTCCTGCGTCATCAATTCTCCCAAGCTTAGCATACATATCTAAAACTGCTGTTAATACAGAAACCGAACCTATTGCTCTAGCAAAACCAACTACTTGTTTAACAACATCATCTTCAGGAGAACTAATCGCGCTTACAGCTGAAACAACGGATAATATTGTAGTTTTATCAGGTCTGATTCCAGCCTTCAACATCTCCGAAAACGTGGATAAAGCCTCATCAAACCGCTCATTCTGAGAAAACCCAGCAATCAAAGCATTCCAGGAAACTAAATTCCTCACAGGCATCTCATAAAACAATCTCTTTGCATTCTCCAACTCCCCACATTTCGCATAAGCACTTAACATTGTATTCCAAGAAGATACGTCTCTATAAGGCATTACATCAAACAATTTCTGTGCAGACATTAAATCACCAGAATTTAAAAACCCACAAATCATTATATTCCAAGAAGTTGAACTTGGTTCAGAAATTCCCTGAAACACCTTCATTGCGAATTCACTCTGCCCACACTTACAGTACATATCAAGTAACGAATTGAACACGAAAACATCCAGAACACTTCCATTCTTAATCAGAGAAGCATGAATTTGTTGTCCCAATCTACATATCGTCATCGCAGCACATGTTTTAAGTATATACGGGAACGTATAATTATCAGGGGAAAACCCATTTTGTAAAAACTGAAGATAAAAAAATAGAGCTTTTCGGAACATATGGTTTTGAGTGTAGCCTTTAAGCATTGAATTACAAAGAATGAGATCAGGTTCGAGAAAATAATTAAATACCCGAGTTGCGTAGTCCATTGTACCTGAATCAGAACAAGCTGTGATTACTTTTGTGATCAAAATATTGTCTTGTTCAAGTGATTTATGGAATATTTGAGCGTGGATTTGTTTGAGTTGGTGTAATTTCAGAGTTGGGTTTTGTTGTAATATGAGTGATAACTTTTGCTGTTCTTTAGTTCTTGGAATGAATCGAGGAGGTTTCCTAGTTGGTTCTAGGATCAAACTACCCATCATTGAGATTTCTTTCTTCTGTGATTTTTTTTTTTTTTTTTTGAAGTTGTGTATTTTTGGAGGGAAATTTGAGTTGTTTTTGTTCACTCGAACTAGATAATAAGCAGAGTAACAGAGCAAGCAAGGCTGCTACAGGGGGTGTTATTGAATTCCATAGGGGGTTACCAATCCATATAAAACAAAACGAACCTCACCACTGGATCAACTTGATTGGTAACCCCCAATGAAATTTGTTTAACCCCCTCTAACAGATGGAAATCAAGCAGGGCAGGTCATGAGGTGCAAATGGTTTTTATCTCCGACTCCGGTAGTGTTTCCATTTGGGAGATGGTGGGAAGTGGTTCCATTGAATCCCATTAAAAAAGAAAGCCAGTTGGGATTGGGTGCTTGCTCCTGTAAATCTACAGTCGAGTCTCGCCCAACTTAGTAGTGTGGCCAACTATTCATGTCCGGACGCCAAACATTAACTTCTAATCCCATTCCAACATACCCAATTATGGACTGTAAATTCTGATCAAAAAGAAGAAAGAAAAAAAAAAACATTTTGGTGAAACCTTGGAAATCAGCTATACAGTTTTTCAATACAAACTTACAGACACTAGTTAATATCAGTCTCAGTTCAAATGCAAACAACTCAGCAAAATATATAGCCTGAGATCCATTTTTGCATGATAACAATTGGGATTGGGGAACTTCAAACTTCTGCACATTTGCCTACCAAATAATCATAGAAAGGTTTAGGTAAAACCTAGGTAAATTAAACTAGGTCTGATTTACTAACTCCTGAAACATTTTTTGATAAAGAATAAAAGTAAAAAAATTGCTTGACAAAGTTAGTTCCCTGATGATGGATTGAGTGTGACATATTCTAAGATATCATATAAAAAGCATTCCCAGTATCTAAGACCTCAACTCGAGATGTACACGTTTATTTTATCAAAACCCACAAAAAAGGCTGCAGAATTCCTATAAGAAACCAGGAATGTATCTCAACTTATCCATCTGAGAAAGTAACCCAGTTTATCATTGCTGGGAGAAGCGAAACATCAACAGACTCAAGTTACAAAAAAGCCAATAATATTTTGAAATTCCCATAGTTTTTGAGATCTAACCAACTCCAGTCCATCAGTTCTGCTCACCCTGGGAAGAAAAAGAAAAACAGTAAACTTAGTGCATATTTGGAGTAAATATCATGTGGAATCATGTTTATAATAAATGGGAAAAAAAATACAAGAACACATCGAACTAGAGTTGTTGCATAAACACAATCGTATATGGCAGTACAGCTAATATACATTTTCCTATCAGATGTACCTAATCCTTAGATTATCTGGTCTTAAATATCTAACAGCATATTAATAATAGACCTGCATTCCAAACTATAGCTAATCCAATAATCTTGTTGACTTCTATCAAATCTTTGATTGAGAAATGATATTCGTAGTAGTTGGTAATACAAACTGAAATTTCATTTGATAAATTTACACTAATTAAAAGGGATAGCAGTATAGCAAACAAAGACGACCAGAAACGATGTATTTCATAACTTGGAAAGTCCACTTTAAAAGAAGAAACATATATAGATGAAAGAATGGAAGATTAAGGTAGTGTCATGAAAACAAATATTTGAAAAAATAGATCATTTCATTTGTGTATAATATGTTTGTCTAGTGGAAGAAGGATCACGGGCGGCAATATACTCTAGACTGCCTTCAGAAAGATACAGGAGAACATATTTCAAAAGATTTCAGGATGGAAAAAAAAATCACATCAGATTGTTTTACTATGTCATTATATGTGAAGCAAAAAACCTGATGAAGATATTCATAAACATAACAGATGGACTTCAGTTCATTAGGCCAAGGCCGTGTTGAACTGTCACAGACACATGCATGAGTTCTCATGCTAAGGGTTGTCATACCTCTTCCTCATGTATATTATCATAACTAGAACCTTTTCTTTCTAATGCTCTAAACTCCTCTCCTAAGATTGCCGCATGTTACAAAACAGGAAGGAGGGAATATTCCCTAATCCACCAATAATGATAATCTAATGAATGTAAGAGTCGATTTAAAAACACTGGATGTGAAATAAGTGCAGTATGCATGGAATTCTCACGTTTGCATGTCAATAGGATCTGCTAGAATGAGATAACTACAGCTGTGATGCTAATTTCACAAACAGTTCTATAGTTCTATGTATAGCAACACTTGTATCATAAATCACTAGTGCACTTGTCCATTCAATCATGAGTTTTACTATGTTTCTGATGTTTGATCATCCTAAATTCATGCTAGGTTAACAGGGTTTATTTCTGAGCTAAGAAAAAGAAAAGAAAGCTTCCATAATAATTCTTTTGATTGTCCACATAATTCATTCAGAAAAAGCTTGTCACTGGCATTAACGATGTAAGTGTGAGTCTGATAAAAACAAATCTTTCTTAGTTGTGTTGAAGTTCAGCTATAATACCACAAGCAAGGGTACACAAAATGCAAAATTTAGACAACTCAAACAGAAACCACAGTTACCTCAGCCTCAACAACAATTGTCTTTTGAGGAACTTCAGAAGGAGATGGCAACCTCGTCGTAGACCCTTCAAATTTGTGAGAACACTCTGTGTATGCCGATCCAATACCTATACCAGCACCAAGAGCTATGGATGCCCATCGAGTCACAGGACTCCCTGTATCAAATAATCAACACATCTACGATTAAAACAACCAAAAAATTACTATATGGCAGAGTAAATACAATCTTGATGAGTAAACAAGGTCCGCGAAGAAAACTGTACTCAAAGTGCACCACCATGAGTGGATACAATCAAATACAAAGACTAATAAATAATAACCAATCAAACCCAATAAGCACGGAGAATACAATGGGTAATGGAATTGACCAACATTGCTTCAGACCATTAACATGTAACTCCATCTACTAAGATTATCACCACTAAAAGTCTAACAGTAATGATGTCATAATCCCAGCAAACATTTTCATTTCAAGTTTCCTCTTCTCTAATAAAACAATAGTACCCTTCACCATACCTCCCAAATTTTGTATTTCCACAAATACAAACAAGTAATGGTTCACATTCCACCCCTAATTTCGTCAAATCACAATCAAAATTGTCTAATCTAGGGCACATTTAATAGCTTGAATGAAAAGAAACCCCCAAATAATGTCAAATCTGAGGCATCCAAACAGGTTTTCATACAAATAATCTCAACTCCCAAACAAATTAGATACTGAAAACAATGATAACAAAACAAATAATCCCAATTAAAGTTTCTTCTAAGCTTATGTAATCCCCAATATATCTATGACTCCCAAAATCAAAACCCTAGAAAACAGTAATGTTTTGAAGAGGGAGATAAATAAATAAACTCACTGAATAGAAGGAGACCACCAAAAGCACCAGCGAGAGAAGAGTAAACAGTTCGACGTACGGTTAGATCAAGACAAGCATCCCATTTTGCATCTAAATCATATTTTGGTGGAGGGATTTGTTTGTTTTCTGCCATTGAAACACACAATCTCAGTAACTTTCTTCGTAATCTTCTTCTCCTACTTTTAGGTTTTCTCGCTTTCTCTCGATAGATAGCTCGCTTCGTCTTTGTTTTATTGCAATGAGAGAAAAAAAATAGAAGAAGAAAACCAGAGAAAAGTTAAGAAGTATAAGGTACTGTTAGTAGTATATTGCTTATGATACAACCATATTTAAGACGCTTGATGTGTATGACTAAAGATACCCCTAGATATCAAGCCAGATGAGAATTGATTGAGTGCGAATCTATACTTGACTATTTCGGTAGTTAAAGAGATTGATAATCAGACGAAGGAGTTTATTAGATTTAAACAGAAGAGTTTTTGTCAACGACTCATCTAAATCTTTAGCAAGATTAGATTTTGTATAGCGGCTTAATTTTGAGAGAATTCAAAACTGGACTAGGTCCCCGGGTTTTTCTGTATTTGCGGTTTCCTCGTTAACAAAATTTTGTTGTCTCTTTTACTTTGATTTTCGCATTATAATTGTTTATTATAATAAAGTAAAATACACATATATGTTAACTCTGCATTACTTGATAGTGATCCTACAGATTTTGGCTATTATCGAACCTATTATCAAGTAACACACTTTGTTGTAGTATTGTCTCAATCTTGTATCCATAGTCAAACACACAAGTTATCTTGTTGTTGTATTGTCACGATCTCGTATCTATAGAAAATCACACGAAGTGTGAACCGAATTGTCGTATTGTCTCGACTATGTCCATAGACTATCATATTCATTAAAGGACTTATAGGTTGAAACAAAAAGATTGTGGTGTATTTGGGTACCCTCGTCTTTTCACTTGGTTGTTGCGGGAATACTCTTTTAGCCTCTTTAATGGTACGTCAGAAGAAAATTTTGGTGATAGTTGCACATAAACAAAGTTCATTTTTTGGTATTTTCTTCTTCTTGTCTGAACAGATTTTGTTGAAGTGAATTACAACAGAGGCAATTTTATCTGTATTAGTCTTAAGACCATATAAAAATTTGCAATCTTTTGTGTCATTAGTGTTTGTTTTCTCTTTTAACGGATGATAGTTGAGTATTTTTATTCAGAATTTTCAGAGGTGAGAGATCCATTATTGACGGATTTGGTGAAGTTTCTGAAGAGTAGTTTATTAAACACTCACAAAGATATTAACTTCTTTCTCAGTTAGATTTTTTAAATATTTTCAACAAAAAAAGTTAGATATTTTAAAAATATCTTTAGAACATTCTAGCTCCTTTATAAAGAGATCAACTTCATTTTGAACCTTATTACTATCATCTAGAATCTTAAGAGTTCTAGCAAGAGAACCGTGTTATTTTTGTTCATAAAGCTTGATCTCATTTTTCAGATCATAAAGTTGTTGTTCAAGGCCATTGAACTCAGAGATCTTTCTTGTGATAATTAAAAACGCGGGGGTACCAAAATACTCTACCATTTTTTTCTTAGGCAATCTGTATGGACAAACTCAATACAACTCCGAGAGTTAAACTCAATCAAGGAATAGTATCTAAAGTTATATGTCTCCCTCTTGCGATTAGAACGTTTACAGAATCAAATCCTTGAACCTAATCACAAAGATATTACTTGGTGGATGGTACCAAATACTAATATCCAAGAATCAATCGCATTGTATCCAACAAACTAAGTCGGATGTACCTACTATGATTGATTAACTTACAACATGTGATAGTTCAATTATAAAGATAAATAATAATATAATGCGGAAAAATAAATAACACAGACACCATAAGTTTTGTTAACGAGGTAACCGCAAATGTAGTAAAACCCTGAGACCTAGTTCGGATTGAACACCAAACTGTATTAAGCCGCTACAGACACTACCCTAATACTAATTAACTTCGGACTGGAATGTAGTTGAGACCTAAAAGGTACCCTACCGATTAAGGTACAATCAAGCTCATTACGCCTCTTGAATCCCAGCAGGACTCCGCGCGATTCCCTTAGCTGACGTCGTACCAACTAAGAGTTTCTTCAACTCAATTGAAGAATTTGAACCAATTTTCCTCCCACAGATTAATCTATATATGATTTCCATTTACAATCAAATAGTTTGATCAAAGGTGTGGAAATCGATAGCAATAGACAAAATCTAGCTAACCTCGAAATATGGACTTATGCAACTGAAGTGCAACATAAATTATTATTCAGCACACAAGTATAAAACCTGTGGAATCAACAAAGTTTGAGACGAAGACAACTTTGATGATTTCTATCTATCTTGATCAAGTGAGTAGATCAACAATCGATCAAGATCAGGATACACGAGTTATTAAGGAAAGATAATTGGACCTGGCTTCACGAATCCCTATGAAGTCTTTGTAGTCGCTAAACCCCAAAAGGGTTAGGAAGAGGACAACTCTAGTTACAACTAGGACACACCAAAGTAGTGTCAGGATTCAAAGATCCCAGTTGCTTGAAGTTCCCCTTTTATATACACTCAAAGCATAGGTTGCTTTAGGTTTAAGCTAAGATAGCTTTGGAACCAAGCAACCAATATCCACCGTTAGATGAATTTTTTAATCTAATTTTCATAAACAAGATATACACTCTGGTTAGGTGAAATCGTAACCGAACAGTGTATAAAGATTATATCCAACATGGTTAGCCGAAACTAGCCGATTTGAACTTAAAAGATTAATACCCATTTTCTTAAGCACTTAAGACTTAACTCGAACCACGATAAATAAGTGATTAAATACGTCTATGATGTTTATAGAGATTATTTAAATCCAAATTATTTCAGAGATATAATTTATGTGCATAAGAATTTGATCGACATGGCAAGTAGGTGTACAAAGTAAAAATACAAAAATCGTTTGTGATTCAGTTGAGTCATTGTACGCGTACCGGATTACAAACACTACCGAGTTCCGGAGTTACCATAGAACCATTTGGGTATGTGTACCAGTTTGCATACCATAACCACTTACTGAGTTCCGGAGTTAACAAAACAATTCAGGTACATGTACCGGTTTGCATACCTTAAGACTATCACTAGTGTTAGAGCACTGCTCGGTCAAACTTGCATGTGTTGATATCTCAAGCATGTTTGTCAATCTTAGTGATCAAAACTATATAGTCTTGATGTCTAGTCTACTATAGATAAGGTCTCGGACTAGGATAGAAAGTGTAGTTGAGCTCAAGAACCCATGGAGATCATCATACAAGACGAAGGACTACTCAAGGAACCAGTGGATCTTCATCGACTAAATGGTATGTGGAGACTTGAACTTATCTATCACTCAAAAGTTTATCTACTCTATCTCCTATCTTGAGACAAAAGTCGTTTTACTATATAGACTAAGAATATGCACATGTGACATTTCGAGCTGAGTATATCTCGCTTATCTATTTCTCGAAATGGGTGTTGGTAAAGCTTTTGCTTTAGCCAAGTTCATCTTTTCCTAGTGACGAAAGTCATGTTATGTTTCAATCACTTTGGAAATTGCTCTGACGAAAACTAGTTCGTGAATAACAACTATATGATGTCCTCTGAGAATGTTTCAATGATTGAAATGAGAGTTTAGACTATATAACCATTGTGGGATATAAACATTGTTGTGGCAACACATATATGTATAAGTCCTTAACACTTGAACCGAAGTTTGAGAACTTTGTTGATCAAGTGGAACCGGAACGTGAGAAGCAACTCAGTCCGTGAACTGGCGTAAGTTCTCGAACCCGAGAATATCTGCTGAAGTTAAAGCCCAGGTGAAGTCCGCGAACCCAGTCCGCAAACTGACGGAAGTTCTCATCCCTATAAATTCTGCCGGAGTTTATTAAATTCAATCGGTTATCTTGAGTCCGCGAACTCAAGAGGTTATGTCTAAAACGTTGTTCGTGAAATTATCTTAAATTACTAAGGAATACTTTTGTAAACCGTGGCTTTATAGTTCATGAAATGATTCGAGTGAATCACATCGTTTTTGATTCAATTGTGTCTCTTTTAGTACTTGAGATCTCATAGCAATTGAACAACTCTCTAAATAGGTCATTTGAGTCATTTGGACTAGTTATCGTGAAGAAGAATATGGTTGATATGAAAGTTATCATTTGGATAACCATTTGGTTGACTAATATTGAACCAACCATTGTACACGTTTGGGTACGGTTACCCGAACTCAAAATGTCAAGTACATGTGTGTATGACAAGCTAAGTTTTCGATCTAACGGTTGAGAGATATTAGCTTGTATCTAATCATGTTTTCATTTAACGGTGAATATTGAATGCTTTGTTAGCAAGATAACATTGATTGTAAACCATGATTTGAAAGACTATATAAGGAGAACTCTAGCCATTGGAAAAACTAATCCCCACACACCTTTCTTGTGTGATACTAGTTTTCTCTAAGCTAGAGTCGATCTCCATTAACCCTTGAGTTTTCTCTCTAAATTCGGGTTAACGACTTAAAGACTTCATTGGGATTGTGAAGCCAGACCGATACTAATTTTCTTATATTTGTGTGATCTGATCTTGATATTTATATCGTACGAGTACAATTATAATAATTAGCTTAAGATTTCTATCTCTGATAGGCAAGATAAAAGTAGTCACAAACATATTCGTCTCATTTTTTGTGATTCCTCAATAATCTTCTTTGCTGCGTCGATTAAGTTTATTGTGAGGTGATTGATGAAACTGAGCTGTTCTTCGGGAATATAAGTCTGGTTTTATCGATTGGTTCATGTTCACCGTGATTTATCAAAAGACGAAACAAAACTCATAGGTTTATTCGTGGGAGACAAATTTATCTATTACATGTAAACTTTTATGTGTGAGACAGATTTGTTTGCTAAACTCTTCGACTTTGGGTCGTAGAAACTCTTGGTTGTGGGTGAGATCATCTAAGAGAATCAAGTGTGCAGTATCCTGCTGGGATCAGAGGCGTAGGAGCATAATTGTACCTTGGATCAGTGTGAGATTGGTTGGGGTTCAACTACAGTCCAGACCGAAGTTTATTTGGAGTAGGCTAGTGTCTGTAACGGCTTAATACAGTGTATGTTTAATCTGGACTAGGTCCCGAGGTTTTTCTGCATTTTCGGTTTCCTCGTTAAAAAATTCTGGTATCTGTGTTATTTCTTTTCCACATTATATTTTTATATAATTGAAATAATATAGGTTGTGTTGTTCAATCGATTAGAATATCCGACCTTATTGGTTGTTGATTGAAATCGATTGACACTTGGATATTGGTCTTTGGTACCATCAAAGTTATCTCTCTCTGATTAGACTCGCGAATCTTATTTGCTTGAATAAATCAAATCGAGAGATTGAGATAATAACTCCTTGAGATATTTTCTATTGATTGAGTCTTGTTGATTCTCTAGAAAACAACTCGGAGTTGTCCATACAGATTGCTAATCGAAATATTGGGTGAGGTTGTTAGACCCCCGCATTTTCAACTAGTTCCGGAGTTTACAAAACCATTTTGGTTTTCGTATCGGTTTGGATATACAGCCGAGTTCAGGAACACATAATAATTTTGATTTACGTACTGGTTTGGATACTAGTCTTGGTTTCGTAACCACAGTTCCAAAATGATTTGCATACGAGTATGCGTACCGATCTAATTCACGAGTTAAACATATTTTTCACATGATGTGCATAAGAATATGCATACTACAAATTTGTAAGTCGATATATATAGCTACTCCGCTACGTGTATGACTACATGTATAACATGTTCAAACTTATAACAGTTTTCCCAGTTTGTAAGACTGATAACACTGTCTTGTATTCGAATATATGGTAGTTATATATTTCTCTATAAAACGGTTTGAAACATTCCCGAATAACATCCATGACATATATCATTGTTCTAGGCTATTTTCAAATGATAAAACTTGAATCATGAATTTGATATCGAACAATAAATTGTCGCTAACCGAAATTCATCAAGTATGAACAAATGTTCATTAAGCTTAGTTATTATAGGCCAGCTAGGCAATGGCCTAGGGCCCCAAATTTTGGGTCCCCCGATTCTAATTTTTAATACCTATAAAAATGTTTATTATTTGGAGAGGAAAAATTGTGATTTCTGGTCAAGCGTCAGATTTTCACCTTTCCATTTATTATAACTTATTTTACATGTTTTACTCTTTTTTCTTCCAACTTAGAAGTTCCCCAAATAAAATTGTGATGTCTGTGTTATTTATTTTTCCCCAAATTATTTATACTCCAAATTAACTTCGGTCTAGACTGTATTTGAACCCCAACCAATCTCACACTTATCTAAGGTACAGTTATGCTCCTACGCCTCTGATCCCAGCAGGATACTTCCCACTTGATTCCTCAAGTTGATCTCACCCACAACCAAGAGTTGCTATGACCCAAAGTCGAAGACTTTAGCAAACAAATCTGTCTCACACAGAAAAGTCTACAGGTAATAGATAAATTCGTCTCCCACGAATAAACCTATGAGTTTTGTTTCGTCTTTTGATAAATCAAGGTGAACAGGAACCAATAGATAAAACCAGACTTATATTCCCGAAGAACATCTCAGTTTCATCAATCACCTCACAATAAACTTAATCGACGCAACGAAGAAGATTATTGAGGAATCACAAACAATGAGACGAAGATGTTTGTGACTACTTTTATCTTTCCTATCGGAGATAAAAATCTCAAGCCAATTATTACAATTGTATTCGTACGATATAAATAGCAATATCAGATCACACAACTATAAGAAAAGTAGTACCGGTCTGGCTTCACAATCCCAATGAAGTCTTTAAGTCATTAACCCAAATTTAGAGAGAAAACTCAAGGGTTAATGGAGATCAACCCTAGCTTAGAGAAAACTTGTATCACACAAGAAAAGTGTGTGGGGATTAGTTATTCCAATGGCTAGAGTTATCCTTGTATAGTCTTTCAAATCAGGGTTTGCAATCAATGTTAGCTTACTAACAAAGCATTCAATATTCACCGTTAGATGAAAACCTGATTAAATACAAGCTAATATCTCTCAACCGTTTGATCTAAAACTTAGCTTGTCATACACACATGTACTTGCCTTTTTGAGTTCGTGTAACCGTACCCAAACGTGTACAATGGTTGGTTCAATATTAGTCAACCAAATGGTTAGCCAAATAATAACTTCCATATCAACCATATTCTTCTTCACCATAACTAGTTCAAATGACTCAAATGAACTAGTTAGAGAGTTGTTCAATTGCTATCAGATCCCAAGTATTACAAGAGACACAATTGAATCAAAAACGATATGATTCACTCGAATCATTAATCATGAACTATAAAGCCACGGTTTTCAAAAGCATTCCTTAGTAATTTAAGATAAATTCATGAACAATGTTTTCAGACATAACCTCTTGAGTTCGCAAACTGAGTTCGCGGACTCAAGCTAACCGGTTGAAGTTATAAACTCCAGCAGAATTTCTCAGGATGAGAACTACCGTTAGTTCGCGGACTGGGTTTGCGGACTGCACCTGAGCTTTAACTTCAACATATATTCTCGGGTTCGAGAACTTACGCTAGTTCACGTACTGGGTTCGCGGACATAGTTCGTGGACTAAGTTGCTGCTCACGTTCATGTTCCACTTGATCAACAAAGTTCGCAAACTTCAGTTCAAGTGTTAAGGACTTATACATATATGTGTTGCCACAACAATGTTCATATCCCACAATGGTTATATAGTCTAAACTCTCATTCCAATCATTGAAACATTCTCAGAGGGCGTTATATAGTTGTTATTCACAAACTATTTTTCGTTAGAGCAATTTCGAAAGTGATTGAAACATAACATGACTTTCGTCACTAGGAAAAGATGAACTTGGCTAAAGCAAAAGCTTTACCAACACCCATTTCGATAAATAGATAAGCGAGATATACTCATCTCGAAATGTCACATATGCATAGTCTTAGTCTATATAGTAAAACGACTTTTGTCTCAAGATAGGAGATAGAGTAGATAGACTTTTGAGTGATAGATAAGTTCAAGTCTTCACATACGTTTTAGTCGATGAAGATCCACTGGTTCCTTGAGTAGTCCTTCGTCTTGTATGATGATCGCCATGGAGTTCTTGAGCTCAACTACATTTTATATCCTAGTCCGAGACTTTAGCTATAGTAGACTAGAAATCAAGACTATATAGTTTTGATCACTAAGATTGACAAACATGCTTGAGATAGCAACGCATGCGAGTTTGACCGAGCAGTTCTCTAACAATTATTATCAGCCCCCAATTTCTTCTCACGATCAAGATAAGAGTGGGGATCCGGGAACAAAACCTTTTGACAAATAACATCTGCCGTTAGATTTTTATATCTAATGGCTCTTATTGTAGCTTATGTGGAAATTCACCTAAGATTATTTTTTGTTTGGATTGATAGAAATTTTTTAGGAGAACATGGAAACTATTTTTGTCTCTGCAACTGCAAGTAACCCTATTTTTTTATGAAAACCCAAACCCTAACACATTATTTATCATCCATTAACAATTAGATTTAGTCTTCTATACAAATCATTAGTATTAGAATCAAAAGATAATCAATTCTCACATTCACTTATCAATTCAAAATTCAACTTGCGATGCTTCTGTTGGTTACAACTTTACAAATGTGAAATCAGCCATGTTTAATGTTGTACCAATCCACTGAAGAACAATATATTCCATGGCAAGTGGTTACACATGCATTGTGCATAAGTCGACATCTCTAGCACTCACAATTTTATTCCATGTCTTTGAGAAAATACATCGCTATGTTAATCTTGTTAGATTCTGCATCGTAAAATTATTAACAATTTCCATGTTCATAAACAAATAATCGAGAAAACAAAATTCTTCTACAAAATATAAGATTTTAATCCCAATTTAAACATAAAAGTATATAAAGAAATCTTGCTAGGTTAGAAAAAATTTCCATAGATTTCTTCGTCCATTGTTTGTTGAAAGTTCTTTATCGTATCGTATGTAAAACTAAATGATACCAAACAGACAATAGTGTTTGTTTGATGCCACTTTAGATGGAATTAGAAACCATTCGATTGATAACATCTATTAGTTTAAATTTTTTGTTAAAATAGTTTGTCAAAACGTTTAGTTGCCTGATCCCCACCCTCAAGATAAACCATAACATCCAAGAATTCCCTTCTTCTTTGTTTTCTAACATTTTTTCTCATTATAATTCTTCATTTTAATTATCAAAAATCATAAAATCAGATCAAAATCAACTAAAATTAGTTTTCAATTTAATATGACTGAAAATTATAATAGGAATCGGTTGAGAGGTGGATAAACAAGTTAATGTGTTGATACCAAAACAGTTGAGACATTACTACATCTTATCTTTCACCTCCATTTATTTCACATTTTACCGACTTCATTGTTTATCCTAACACCACCATCAATTTCACCTCATCAGTTTTACTTTGTTATTCAACTGCATAAAACTTCATCAACAAAATTGATTCAATCATAGTTCTTTAATATCTAGGGTTTATTATTGTTAGGGTATCACTTGGTTGAACCCACCAAGCGTTGGCATGTCAAGGTTGTTTGTCATATTTTAGTATCAAAACTCATAAGTCGCTTGATTAGATTATAGTAGAAAGTCTAGAAATGTTGAGACATCAAGAGTACAAAACACAGTTTGGCTAAGTTTGCATGTGTAAGTGGTGGTCCATATTTGTCCTCAAAAAGATAAATCCATGGATGTAGTTCTCTCAACCACACCCTTCTACTCACATGTGTGGAGTAGATTCTAAGTTTATGAATGAGAATTCAAGTGTGGTTGATCACGCGCCGGTTCACCTCCCCATTCTTCCTTCGTACGCATTAATGCTTATTCGTTTTGCCCAATTTTTTTATAGTTTCCTCTCTTCACTCAAAAGTGTTCTCCGGTTTCAACTCCCATTCATTGCAATTGCCCCTTAGTGTTATCTGATCTTCAACTTACCAAAAACCTAGGTATTGTCTCAATCGGCTTTTGTTCATGAGATACTATAGTTCTGTATTCATTTGATTTTATTAAAAATCTCACTAGAGTAGGAACCAGATCTGTTTGGATTTCTTTGCATATCTTATTTTAGGCCATGTTCTTCTTCCCTTCAAATACAAGTTTGAGATTATTAATTGATATTTACGTTCTGATTTTCGATTGGGATTCTAGATTAGAAGTTATTTTCTTCTCAAATTTAAGGTATATCTATTCTTAAATTTAGTAGTATGCAATTTGTTTAGTTGATGCCATTACAAAATTTATGGTTAATCGGTTGATTTTTGTATGTGGTGCAGTTCAAAATATCTATCTGCTTGAGTGAATAATTCTTTTCCGATGAAACTCTTGGTTGTTGTTGCAGACTCAAAGTTTCTCATAGCATTAACCAAAACAAAGAAAATACTGTGGTATCTAATTCTTTACCTTTTCTTACGTAGCTAATTCTCTCAACAATAATGGAAGAACTCGAAGTTTTTTTTTTAACAGAAATCGCTTTTCTTTTATCCAAATCTGAATGTTGCCTAACCATCCATGCCAAAGTAAGTCTATTTATATCAGCAATTTCTCTTATAATTCTTAGATTAAAATCTCAAACCTAGGTATTTATGGCAATGCTTTTTACTAATTAAACTATGTTTATGATGTGACCAATTTGTTGGAAGAACATCCAGGAGGAAAAGATGGTATGTTAGAATCCGGAGGTAATTGTTTTATGGAATTACTTTGATTTTAATTTTAAGAACAACTTTAGATTTTTATTGGGGTTTATTTATTGTGGTTTTTGTAATGGTTTGATGGACTGTTAAGATACTAGAATGTCTGGATATGCCTCCCTACTTCTTTGCACCAGCTTTTAGGTATGTGGTTTTCATAATGGTTTGTTAACCTAATTAACATTCACTTTTGTTGATTTGGAAGATGATGTTCTTAATCTTCCATAAAATGGTTGCTCATGCGCAATATTGAGAGAAATAGTGAGGCTATAAATTGCTGAAACATAGAAGATAGAGATAAATGCGACTACGTGTGTCGTAATAACTTTGAAATTCATCCTTGGTTTCTCCTTTCCGTCGCCAGTCTACCTTCTTAAATGTTCTTCCCGAATAGGCGCACCATTATGAAAAAAGCCAATTTATGTTGCATAGAAAGTAATCTACCACATAACCTCTATTGTCGTTTAGTGTTCCCTATGTATATTATTTTTATGTGGAAATTTCTGAGGAACCCAAGTTTAATTCCTCTCTCTTCCTAAAACCCATCATTAAGATGGTATATATATATGTAGCCCAAGAGATTAGATGTACGGTTAGGATTAGTAGATTTATATTAAATTTATGTTTTCATATTTTTAGGAGGACTAAATTAACCTTTACCCTAACCGTATTAAATTTAAAAATAAACTCCATAAAAAATGGGTCGTTTAATGATGGGCGTATTTTGTGGCAAATAAAACGTTGTGCCAATATTCATGACGGGTCTAAATGTTGCCAGATCTAAAAAATGAATCCTTAAATACGTGATACTCTTAATAGCGTCATCGCTTGAATCTCAATAAAACATGTTCAATCACTTAAAAAAAAATCATGTCTGATCTAACTGAAACTAAGATAGTGAGGCTTGAGTGATTAGGATGCCATGTGTATACGTTTCTTGTGCCCCCCTTGTGTTGTACGCCTGGCTTCATTTGCTTCTTCAGGGTACTTGCTTGTGACTGGCAATTAATCTCTGATAGGTGTAGAATACACCGTATTTACTATCTAGAGTTTATGCTTTATTTGCTATTTTTCTTGTGAATTATGTATTTTATGCGCGTGTTTTTGAGTTATTATGTACTCTGGAGTCGCACGGAGGAAAACAAGAAGAAATCATTCAATTTCAGCCAAAAGGGCAGAAAGGTCATCTCACAGGCATACACTATCTGGAGCTCGGTAATGGTTAAGGGGCAACTCTTCTTGGAGGAGTACTAAATACAGATCATCCACATGTTAAGGGGCAACTCATTTTTGGAAGAATGATTAAAAGCAGCCAGCTATGGTTAAGGGGTTGTCATCCAGGGTATCCCTTATCATTTATCAGAGGGTGTAATTATCATTGGGTGTAATTATCCGTCCAACCCTAAATTGAGAAATATCTCTCAATCATTATTTCCTCTCGATCATTATTTGCATCTGAAAGAAAGAAGATAAAATCAGCCGCTGCTGCTATTAATTCCAAGAAATTGAGAGACGGATTGAAGTCAGGGAGGCTTCTACTTTTGTTCTAGGGTTTAGAAACATGATAAGTTTTCTCTTCCTTCTTGTTATGAACTCCTATGATATGAGTACCTAGTTTTCTTTTGGTTATGGATTAGTTGGATTTCACATAATATGATTTCTTGTTTAATATATTAGTTTTGTCTCCATATTATCGATTACGATTCACTATTTATATTGTTACATGATTTGAATGCTTGTTTGATCGAGTCGCGAATTGATTGAGTTTGTTTTCATCTCTATTGCTAGATTAGGGTTTGTTATACGCAAAAGTGATAGATTCCTGATTACAAGTAGCATGAATATGGTTATAGCTTGTAGTGATGCATCCTTATGATCATATGTGAACCATAACCTTTGTTAAATCGGATTAGTGCTTTTACACGTTCGATTGCTTTGATTGGCTTGATTTCATAGAGCTTAATGCATCTAGGGAATTAAACTTGATTAATGCTTTTACACGTTAGGTTGTTCTTTTAGATAGAACTCATACTCGCATCTTTTAATGTGTTTATTGATGACAAGAGGGAATTAGCGGGATATTCTTGCGATCAAGTTATTCTAGGGCCATTGATAAAAGAGAGATTAAATATCAATTCTAGTTATTATGACAAAATCATGTTTGTGAATGAAAATGATATCCTTAACCAATACTTTCACATCCTTGAATCTATTTGTTTATTTTTCTTTATTTGCTTTTATTTTATTTTTACTTTACAAAAATCAGAAAATCCCCCGTGTTAATTATAGGAAACCGAAACAACTCGACAACCAAGACCTCTCTGTGGGAACGATCCTTTCTTACCCTTGCTATATTTTATATTTTGAGTAGTGAGAAAGTGTAAATTTATTTTTGACGCATACGACAGCGATCAATCTCCATGGATGGGGTCGTGTTTTTTATTCCTGCAACTAATAGGAGTTAGTTTGAACCGTGCTAACTCAAACTTGGATGCTTTGTTGAGATCTTAAATTACAGATTTTTAATTTTTGGATTCTCATGGACTTTGTCTAAAGATGAAAACAAGTGAAAGATCGAATTTTCCCATTTTTTTAATGTGAAAATTTGGGTTTTTCATCCGTGTTTTAAGTGAAGTTTCCTATTATCATCTGAATAAGTTTCGTGAAAAAATCATTTTTCACAAATATGGATGATAAGTTGATTATTCACATCATATATATGGAGGATAATTTTTTCTTTCGCCATATATATGGATGATAATTTTATTTTTCACCTTATATATATGGATGATAATTTAGTTTTTCACCTTATATATGTGTACTATATATTTTGATCTTTCACCTTGTATATGGAAGGTAACTTAATATGGTAATCGTCAATGGAAACCGAAATAGGTGTGGAAAAATTAAGTTAATCCAAAAAATAAATACGAAAGATCTTGGGAACTTATTAGATAATGTTAGTTTAGGGATTATGCTTCATTACAGGATGTTTTGACTTTTCAAAACAGTAATTTACTTGAAGACAAAAAATAAGGAATAATTATACTAAATTAGATAAAGGTTAATCAAGTAATTTGATATAAAAATAAACAAATTATGGGCTCTATATATCTACTATCTTAATAGTGGGTTTTTAATATAGAAAAAAATAAAAATGGGCTACAAAAACTTTCCCCCTTATTTTTATAGTACATGGTTTTGATAATTCTGATGAAATTCAGCTTCAAACTGATCCAATTAGTGTTGATTTAGGTAAAGCAGTCCCTATCCTCTGAAGTAAAATCTCATGAATGACAAATTTAGAATTTTAGTCATTTAAACTAGAAAACGATGTCTAAAACTAATATGTGTTAGCCGTATGATAGATTTGACTGTGAAAATCCCCATCAATGACATGACATGTGATGTGATATTGTTTCATGCCAGTCATAAAATCTCTTCCTTTTGCGTTTCAAATTATGGATTCATTAAAATCCAGATCTTTTATTCCATATATACTCCCTCCGTTCCGATTTACTTGACGTTGGAGAGTTTTTCACGGAGATTAAGAAATATCAGAGAGAGTAAATTTTTTCCAATTCTACCCATATTAATTCTTTATAAATATTTAAATGACCTAGTTTTTAGTTTCTAGATTTTAATGAAAGATATCAATCCCATAGTAATTACTTGGGATGCACTACCAAATTCTCCATCATTTTGGAAAACAATAAAAATTAGAGTAGATTTAAAAACTAGAGTATTGATTACAATAAGAATTAATGATATTGTGTGATTCCAAAGCAAGGTCAAATTAGTGAGGATATGTGGAAAATACTAAAACTATCATTTATTTTGGAACACTAAAAAACCCCTAAAACATCAAGTAAAATGGAACGGAGGGAGTATTTGGGTATGAATTTACTTTTTTTCTTTTAGTTACTTGCTTAATCAAACACGATGTTGTATGCAATATAGTTCTTGACCGTCTCAATTGTGCAAGAATGTTGAGTAAGATGTGAAGTTTATGAGAAAGATGAGCGCAAAAGGTTTTCCTATGATCTCATTACATACTCTTCCATACTCAAGGCTATCAGGAAAGTTGACAAGGAAAATATACATATACAGATTTAACGATAACTTGGTATGTCACTTCTCTCTTGGTTTACTCACACACATTTTGATATCAAAGGTCAACATCGAAAAGCAAGTAAAAACACTACTCTTTTGAAGATAAACTGTCCTTAAAAGGCCACTTTCATGACGGCTTTACAATCCTCCTTGGTTTTATTTTTAGTGTTGTCATTTTGTTGTTGGTTAGTTACTCTCCCTATCCCCCTTTCTTTTTTTCACTTATGTTTGTTTTTAGAAGGTGTTTGCAGTGTACCTTATGTGACTTATACACAATTTCAATGAAATAGTGATTAGGTATCATTCTTTTTTATTGCATGTGTAAGCTCTTGCAAGTGGCAACCTCCTTTTATTAAATCTCATTCTTATTCTACCACCTCTTAAATTTCTCGGTATTCCGATGATTCAAAGTCACAAAGCTAATTCAGTCGTTGGTAATGTTTAAACCTTTAGATGTATTCCTGAAGAAGCTTTTGTTTGTAATGTTAAACATTATGATGGTGATTGACGTACTATAGGTCTATAGCTAGAGTGTCGGTGATTATGTTATTGTTATTAGTCATAGCCCTGACAATGGAACCTATATCTATAAATCCATTTACAAATTTAGGGTTTTATTTTAATTTATTTGATTTAGCTTTGATTTGTAAATACAAAACAATTTTGTGGGTTGTCTATACGATTTTTATAACAAGATTTTGTATACATGGCCTATTATTTAACGATTAAAATCTACTAATTTATTCTCAAAATTCGGATTTCATTACCATATACATGAATAGTATTATGTCAATAGCTATGTAATCTTTTTTTATTTTTTACAGGAATTGGTTCTTCGCCGATCTACCGGAAGCTTTACTTGCACAAATATTCGAGAGCCACTTGAAGCTAATCAATTATATGGCCCTTTCTGCGCAAATATGTAAATTGATACTCAACAAAGGTGGGATCTTGTATTTTATGTTACAATAACCTGCTGAGTGAGTAAATATAAACCTAATTTGTCCGATCTAATGGGATTGAATATAAGTTTCAGCTGTACAAAGGGAGTGAATGTAAAGCTCATAGGTTGATGCTTCTGTTGTGTTTCTTTCTATATTTACGACTCAACTAAGTATGTATATTTGGAATACAACTCAAAGTTAGTAGGGTTGTGTTACTGAGAAACAATATATCTTTTGGCTCTTCAAGAGGTGCAGTTGAGTAGGAGAATAAGTACTTTGTCAGCAATTACAAGTGAGAATAAACAAAGAATCTAAAGATCAATACTTTAGCAAAATTTCTGCTTCAGAAATCTATTTGTCTTACTTTGAAGATACTGAAACTATTGAGTATGAATAAAAATGATCTTTTTGTTCCTTTACTGTTAATGAGAAATAATGACCTTTTCATTTGACATCAAAATCAGTGGATTCTAGGCATTGCTTGTAGGTATATATATCAAATGTGGTCTAAAAAAAGTGTAAGTGTGAGCAAGTGTGTAACAATGTGACATCGAGCTCTATTTGTCGTCTAGAGTAGAACCTTAAAACTCATGTTTGAAGGCAAATCGAGGGTTGAATGTAACCTGCTATTTATTTTTATTTTTATTTTGAAGCATCATTTTTTTTCTATGATTATGTAATTTGTTGGTTACTTGCATCTTGAAATATGGAACACACAAACAAAGCCGTCAGATGAGGAGGTGGAAAAAGAATATGACTGGATGAAGGAACTGGAAATAACTAGAGTAATTTTTGAGTTGGAATGTGAAGCAGTAATGACATCAATAGAAGGTGATGAGATACAGGTTCATTGGTACAATCAAAATATCCTCCAAGTTCTAAAGAATAATTTTAATAGTAGCAATGTTTGGTTCTGTAAGTCTGTAAACAGACTAGCAAATAATGTAGCTCATGAGATAGCTAAAAATCTAGAGAGGAAGTAACCGATTCTCAATTTTTAGATAATTTTCCACAGTTTTTAATCGCTCTGGTGAAGAATGACAATTGTAAGAATTGCTTTTAATCAAGAAATTTCCATTACTATCCAAAAAAAAAAAAAGGCATTCAGATAAGCACTAGTACAAGTACAATAGAACCTCTATATAAGAATACTCCATATAGGAATAAGCTCCATTTAAGAATAAAAAAAATTGGTCCCGACTTGGGCTAGTTATATTTAAGAATAAATTTCATATTGGAATAAGTCATATTTTTTTCTGGTCCCATCTTAAGGAACTTACCTCCGTATAGGAATAAATGACCTTATAATATATATATTATAGGTCTATCCTACATCAAAGTTTAAGATAAAGAGATTCTTTTAACTGTTTGGTAAGATCCTTTTACTTTTAAGCGGGTATGATTCTATTTTTTTCACGACTCATACAAATATCTTTGATCATATGATTTCGTTTGTCAATCTTCCATATCATGATTGAGTTTTGTGTGGATTTTTTTACACAACAAACTTCATATATTCATACATGTGGCACTAAATTTTTTTTAACTAGTATTTTTATTGCCTAAGTATATTTTAGTGTTTATTGTGCGTATTTATGTATTTTTCCTAGGTACACATATATAACAATTTTTTCTATATCTTTTTTAGGTAGACCTCCATATAAAAATATTTTTTTATGGTCCCTAGGATATTCTTATATAGAGGTTCTACTGTATTACTCTGATGTCTTAAAGAATTTGAAGACGTATCGAAGACATCATCCTTTCACTTGAAGTTAGTAATACATGACTTGACTTGTTTCCATTTTTATATTGTTTCTTTCATGCCGTTTGGATTGAAAACATTACATACGAAGTTATATACATGAAACTCTAGTATTAGAGACTTGATCATCTTATTATGATCAAAGTATCAAGGAACAATATATCAATATTTGTGTGTGAATTCTTTGTACTGGTATATTATTTTACGAAGTATAATGCTTATCTTCTGAACTTCGTAATTGCAATATCGACATAATCTTTGTAACTTGTTACTAGATTGCGTAGTGAACTTAGGGTTGGTTTCATGCCTAGAAAACTATGTTTAATTACATGAGTTTAAGGAAGTAGACTTATAAACTTGTTTCGTAGGTTGAAAGAAATCAACAGGATTGATGGTCCGTTTTCATTGAAGATCTATTGTTGGACCGATCCTATCTTATATAGGGAATCAAGGTGAAAACATTGGGGGTACCAAAATACACCACCAAATTTTTCGTAGGTAATTTGTATGGACAAACTCAACACAACTCCGACAGTAAAAACTCAATCAAGGAAAGTCTCTCTCTCTCTTATTGTTAGAACGTTTACAAAACTAAATCCATGAACCTAACTACAAAGAGAGTTCTTGGAAGGTACCAAAAATCAATATTCAAGGATCAATCAAGTCTTATCCGACTAACAAGGTAGGACCCATCTATTATGATTGATCAACTTACAACCTGTGATACTTCAATAACAAAGATAAACAATATAATGCGGAGAAAAAAATAACACAAACACCAGTAATTTTGTTATCGAGGAAACCAAAAATGCAGAAAAACCCCGGGATCTAGTTCATATTGAACACCAGAATGTATTAAACCGTTACAGACACTAGCCTACTACTAATTAACTTTGTTCTAGAATGTAGTTGAGCCCTAAAAGGAAATCCACCGATTAAGGTACAATCGTGCTTATTACGCCTCTTGAATCTCATAAGACTCTGTGCAATTTATTCTCTTAGCTGATCTCACCCACAACTAGGAGTTGCTTCAATCTCAATTGAAGACTTTAAACCAAATATGGCTCCCACATATTAAGTCTATATTTGATTTCCTGATTTACGATCTAAATAGATGATCAGATCAAATGAAAGATCCAGGTGATGGAAATCAATAAAAACTTGAAAAAAGTCGGTCTATCCTCAAAATCCATACTTATACAACCCGAAGTGCACCATAGATTATTATTCACCTCACAAGTATAAAACTTGCGGAATCAACAAAGTATGAGACGAAAATACTTTGTTGATTACTATTTATCTTGATTGATGGAGCAAGCTCTACAAACAATCAAGATCTGGATACTCGAGTTATCAAGATAAAATATAACTGGACCTAGATTCACGAATCCCAATGAAGCTTTGTATTCGTTAAACCCTAAAAGGGTTTATGGAGAGGACCACTCTAGATACAACTAGGACACACCAAAAAGTAGTGTCAGGATTCAAAGATCCCAGTTGCGAAGAGTTCCCCTTATATAGACTTCTAAGCCTAGGTTGCTTTAAGTTTAATCTAAGATAGCTTTGGAAGCAATCAATATTCACCGTTAGATGAAAGATTTGAATCTTAATCACATATCTAAGATTGTTGATGGTGGTTTTTAGTATTGGGCGAAAACTGTAAAAGTCTGTCTACTTGACCCGGCATCAGAAGTAGTAGACCTTGATATGTCTATATTCAGCAAGGAATTTGAAAAATATATCAGAATCTAATAAGTGCCTTTGTCTCTCTTCATAATACTGAAACTCAAGCTCCTAAATGAACTATTCACTAGTATAGAGCCTAATGAGTATTTAATCTCCTAGTTGCATTACTCACTAACGCCGGAGCCTGCCGAGTATTCATTCTATGCTATGTTCCCCAGGCGAACTCTTGATGTTGACATGACATGACAATTAATGTTCGCTCGCAACTGAGTAGCATGAATTTTCCGAAGTGACATGATTAAGATATGCATGAAAATACTCAATAAGAGGCACGTAAATTTATGTTGCCCTCTGAAACATAATTAGTTATTTTGTATGAACACACAAAATTCATCAGAAATTGATTGATTTTGTTTCAGCTCACAAAATTCAATCTTTCTAACCTAATTTTATTAATTTACAAAATTAGGTTTTTAAGGCCATGTGCGATATTTATGTTAGAGCATTGCTCGGTTGAACCCACCAAGTGTTGGTATGTCAAGTTTGGTTGTCATATTTTAGTGAATCAAAACTCATTTAAAGAGTCGCTTGATTATGTACTAGAGTTAACTTCGTATAGGTTAGCTTGAAAGTATTAGGATATGAGACATTAAAGTATTGCGAAGACTTGAAGAAGTGAAGAAGCAATGAGCTACAACGACAACATCATCCTTCCACTTGAGGTTAGTGATATTTGACTTGAATTGTTTGATTCCCTAACATATCTTTCAAGTCGTGCATATTGAAAACAAAACTGCGAAGCATGAACACCCTAGTTAGACATAGTATTAAGGAATACAATACGAAATTTATTGCTTAAACATTAAACTTTATAGATAATACATCGACATAATTGTTTGAATGCTATTGTGATTATGTATGGGTATAAGGTGAGGATTCCATCCTAGGAAACAATGTTTTACATATGTTTTAAGGAAGTAAATTCATGAACTTGTTTTGTGAATCGAAAAGGAAATCTCCAGGAATTATTGGTATTGCTTTTCATTGCATATCTTTTGAACTACCAATATGTGTGATTTGTATAACCTCTCATGACTTGTTTATGTTCTTGGTAAAAATATTCACAAAGGCCTAACTTTTGTATTGGTATGACTTTTATTAGTGAAACCGATCTTAATTAATCACCTGAGATGGTATGATTGATTTTGTGTTATTAGTATGACTGACTCTGGGTAAAGGGGAACTGACCCTAGTAAGAGGTGCAGCCTATCGCAAAGGGGAATTGATCCTTGTATGAGGTGCAACAAGTTTTTCGTAGAAAGGGGAACCGATCCTATGGACATGTGAAACACATACAAGTTAGATACTATATATATGTGGGGAACCGATCCTAGTACCTAGTCAACCGAATTTTTGGAAAGCTAGTGTGACTATGCACAGTACTCACATGGAGGTATAACCGAAACTTGTTTTGGTAGAACCGTTAAACCCATGATTTGTGATTGAGTGTTCTTGATCAATCACATAGTTCTTGAAATTCAGATGAACCAATTCTAAACTTGTTTGGAAGTGTGACAAATCGGTTTCAAGGTTGTAAGTATGAAAGAGGACTTACAAAGTAAGGATGTCGACATGCTTTGAACACATGCAGTAACACTTATCTTTTATTGTTCAAAGTTATTCCTTAATAGCTAAAGGAAGAAAATCCCGGATCAAAAAATAAATAAGTTAAGAATCTTTTACTTAAGGTTTTTAATTTTATTTTAGGAAAATGAGAATTATTAATGTGCATTTACTAGTTGAGATTTTCCAAAGAGATTTTTTGGCCAATATTTTGGACAAAGCATTTCCAGGAATTATACAAACCGAATTTGGAATTTTATTGCATATCTTGAGAATATTTTCTGTTTTGGAAATTCATTGGTGTCCAAACTTCTTTGTCTATAAATACTTAAAGTTTGCATTTCGGGCAAACTAATCCTTCATGACATCAAACTTCCTCAGTTGTGTTGTTACTGGTGAAGCCGCCTATTCGAAGAGGAGAGTAACATAATTAGGCAAAATCTCTTACGGTCGCTCAGTTTAAAGTCTTCTTTGGGATTGAGAAGCTCTATTAGTACCGTTGGTGGGAAACTAAATAATTGCGGTTTACCTTTTGTTTTCGATTGATTTGATTAACTAACGGTGGTTGAACTTTGATTGCACCTAGTTTGTTTATGCTTGAGAATCTTTTGTTCTGATATAAGATTCACTCAAACTAGATCGAAGTTTTGACAGAGATCTTTAGACTGTTTGTAGATCTACAAACGTCTTGTGATAATCCATTGTTAATAGACTCTGTTCTATGTGTGATTGATCACAAGAGATTCAAGTTGTTGTGCGCATGTGTTTATTGAATATTAAAGAAGATTTGAAGACAGATAAAACTTTGAAGATTTACGATTTGAGTTCATAATCATTGGTGTGCACAATACTTGTTTCGGTAAAATATGATTCAACTATAATCGGTTTATCCTTGTGGTAAATTAGATTGATTAGTTGTGTAGATCAACATCAATATAATTCTTTGTGATTAAAAGTATTGATTGCAAAATCTTAACAATACGAAGGAGTTTATTTGAGATAAACATAAGAGCCTTTGTCGAACTCACATCACTTGGTTGAAAAGAGTTGATACCAAACATATTTGTTGTTCCTTTACTGTTTGGAATACAAACCAAAGAAATTGTTCCAAGTACGTGACTTATTACAGGTCGGAGGCATGGGAATACATACGGAACTAGGTGAACTATAGGTTTAGTTTCTTGGTCTCAACTATACGAAGTTGGTTTGATTTTGTATAGCGGCTTAATCCTGAGAGTATTTAATTTTGGACAAGGTCCCGGGGTTTTTCTGCATTTGCGGTTTCCTTGTTAACGAAATCTTGCTGTGTCATTTCATTTTATTTTCCGCAATTATAATTGTTGTTATTATAATTTAAAGTAAATTATACAAACGTTAATTCCTATTTACTTGATAGCAATCCTATTGTGTTTGTCTAAGTTCGAACCTCGAATCAAGTAAACATACTTTATTGTTGCATTGTCTCAATATCATATCCATAAACGATCACTCGAAGTGTGAACCGATTAGTTGTATTGTCTCGACTCAGTTCATAGACAATCACTTTCGGAGAAGGACTTATAAGTGAAAAAGTTTTAGCTTGAGATATATTTGGGTACCCTCGCATTTTTAATTTCGAACTTATTAGTCGAAACTAAACCTACACAAACTAGGAAATTGATCCATCATAGAACTAGTAGGAGCAAAATCCTACCAAAAAATCAGAAAACAAGAAATAAAAAGGAATTGTAGCAAGTAATAGCAGCGGAAAAAGGAGACGTGGCCGCGCCACTTAGCCGACCGATTTGCTTTAGCAGGCATCATCTATGGTCGGCTGGACACGCTCCATGTTGCTGCTTGCCGGCCCCCTTTCCCATCGACCAATCAAATCGCTTTAAATGTGCCACACACACTTTTAATAAAGTTGGAAGTTGGCTGGTTGACACACCTAATTCCTAAGGAATTTAATATAGGCTACCCATGTCAGTCTTAAAACGATCACGGACGCACGTTTTGGCTACTCGATTTATCAAGTCTAACCACTTATTAACACGGTCAAACAAGCACCACCATACACACCGGCGGGCCCGCTAATGCCATGGCCAATCAGAATCCTTTTAACTCGTCAATAGAGCCACTAACTGATTTCTCAAAGTTAGTTGGTTGCGCGACTTAGAAAACCCTAATTTTTATTAAGCGGCATGACATTACTTCCGCAAAATGATCTCGACCGTCCAACATCGCCAGCCGAATTGACCGGCCTATATTCAATTCTGATCAATAGACAAGGTGCGGATACACTCACTAGCAACCATATTATAGTGATGGCTGGTCGAATAATCCACAACATGCCGCCAACACCAAAAACCGTTGGCCCAAAATGGGTTGGTCACATGGCTTTTAAAACCTAAATTAAATCAACGAAAATCATTAACTGTCACAAATCATCTCGACCGCCCAACTTCGCCAGTCGAATCGGTCGGGAAAACTCCTATTCAAGGTGTTCAACAAGATGTGTCCATGATCACCGACCACCCCGCTTCCATAAGGAACAATCGGCCAAGCCGCGGCCTGCACATATGGCTCCTAAACAATCACCCAAAGATTCTTGGCCACGCTTCTTATAGAAGTGTTAAAAAAATTAGCAGCAATCAATAACTGCCGTAAAATCATCTCAGCCATCCAATTTGGCTAGCCAATTTACCCGGTCTAGATTTAACTTGGACCGACTAATAGGATGTCAAAATGGCTACCAGCCATCACTCTCCTATAGGGATCGACAAACCTACCTTTGGTATGCATAAGTAGCTCCCGGCAGCTTCCTGAAAGGGGTCGGTCATGCTCTTTTTAAGACACTAGGTTCCACAACCAACCAATATAGGCTTAATACAATGATGCTTCACAAGCATCGATTATTTTGAGCTGCTTGCTTAAAATCAATGCTTTACATGCATCGAATATATACGATATTTTATGAGTATCGGCTTCAAAAATAACTTAATTATTTAACCTAATGGCGTCACATGCTATTCTTTGCGGAAAATCTCATGACTTGGCTCGTCACACATGACTACCCGCCTCCTAGATTGCGCGTGATTGGTCAAAATAATTAGGCAAGACCCACTCAGCAACTTGCTACATATTTTCTATAAAATATTCGAGACATCAAACATGTCACAAACTGGGGGATGTTCATCAGGGTATTGGTCTGGCGATTTACATCGTGCGACGTGCAACACGCCCATTATGAGAAAGTGTCAGGAAAGGCGGACAGTTAGTGGTATCTGAGAAGTAGTGGGTGTAAAATGACCCGTCTTCCCTCATAGTAAGACGTGGTTTTCGCACAATCCCACTTCTCCATCACTCAACTACTCCAATTTCCAATGAGATCAGTGTGCGTGCAACTATGACTATATAAATAGGTTTTCAACCTATTTAAACAAACAATGGTTATCAACACAGTATATAGAAAAACACCAAAACACTGATAGCATATTACATTCCGCAAGCCAGTTCCATATTCTGATACAAGTCATAAAACAACCACACCTTCAGAGTTAACCATTCTGATCTCAACACCTTCTTCGCCTCCCTCCCTAAGATCAACCCTTCTCTTTAATTTTATGACCGAATCAAGACTGGAATGACCATTTCTTAGTTTAGGACAGGATTGTACAGATTGATCTCTCGAATCTAAAGTTCTTACTTGTAGTGCATTTGTTTAGGGTCTAGATTCGTTTCTCGGCGGCACACCCAAATTTACCATTTCCATCAAAATTAGTTTTTACCCTAAAACAAAGATATGCACTATGGTTAGTTAGAACCGTAACCGATCTGTTAGAGCACCGATCGGTCGAACTCTCAAGCATTGCTATCTCAAGCTTGTCTATCAAGTTTAGTTTCCAACAATATAAGTCTTGATTTCTAGTCTACTTATAGATAAGTCTCGGATTAGGATAGTAAGTGTAGTTGAGCTCTAGACTCTACGAAGTTCATCATATGAAGACGAAGAACTACTCAAGGAACTTGTGAAACTTCATCAACAAAAGGAATATGGAGACTTGAACTTATCTATCACTCAAAAGTCTATCTATTCTATCTCCTATTTTGAGACAAAAGTCGTATTGCTATATAGACTTCGATTAAACACATTTTTTATTTCGAGCCGAGTTTATCTCACTTATCTATTTCTCGAATTATGTGTTGGTAAGATTTCGCTTTGGCCAAGTTCATCTTTACTTGTGACGAAAGTGATGTTGATTATTTCAATAACTTGAAAATGGCTTTGATATAAAACAGTTTGTGAATAAAACCTATATAACATCCTCTAAGAAAGTTTCAATGATTGAAATGAGAGTTTAGAACATGTAACCATCTTTGGATATAAACATGGTGTGTTTTCACATTTGTGTAAAAATCCAAAACCTGGAACCCAAAGTATGCGTACCCGTAGGCGTATGTAGTGATCTACACTACAATTAAAATACAAAAACAACTCAAAATCTCTAAGGATAGAGATTGGATTGGGGAGAACAAAAGTTTGAGGGAGAAAAGATATTTATTCTTCATAATTTTCATAAAAACATCAATCTGCAGAACTGGGGATATAAAGACTACCCTAAGACAAAAGAACGTGTGACTCATATAATGACTACTAAACATGATTAATAACGGCTCATTATGGGATAATTATCACTAACCCACTCAGATACCCCACAGTAATGGGTCATCCCTTAACAACTCTGGAAACGTGCGAACAGGTTCATGACAAATCCCACTCCTTCAAATTATCCTTGTCCTCAAGGATATGAAATAATCTTGACCGATGAAGAGCACAACTATTGTCAACTTGTAGTCCCATCTCCAATATAATAGAAATGTGAACTTTATAAACTTTGACACCCAGGTCTCAGAAAAGATGAAGTCATTCTTCTGAATAGTAGGCATCAATCTTAGTTTTAGTTCCCATTCAAAATTAGTTTATGCTCTACCAGTAAGGATTTCACTCGTATCCATGAGTAACAACCCCAGAATAGCTTTATAATTGACTGTATGAACACCTCCGAGAATCAGAGCCCTTACTTCACTTCCAGCTAAGCTCTCAACATGAGTCTTCATGTTGTCTTCCAGCACAGAAAACTTCTCGTTCTCATTCCTTATTGAGAATATGACTTATTTACCGATGTGAATCAGCTCAAGCTTGTTATCTTTCTCAGCACATAAAATATTCAGCTTACATTTGTGCAGTTTGTGCATAATGAATCTGTTGTTGTGACCTTCAACTGAATCAGGAATTGAAGGTACGAGGTGAACTGAGATTTTCTGTAATGCACTTGTTAATAACATGGAGTTGACATCATTTTCCTTTCCTTGTAGTGCGGTACCATTAGAGGTGGAGAGCTTCATTACCTGGTAGTGTTGCTTGCTAGCTAAAGGGTCTTGTAAATATAGTTTTCTCCTGTTGAATATCCAAGTACCCACTTCCATATTCTTGTTAATACTTCTTACCGCAAAGCAGAATAATTGTTGAATGCTAACATCACTAATCTTCTCAAACTCAGGTTTATAACATGAAGCACTCATAATTATGTCGTTGTTCAGAAGGGAATAACCTGTTATTAAACCTAAAACATAATTTGACATATTCCATCTTTCAGCACCAACAATACATGGATCTGAAATGAACATGCTTACCTCCAACTTGAAGTTTTTATGACTGACAACACTATGATGCATCTGGTCTCGAAATAATAAACCCAAAACTAGTATGTGATGTAGATTGGTTGCCGTGGTGAGAATACCACCCATAGTAAGGTTCAAAAATGCTTTCATCATGTTAAAATTATTGATTCCCACCCTGTATACAAAAAGACATATTCCCTTACAACAACGGAATACAGATCGCCGAGCACAATCAAGTGTTTTACGTAAACCAGCAACACAGATCCCCAAGGACTTCATATCTATAATGTAATCTTCTTTATACAAAGCTTCCATAATTTTTGAATGAGTGCATATCTGCTTTACCATAAAATAATACTGGAGAACCATATCTCTTATTTGTGTAAAGACACCAACCACTTCATTACTAGTTTCTTCTAACAGATCTTTCGTTATGCTCTCACCACTATTAGTTCCTACAAGTAGCTTCCTAATTTTTAGTACTCTTTTGTAGAACCCCACTCCTTTATAACCCTTCTTGAGCTTAAAGTATTTATAATATCTCTTAACAACTAAGAAACGTACCACAAGAGAATGGACATGGAGATAAGGAATACCATCTTCTAGTTTATACATTATAATCCCTTGGGAATCACACACATCAGCTGGATGATAGACCTGCTTAGGCTTAGTCCTATGGGCTAGATATTTAGCTGCTAGATTGGCCATCCACGTCAGATTGGGCAACCTCCTAACCCCTATGGAATGGCCAATCTAGCAGCGAAACGCCTAACAATTCGGCGTTAAATGCCTAACAGTAGGGCGTTTGAGGAATTCCGAACCAAGAGGCATTGGACCGTAGTCAACTAAGTTGACACGCCGCTCTGTTCGACATTTAAAAAACTCGATACATCCAGAAGAACTCGGCCTCTCCTCCATTACAGTTCCTGTCCCAATTTTTTTTTCTCTCCCGAAATGTTTTTAAGAGATCTTCATTTGTAGAACTTTTTTTTTCTAATTCCTTCCGTGATTTTGTTCTCTATCGGATTTGTGGTCGATTGAAAGTGGTTTGGCGCGATTCCATCCACGAAATAATATGAGGTTTTTAGGTTAAAGTTTTAGGATTTTTGATGTGATTTCTTTTAAATTGATGATTGATATTTGGTATTTAGATGATGTAGATGATATGTGTATGATTTAATTTGATTATTTGTGATATTTTTTTTAGGGATTTAATTTGATTATGTGGGATGAATAGAAATGAAATTTTGATTTTTGTGATGAAAATGAATTATAATTTGTATGATAAATTGATTAGTTGTTTATGAAAATGAATTGTATGATAATTTGATTAGTTGTATGATGAAAATGAATGATAATGATTTTGTATGATAATTTGATTAGTTATGAATTGAGTATGGATGAAAATGAATGATAATGATATTTTAGTTGTATGAGATGAATGATAAATGAATTATAATGATAATTAGTATGATTAAAATGAATTAAAATGATATGATAATTAGTATGGATGAAAATGAATGATAATGATATTTTTTTTCATATTGATTGTAGTTACGAGTATGGATGAATTGCTAGACCGGTTGGATATAGTTTCGTCAGAAAATTGTGATAGACATGTTTGTCAAGATGTTACGAAAGAGTCTCGCAGTGTAAGCTTTAGAGGCAGTTTCAAAGATATCTAGAAGTATTATAAAATTATAGCGCAGGATAATCCGGTAGCAAAACAATTTTGTGATAATTGTGGCTTTTCCTCTGTTTTTGAGTTTGATTTCGCCAATGGGGATAGAGCCTTAGTTGAATCTATAGCCGAGAGATGGAGGAAAAATACCAGGAGCTTTTATTTTCGGGAGTTTGAGATTGGCCTCCTTCCTTTAGATTGGTACATGTTAACGTGAATTCCCACTGGTAACCCTAGTAAACGACCAGTAGTTATGCCGCAGTTGGGTAGTGATCTAACATATGCTGCTTTGGATGATTTGTATTTTTTGGATATCAAAAATCATGGTATATGGGACTCTAAGACTAATACATTTTCCTTAATTGCCTTGAAAAACTACATTGAAAGTAGAAAAGACCAGAATAATATTGAATGTGCAGTGAAATTGACACGAGTATTCTTTATGTGGTGTTTTGGTCATTTTCTTCTAACGCATTCTATTGGAAAAGTAGATAAACGTTGGGTTTTGTTATTGGATGACTTGAATAGAGTTGGGGAGTATGATTGGGGTCTAGCTTCGTTAGGCAACACCTTCAAATATCTCGACGATTGGTCAACCAGGGGTACAAATTTAGTTGGCATGGTTGTGGTACTTGAGTATTGGTACTATTACTATTTTCGTAACATGCAACCCTTGCTTTGTCAGTCACCTTCTGGTCATTATGATGTTTTCCCAAAGATTTGTCTCTTCAAGAAGCCAGGATTGCATCAAGGAAGAAAGGACATCGAGAAGGCCAAAAGGATACTATGAAACACTCAGTCAAAAGTGCAAGAATACAGATTGACACTAGAACAAGGGAATCATGTATTTGGAGGCTATGGGCAGAGAGTCGGTATGATGTGGGAGACCAATATGAGTATGCACTAGAGGTATCCAAAAAGAGAGTTCTTTTTTTTCACTTTGAAAAGCGCACAAGAGTTAGTTGTTACTTAGCGGATAAATTCCATAGGCAGATTACAAGTGAGGTTGTAGTCCCGGCAAATCCTCCAAATTTGGAAACAATTGATGAAGATGATATTGTAGTAGTGGTCAATGACTATTATTCAGTGAGGATTAATATAACACTTGGTGGGCGAAGAAGAGTGTTGGACCTTATGTCACTAAGTCATACCATGCACAGAACGTCGATGAGATAGCAGTGGGTAGCTCAGTTGTTCCTCGCAGTTTGTTTCCTAGTCACCCTCCTCCTGACATGATGTCGCACACATATACCTATCACACACATAATAAGACCCCACCACAACTACCGGAGATAGAATTCACTTTACCATTTTGCAATGAAGCCGGCGTAGAACGTCAAATACCAGTTCCAAGTGTTGCTTGTCCGTATAACTTTCGAGAGATAAATTTGACAGTGGTAAGTACGTTTACATTTTGTACTCATTTTCATTTTAAGTTTCTTGAATATTCGACTAAATTCTCTAATTTATATACTTGTAGGAAGACTGCATTAGGTTTATGGAAAAATCATGTTCATACGTGCTTGGATCTCGTCAATCCGCATGGGACGAGTCGTACATATTGGTTATAACTTCATGTTCCTCCTCTGGCAGATCTACATCTTCTTCCGTACCATCTATCCATGCTCCAAATGAATCTTTTACATCACAAGACCTCATATTAGGTGGTTCATATGAATGGGCTACAGGTCAAGGATTTTACACTTCTAGGGTCTAAAATGGAGCTACTACCTCGCAACAAGGAAATTCACAATATCAACAAGAAGGAAATAAATTTACCGATGCGATGTTGGGGGAAACCGAGCCTACCATTGTTTATGATACTCAGTTCAGCCAACAACCCCATAATTTCTTTTGACCTGAATTAAAGTACTCGTCGTAGTGTTTATGAAACCTTATGGAGTGTTATACTTTTAAGTACTATTTATTTTTATGGAGTGTTATACTTTGTTTATTTGTTGTTTATGGAGTGTTATGATTTATTTTTATGGAGTGTTTAAGCTTTTTCCTTTTTATGGAGTGTTTTTAAGTTTTTTCCTTTTTTAGGTACATTATGCAGGGAGCTTTGAGAAGAATTTTGTTTGGCCTGACGGATGATGAAGATGATATTGAGACGGATGTTATAACAGTGGCTACACTTTTGGAGACTCAGAGGAGGTGGGGAATACATCAACCCGTCCCGAATGAAGTCAAGACCCGTCAGACAGTACACAGAAGACGTGCATATGCGGATGCTCGTATAATGCATCAATACTTCATCTTCAAATGTATGTATGGGCCAAAGAAGTTCAAAGGTCGGTTTTCTTTGCCTCGTCCACTTTTTTTGAGAATTTTAGAGCAAGTTTGTGATTATGACCATGATTTTCTCCAAAAAACGGATGCTTGCGGTATTCATGGTCATAGTCCATATATGAAAATGGTTGTCGTCATGAAATATTTTTCCAAAGGCATTGCACCGGATTCCTTGGATGATTACACACAAATGGGATCCACCACTATATACTATTATGCTATGAAGTTTATGGATGCAATTATTTGGATTTATAATGGTCGATACATGCGTCAACCTACCGCTCAAGATACGGAAAGGATTTTAGCAGAAAATAAAGCTCGGGGATTTTCTGGTATGCTTGGTAGTGTCGATTGTTTTCACTGGGCATGGAGAGCATGTCTAATGGATCAAGAAGGTTCCCACAGTGGCTATAATCCATATCCCTCGGTTTTTTTGCAGGCGGTAGCAACATATGATATATGGATATGACATTCCTATTTTGGGTTTGGTGGGCAGAACAATGATCTTAATGTCTTTCATGCTTCGGGTTTGTTCGATAGAGCACTTAATATTGTAGCACCTCCTTGTCATTATCAAATCAATAAAATGAATTAAGAGCATGGGTACTACCTAGGAGATGGTGCATATGCCATGTATGGTTGCTTCGTGCAAGGATATAAACCCGCCTCAAACAATAGAGAAGCTCTTTTCAATAAATACCAAGAAGCCAAAAGGAAGGACATAAAACGTGCATTTGGTGGTCTTAAAGGTAAGTTTGGCATTATTTTGAAACCATGCCGTTATTATAAAAAATCTGACATGAAGGCAATTATGAGGGGGTGCTTGATAATGCACAATATGTGTGTTGAGTTGGAATACCGCAATGAGGATTGGGGGAGGATCACGGGTGAAAATGCGGGGGTCTAACAAACTCACCCAATATTTCGATTAGAAATCTGTATGGACAACTCCGAGTTGTTTTTTAGAGAATCAACAAGACTCAATCAATAGAAAATATCTCAAGGATTTATTATCTCAATCTCTCGATTTGATTTACTCAAGCAAATAAGATTCGCGAGTCTAATCAAAGAGAGATAACTTGGATGGTACCAAAGACCAATATCCAAGTGTCAATCGATTTAAATCAACAACCAATAAGGTCGGATATTCTAATCGATTGAACAACGTACAACCTGTATTATTTCAATTATATAAAAATATAATGCGGAAAAGAGATAACCCAGACACCAGAATTTTGTTAACAAGGAAACCGCAAATGCATAAAAACCCCGGGACCTAGTCCAGATTAAACATACACTATATTAAGCCGCTACAGACACTAGCCTACTCCAAATTAACTTCGGTCTAGACTGTAGTTGAACCCCAGCCAATCTCACACTGATCCAAGGTACAATTATGCTCCTACGCCTCTGATCCCAGCAGGATTGTAATACCTTGTATTTTTAACTACTGTTTCGGTTCGGGTTTTCCCCGGATTGGTTAACCTTGTGCTTAAATTGTTGTTCCTTAGCCTTAGCCTAGGTGGGTGGATTGAAATGTAAAAGATACAAGTTAGGGTGTAAATAGATTAATTTATAATAAATAAATTAAGAGAAAATGAAAAGAAAAGGAAGATAATAAAAATGTTAATTAGATTTTTGGAGAGGGGGAGAAGAAGAAGGAAAAAGCTAGGGTTTTGGAGCTCAATCCAAAGGAAAGTTTTCTCTTGATCTATCAATTTTTATTATTAAGCATTGAGTTCAATTTTGTAGATATAGGTGAACCTTTTGAATTTAAATCCCTAGTTTGGGTTTTGAGATTGTTTTTGGATTTGAAATCTGAGCAGCAGGATCTGGTTGCGTCCTAGAATGAATTTGAACCGTTAGAAATTATTGAATTTTGGATATGTTGTTTATAACTAGTTTCCAAAGACTCGACCAAAGTTTCATACAAATCAGGTGAGTACAGGTACCCAAATCATCTGTATAACAGAGACTTTAGGTACAGAATTTTGTCAGAACGTGAGTAGGTTGGATACCCTGGATTAGGAGTTTTGTTGCGTATAATTACTTAAATTTTGGATATGATAAACCCATTTGTATTATCATGCTTCTGTAAAAATTTCATAGCAATTAGATGTCCATAAGTACCCTAATTAGATGAAGTTTACCTTTTGTGACTGTACGTTTTCAGTCTGAATTATGCTTATAAAATCTCTCTTATCTTTATATTTAGCTGTCACTTTTACTTGATATTTTTATGAAGTGTCTCTGATATAGTATTTAGTCAGTGGTAAAAGTTTCACCATGTTCTGATCAGTATAAGATATGATTTTGGCAAGTATAGTAGACTGAACTTGCATAGCCTATTCCCTGAATTGTTTCGGTATTGGGTTGAAGCTTGAATTTTGTATGAATATGTTTGGTCAGTTTGAATGGTCATGCAATATGTTTCAGCAGGAATGAATGGAATATGTTTGAGCTTATTTAAGAGCTGAATCTCTGTTCAAGTAATTGTGGTTTGTTGAAAGTTATTTCGTATTAAACCATTATGTTGAAAGGTAGGGTTCACAATAGCTATCGCGCTTGGCCTGGAAATTGGGGTTGTCTTTACTTTTGGGGTTGTCTGCACAATAGCTATCATGCTTGTGAGAGTTGGTGTTGAATAACATTGAATGTTTCGTTTGGGTTATATATCGTGAATGTTTCCTTGAGTTTTTAAGACCGAAGGTAAGCGGTAATGTTGAGACGTGTCGGACTACCGTTACTGATTCAAGGTTGTGAGTGTATATATATCTTATAATGAAAAGAAAAGAGTAACCTAGCCAAACTTTTCTTCTGTTTTCCATTATTCTTTTGTAGTTGTGAATGATATAATGGAAATTAAAATCTAAATTAGTGGAAATAGCTAGAGATTCTTTATATCAAAGATGATTTCTTCGGTGATAAAGCTCTTCCTTGTATTGTTGATAGTTTTTGGATTGCGATTCGAGGTAGGCGCAACACAATCTAAAACTCTTCTTTTATTTAAGTTTCTTTTAATTAAATTTATGTTTGCAAGTTTCCATTAATATATGGATGATAATCGATGTTGTGAGCATGATTATGAATGTTGGGCTGCGGTCCATAGAATGTGATTCTTAAAGATTATTTATGACGGGATACGAGATATCCTTGGAAACGGTTTCCTAAACCCACGTGGGTCTCCCTTGGGCGAGCGGATTGATTGAATTTATTGTTGTATTATATTGGGATACGAGATATCCTTGGGGACGGTTTTTTTTCCTAAACCCACGTGGGGCTCCCTTGGGCGAGCGGATTGATTGAATTTAATTATTATTTATGGATGTGGTGTTTTCATATGTGGGCTCCCTTGGACGAGCGGATTGATTGAATTTAATTATTATTTATGGATGTGGTGTTTCCATATGTGGGCTCCCTTGGGCGAGCGGATTGATTGAATTTAATTATTGTTTATGGATGTGGTGTTTCCATATGTGGGCTCCTTTGGGCGAGCGGATTGATTGAATTTAATTATTGTTTATGGATGTGGTGTTTCCATATGTGGGCTCCCTTGGGCGAGCGGATTGATTGAATTTAAATATTGTTTGTGGATGTGGTTCGAACAAGTGTCTTGGGTAAGTTAACCTTAATAATTTGATCATCCTAAAATTGTTGATTGTGTATTTGGCATCGTATGATGAACTACGGTCGTGCTTGATCCTTTTGGGTACATAGGCAGCCACTTAGCGGTCCAGCACTTAAAGCCATAAAAATTTAGGTTAAATCAACGGTTAGATCTTCCGAAATGAATTTTTTTTTCTAATGTGCTTGGGCTTAGTAGCCGGGCCTCGGCTATGGTTTCCAAGTAGCACTCCGGGTTTTGAAAACCGGGCGTTACAAGGATATTGCGCACTTGATTCCCTTAGCTGATCTCACCCACAACCAAGAGTTGATACGACCCAAAGTCGAAGACTTTAGCAAACAAATTTGTCTCAC